>CM044009.1:81222260-81567260 GCA_024085815.1 Flaveria linearis
TAGCTATAATCAATAATTTAGGAAGCATGTGACAAGAGTAACAAAGAGATAAATCTATCACATGCAAACAATGTCAACTATACGATATCATTACAACAATAATCTTATGGATTTAATAAACAACAAGTCAAGTTCTGGATTTAGATAAAATCAAGAACGAGAGGAATTCATGCTACGAGAGAGGAAAGGTTGGAATCCGTACCTTATACACGAATGACAATAATCAGAAACAAAGTCTAGGCTCGGTTAACGCCGTGAGAACCTACGATAACGTAACGCAAATTATAGTTTGAAAAATTCCAGTTCTGCCTCTGTCTTTTCGCACTCCTTAAAAATACTAAACGACGTTTAAAATTCTGAAAAATCTCCAGTTTACTAGATTAGTGAGTTCTGAACAACTTTCATTTAAAAAGTTTCTGATTTGGATTACCGAAATATGAGAAAAACGTGGATCTTTACAGCTGCGCAGAACTGCTAGCTGTTACGAAAACGACTGTTTGGAGGTCTAAACGAATGAGTTTTTCGATGTTTATATATCAACGATTCGTCTTTCGACGAGCTTCGTCATGGACATAAGGTTTAACTGATTTGAATCTGTTATGAAAAGTTATGGCCCTCTAAGTTGGCTGTAAAATACGGGACTATATCGACTATTGAAGCTTATTTTTAAACAAAAAATTACTATTTACACGTTCGTTACCAATATATATAAGAATTGTTAAGGTTTTAATAAATTGATTTACAGAGATTAATTTAGGTACCTTTATAAGTCTATATTTAATCCGATTTTTAACATTTATTTAAAAGAATTCATAAAACAATTAAATAAATGTCCTTTATATATAATTTTATAAAGGTCTAGGCTTAAAGAAAATTACAGAAAAATTAATGGGCACTTTTAAAATAAACAGAGTTATAAAAGTTGTTTTTATAATTTGGTAATTTTTACAAAATTTTAAATGCCTTAAAGGCATAAAAAAAAATAATGGGAGGGGGCTGTGGTTCGACCCGTGACCTCCTCCCCATACTCCCCACACCCAAACCACTGAACCAAAGGCACAAGGCCGCACTAGTTGTTGGTTTCTTTTCTTTTAAACACAAGCAAAGCAATTCCCAATCGCCAAGAACCCTAGTTCGATTAACTCAAAATCAAACCCAATTTGATATGTTAATCAGATTATTGTTAGAGCTTTCGATCCCATATGAAACCGAGCATGTAGATATGTTCAATTACCTGCTAACCAATCCCGAATCCCAAAATCCCCAAATTCTAACCCTAGAAACAATTCGCTTCAATTGAGCATCAAAACGATGTTAATAGCCAAATTAATGATGGGGCTTTCATTCCTAGTCTAAATCGAGTATGTAGTGTTTCGAATTACCTATATGGTGTTCGTTTGAAGTTAAACCCAATGAAGAACAGGTCGCGGCACTCGTGTCAATCGAATGATGCTCAAACGATGATTGTACCCAAATTAAACTTGTAGACAGCTTCGGATGATGATCAAGAGCACTAGCCCCTTATCAACGCGATTGAAATCGATCGGAGGTTGTTTTAAAAGTGAGTTGCAGGTCCGAAGGTGATGGTGGTCGGATGAACTGTTTTTGGGCGTTTTTAGATGCAATTCAACACAATGGAATCTTAATAATGATTAAAAGTTCGATATTGCGGTATTACTTTGATTATTAAACATGTTAGTGCGATCGATCGGTTGTAAAGTCTTGAACTCGTGGGTATCGAAGGGAAGAAGAAGAAAGCAGTTGGTTTTTGTAATATTTACACATTAGTCCCTGTGGTTTAATTTCTTTTATTTTAAGCACAAACTTAATATTTAAGTTTCTAAATTGGCACAAATGCCCCCTGTACACCTTATTATTATTATTATTATTATTATGATTTTTTTATTATTATTATTATTATTATTATTATTATTATTATTATTATTATTATTATTATCTATTACTTTTACGGGTATTATAAACAGTTTGTGACTAGGACTGTTCACGAGTTGAGCTGAATCAAATGGACCTTTCCTCGTGCTTCGCTCGTTTACATATCAAACCACGCCAATGGGCCAATCAATTCGTTACAACCGAGTTAAATTAAGCAAACGATGAACGATCTTGACAACCCATGCTATTCATAAACATGCGGTCTATTGTGCTACACGATTTGATTTTACAAAGTGACATAATGAATGTGTTGGGTCTCAATGTTTATGCCTAAAAACAATCATATTTTATACCATAATCATGTTTATGAATGACAATCCGGGTCAAAGAACATCATTTAGAACTTAAAGTTTTACTTTTAGTTTTAATGTTAATTGTATTTTATATGTGGTCCCAGATGCGTTTATTTGTCTTTTGGCTTGGGGTGAAAAAAGGTCACTTAACACCAAAAACTAGCATCAATTCGCTCTAGAATAATAATAATAAGTATAAAATTAAATATAATCATGGTGATGACCACCAATTATAAACCACATGCATATCCATATATCTCTTCGATTCCATCTTATTATCTAAAATAATAATAATAATAATAATAATCAATTTGCTGATTCTTATAAGCATAACAAACAAATCGAAAGTGAAGGATCTGATCCTCCCCCCACGTTGTTTAAAACCTCCAATAAACTCTACATGAGACCTACCTACTACCCATATATACGGTTCTTTTCATTGTGTGCTTCAACACCCAATTGTTAGCAATCCATAACTAGTACAACACCATCTCATTGATCGCAAGCTCCTCCTTGTTCTGCGACTTTGTGCTACCGTCCGAGCCTGTCGCACGGACGCCATTCATCAGCGACCAGCCCTCGTTGAAACCGTTTTTTCTTCATACGATTAGAAGGTAACCATCCAACTATGTAGTTTTCGTTCACGTACGTGTTCGGATCGTTGCAATTATTAATTATGGTAATTATTGTTTTCGGTTCGATTTGGATGACTCTTATCGTCAATTTATCGCGAATAGAAAGGTTTTGATGACGACGATTCAATCCTCAAGCCTTCATACTCGAACGGTTTCATCATTTATAATCCAAGGTAACTCCAAGCTTTCCTAACCCAATTTGATATTCTTCCTTATGGTTCGTTAAGTTTAACATCAATGAAAAAAAAATAAAAAGAAAACATGTAACTGATTTGCAGAACTAGATCTTCTTGTTGGTTGACTCCACCACAACATCATTATTTTCGACTAACGACTACGCAAGGTATCGATAAAAATCCGTTACCTTGTACATGTTTACGAACGTCATTTTGAGTGCAAGAGAAATAGGTTATGGAAAAAACCTGAAACTATAAAGAAATAGAAGTTAGTTGGGTCTAAACATGTATATTGGTAGTTTTCTTGCTGCTTGTATGGCACCACATATGCACACCAAGTGCGGATTGAGTTGGAAGATAAAAAAATAATAATAATTCATTGTTAACTACGAGAAGTAAACTTTGAAATTAATATGATAAATGACTTTTATACAAAAGGAATTATATAAGCATATGGTTTGAATAAATAGACTAAATTATATCTAGGTTGGCAAATGACAAGTTTCAAATATTTATAGTTATGAGAATTACGTAATTTATTACGGGTTGAAAACTAGAATTTCAAACAAGGTGATTTCTTTTACAATATAGTAGTGCTAAAAGATAATATATATACATGTATATATGTATATATATTTACTGGTTATCAAAATATCAAATCCACCTAGAATTTTAATTCAAGTTTCTTTAAGAAGACATCAATATTAATTAGATTTATGAATCTGATACTCTAAACAAACTTCAACGAACTTAATAAGAAACAAAATATATTTGTAGGCCCTTGTGTTATTAAGGACGTCATCAAATTTCAAGCTAACTATAAATAAGGTACGGATTCGACCCTTATTCTCTCGTAGCATGAATACCTCTCGTTTGTGACCTATTTATTTAAATTCGTGACTTGACATGCGATCATTGAAATCTATACTATTTTTATAACTCTTGAAACCTATAGTTGACATCGTTCGCATGCGATAGAATTAAATTACTTTGTACTCGTTGTCGCATGCTCCATATATTGTTGATTATTAGTTATTGTTAGTGATATTTTTCAAGGGTTATGAGCCTTAGTGTAACTTATTATGATGTGTTGACTTGATCGTATTGAATTATTGACCTCCGTACCCGAGCACATCCACCTATGGGGACATAGGGCGTCATTGTGGCACAAGTGGCGTGCTCTATCTGTGGCGGAGCGATTAGACCACAGCGTCTCTACATTATTATTGTGTGCTAAGTTATTACACATATTGATTAGTGTTAAAGGAGGCGTATGGATCGATCATAGGATATCGTTGTTAATTGTTTATTGGTGAGATGGTTAGGTGTGTGTGCCCACATTCCTATCTCACATATTGGTGCATTAGAACTGCAGCTAACGTACACATTGTTAAATGTTATTATTATTGGCTCATATGGGTATTCCTTTTAGATGATCATTATTATTTGATTTTCAACTTGATCATCTCATTGTTATCGTTATTGATCATTGTATTGCTATTGTTTATTTTCGTTACTGAGCATTCTTTGGCTCAGCCGTGTTTTTTTTTTGTGGTTTTCTCTTATGTTTATAGCAGGTACTCAAGGGACTCAGGGAACGAGTGAAGAGAGTTAATTCAAAAAGTTAGGACGAGAACATTTAGATTAATAAGACTTAATAGTATTTTGATTTTAAGACTTTATTTAAATTATTTGGACCTATGTAAGGATTTGAATGTTTCTTAGTACTTTAATTTTATCATTCATGAAACTCTGTTTACTGTTTGTGTGACACGTCAACCTACCCGGGTTGGGGTGTTACGTTGTCAATAGGAGAGTGGGCAAGGCATAGAACTGCAAAAGAATAGAAGTTGTTAGTACAACTAATAGGAGATTTGCCCTGCTCGAAATCAGGCCGACTACCTTGTTAGTTCTAATTCCAGTTTATCAAAGATCTTAGTTCCTATCATAACGCAAAAGTGATTAAAAACATAATAATAAACAATAAGACTGTTATCTGATAAAAACCTCCACTTTGGCACTTTCACTAAAATAGCATCCATTTGAAATTGACTATGTTTTGATCTTATCTGAAAAATAAAAACAGAAGAAACAAAGTAAAATAATGTAAAAAGAGAGCTAGTTTAATACTTTAATGGGCATAACCAAAGTCGTTAGTTCTTTCTGAGCCAAATCTATATGTTGTCAAAATGTCAAAGCCAAATGGATCACATTCAAACAAACCAAAGGCAAGAAAGTTCTATGGTGTTTAATGTCTTGTCATTAAGCATGGAAAATTTCACCTTGAATCTCATACGGCAGATGTGCTTTGATAATAGGTAAGCGAGTGCACCGACAAGGCTTCAATCTCAAACTTGATTCCACTTTACAGTAGTGTCTGTAGCAGTAATGTAATGAGAAGAAGATGTAGGTTTTAAGAGGATTGTTATTAGTAATGAAGAGTGATAACATAATAGATGAATCAAAAGAGGAGCATTATCTGATAAAATAATACCTGAAAGCATCCTCCACTGATAGCCTCTATGTCCAAAAGAGGAGCATTATCTGATAAGAGTGATAACATAATAGATAAATCAAAAGATGTAGGCTTTAAGAGGATTTTTATTAACAACTGCTTGAAAACAATGGAAAATTATTTTTAAAAAAATAAAATGATACTTGAAAGCATCCTCCACTGATAGCCTCTATGTCTACAAATCTTGAACCACAGTAAAAATCTAACCATTGACCAGGTCTCAAAGATGTAGGACAGCCACTGAAAGCATAACAAAGTAATACGTTTCTTATGTTAATACAATGTCATAAAAGAAAACCATTTTTAATTTTGTTGAACATAAAAGCTATGTGTATAACCCTTTCATCCTGTGTAAAACTACCTGCAACATGCCAAGGCTGCACCTTTGCTTACTTCCAACATGACCCATGGTCCTTGAAGACAGTAATGTTTTCCTCATTGCTTTCCCCCAAGAACCTACCAATTATAATGTTAAGTTCATTATTCTCCACGTTCATATACTATATGTAAAACAATACAACCACGAAAAGCTAGATAACAAGTGTGTTACCAAGTACTTACAACAATCAACAGCAGTTAAGGTCAAATAGAGGATCAACCACAAATCGCACTCTGAAGTCCGAATATCACCTCAGCAAGGCAGCAAGCCTCACATGTCGATCAACCACTTTCAAGTCAATACCATATACATCCCAGAGTTCTTCAGTTTTACTTGCATGTAGCACTCGTTAAATAGCAAAACTGTAATCACTATGAGGAAACTAAGCCCTTTTAATTTAGAGGCCCCTAGCAAGGGCTCTTGCATTTAAACCAAAAGAGCTGCCCTAGTAGATGTCATTAATGGTGCGGTCTATAATGGATTATTCTTAACACTGACATAATACCGAGAAAAGTAGGTTCATGGGAAAAGGTTGTGGTGCAATGAGAAACAAGCAATGTAAAGCACAACGATAAATCATGATTACCTTTGATAAATTATGATTTTAACTAGCATTTGCATTGACCTCCATCGATCGCCTAACTATGTGTAGCAATAGTAAGGTTTCCGGTATTTTCAATTTAATTAAATACTTAAACAGCTAAATTACTACTTATGGAGTGTTGTTTTGTCTAAAAGCATGAAGAATCACCTTGATCTCAGAGGGGCAGATATTGTTTGACAATAAGGTAAGCGAGTGCACCGACAAGGCTTCCATCTTGAATTTGACTACCCTTTGCAGCAGCAATTGTAGGCACAATCATATGAGAAGAAAAATAGCTTTTAGAAGGATTGTTATTAGTAATGAAAAGTGATAAAAAAAATTAATAATAAACAATAAGAGAACCGTTATCTGATAAAAACCTCCACTTTGGCACTTTTCTCTATAAATAGCATCCATTGGAATTGACTCTGTTTTGGTCTTATCTGGAAAAAAACCATAAGAAATAAAGTAAAATAATGTAAAAAGGGAGCTAGTTTAATACTTTAAAGGGCATAACCAAAGTCGTTACTTCCTTCTGAGCCAAATCTATATGTTGTCAAAATGTCAAAGCCAAATGGATCACATTCAAACAAAACAAAGGCAAGAAAGTTCTATGGTGTTTAATGTTTTGTCATTAAGCATGGAAATTTTCACCTTGAATCTCATACGGCAGATGTTGCTTTGATAATAAGATAAGCGAGTGCACCGACAAGGCTTCAATCTCAAACTTGACTCCACTTTACAGTAGTATATGTAGTAGTAATATAATGAGAACATGTAGGTTTTAAGAGGATTGTTATTAGTAATGAAGAGTGATAACATAATAGATAAATCCAAAGAGGAACATTTTCTGATAAAAACATCCACTTTGGCACTTTCTTCTGCAAGTAGCCTTGATTTAGAATTGCTCATCGTATCTGGAAAAGATAGAAAAAATTAAGTAAATAACGCATAAGGAGAGCTAGTTTAATAATTTAGAGGAATATCATCAAAGGCATGCGGAATTACACCTTCAGTTGTCATAGGAAGGAGACACTATTGAGAAACATTAAATTTTGCAGCATCTAAAGGAAACACTCCAATCTACATCATCTCAGGAAGCTTCATTATCTTTCAATCATGTGTCAACAGAACATGAAATTAGAAGTATGTAGAAATGAAAAAAGAAATAACAATATTCTAGATATCATTCATAGGTATTAGTAGCAAGTAATTCACATATAACCCACAAATCAAGAACCCTAATCAACTATTTATTATATTAGTAACCCTAAAACCTAATTAAATAATAGAACTACAAAATTTCACTAGTGCAATCAAACCCCTAAACCCTAATTAAAATTGAGACTGATGGTAGAATAGTACTCTTCAGTTTCAACTGGTTTCTAATTAGTCGTGGAAAAGAATAACACACTCATTGGATCCCCTTTTGCAAAATAACAGGAACCGAAGCACAAAAAACCCTCAAAAATCATGTCTTTAAAACATAAACAACCTTCAACTAACTGTAAATTGAAGGGCAAAAGAGTAGAAGAAGAAGAAACCTATGACACAATTTCATAAGAAATCAAAGTTAAAAATTACGATCATATCCCCTTGTGTAACATAACAAGCAGCAAAGCACAAGAACCCTAAACATTATAGTCTTAAACACACAGACGTTCACCAAGGCTACTAGAAAATTGAACGAAAAAAAATAGTAGAAAAAGAAAAACCCCAAGTCACAGTTTCATCAGAAAATAAACTAAAGTCAAAACACTTTACCTCTTTATTCGGTGTCAGAAGTTCATGTTTGAAATCCGCATGGAGATTCAAAGTACATATGCAAAGTTTGGGGAAGATACTTACAGGAGACATGTTGTTTGATTCATCAGAATGAAGCAGACTAGAAAGGGAATCATCGGATCCCCTTGTGCAGCATAAGAATAAGCAAATCACAAAAACCGTAAAACATTAATTATTGTCTCCAACACACAAACGATCAGAAGTTCAACTAGTAAATTGAAGGGCAAATGAGTAGAAGAAGAAAACCCATGAAACACTTTCAACAGAAACGAAATGGAAGTTGAAAACACGTTTACCTCCTCCTGATTTCAGTGCCGGAAGTTCATATTTGAGATCGAATTGAAACCTATGTATGCGGATTACCTGAAAATGAAAGATGGGAATGTTGGTTAAATGATGAGAATTAAGGAAGCAAATTATATAATAACCAGCAAACCAACTACTAAATTGAAGGGCAAAAGGGTAGAAGAAGAAAACTTATGACACATTTCATCAGTAGTCAAAGTTTAAAACACGTTTACCTCCTGATTTCAGTGTCGGAAGTTCCCAGTTGAGATCGATTCAAACCTAGATATGTGAAATTTGGGGACGATACTTACCTGAGATCGAATGAAACATGTTGCTTGAATCATGAGAATGTAGTAGGAAGCAGAGTACAATGAAAATCATCTGGTGAGAACCTATTTAAGAAATAAACAAAATACAAATCACGTCAAGATTGAAGTTGCTTTATAGATTAAAACAAAAGAAAACAATTTGAATGTTTACTTCCTTGTTGGAATACTTAGAAAACTTCTTCCCTGCAATTAGATATAGTTGTCTACCTATGGTTTGGTTGATTGTGATCCATAATCCATTACATGCAACTAGAAGTTTGCAGAAACAAAAAAGAAATAAAAGTATACTGTCATTGATGGAGACTTTTACATAAATATACTTTACTGGCAACAATATTACAGAATAAAAAGACAAGAGCACTACGTACATGCAAAATTTAGGTTGTAATGACTGCATTGAAGAAGTATGCAGATGTCATCCATGGTGCTGTCTACAACCGATTGCTCTGTTATAAGATTAAAAATAATAAAATTAAGAAAACAGTGACATATTGCTTGGCAAAAGCAGCTTGATGGAAAAGTTATGATGCAGTGATCGAGAAAGCATGTGAAACACAATGATAAATGTAATTAACTTAATAAACTGTGATTTTGACCAGCACTTGCATTGACCTCGACCTCGACCTCGACAGTAAAGTTTTTTTCTTTTCCGCTACTAGAAAGTGGGGTATTTGTTTCCGGAATAATCAAACTTAAGAGGGCAGAGAGAGAGAGGAAACAGAAGTATGAGGCACAAATGTTGTTAGCTCACTCGATTCCATTTTCAAATCCAGGTTACTTCCCAAAATCCATTTTCAAATATCTTTACCTCATTCAACAAGTACCAGGATTTAAACAACACATTTCAATAAAAAGATACAAATCTACACTAAAAGTCACACATTTCAATCACCCTACTTTAAAAGCCCATGTCCATCTTACTTGACCAACTATAGCCAGAAGCTAAAATGAATTACTTAATAAAAAAACATTAGAAATAAAAAATAAGTGATCTTTAATTTACCCTAGCTGACTCCTATCAAATCCTCCTTCACTAAACATGTTTCAGAACTCTTAGCCCTAATTAAGACTGAGTTTAATGGTAAGACAAAACTCATTATTTTCACCTGGTTTTAATCTAGTCAAGGAAAGAAAACATACCAATTGCAGCCCTTGTGCAACAAGGTTCTTATTAATTTGAGATCTACTCAAACCTACATATGCAGATCTTGAGGTCGAAACTTACCTGAGATGTTGTTTGAATCAGAATGTAGCATATTAGAATGGAAATCAGAAATCCTGGGTCCAGATGAAACACGTGATGGCCCTTTGACATCTTCAACAATGTATGTTACTAAGTCTAATCAAATATAAGAACATCAGACATTCCCTACTTACGAGTGCGATAAAAACTCTAACCTAATTAAAATTAAGTTTAAGGATAACATAACACTCGTTAGTTTCTGGTTTTAATTAGTCACAGGAAAGAAAAACATACCCATCAGGGCCCTTGTGAAACATAAGGAGCAAAGAAAAACCCTGAAAAATTCTCATCGCTGCAACACAGATCAGCAAGCCAACTAGTAAATTGAACTAATTAACAGAAAAAAGTAATAAAAAAAACCATGACACGGGTTCATATTTGAGAGATGGAAACATACATATGCGGATTCAAGGACAATACATACATGAGTATAGGAGATCGGTCTGTTTTTTAAATCAAAACTCAGCAGGTTAGGATGGAAAGCAGAATCCTGATGGAATTTCATGGGTTTAAGAAATCTTGATGATCATATCATAAAAGAAAATGCTCGTTGCTTTGTTTTGAAGGAGAGTCTCCCACAATAGAAACTAAATGGTTATGATAGAAACAAAGCCTTATGGCAGTGTATCATAAACCATTTATGAAGACATTCATGAAATCTCCATTCACCACCTAACTTTGTGTAGTAATATTAGTACAAGATAATGGTGTTCCTTGTATTTTCAATTTTAATTAATATTGTTAAACAGTTAAACTAATACTTATGGAGTTCTATGATGTTTAATGTTGTCATTAAGCATGGAAAATTTCACCTTGAATCTCATACGGCAGATGTTGCTTTGATAATAAGGTAAGCAAGTGCACCGACAAGGCTTCAATCTCAAACTTGACTCCACTTTGCAGTAGTATTTGTAGTAGTAATGTAATGGAAGAAGATGTGGGCTTTAAGAGGATTGTTATTAGTAATGAAGAGGAATAACAAAATAGATAAATCAAAAGAGGAGCCTTATCTGATAAAAACATCCACTTTGGCACTTTCATTTGCAGGTAGCATTGATTTAGAATTGCCTCATCGTATCTGAAAAAAATAGAAGAAATTAATTAAATAACGCAAAAGGAGAGCTAGTTTAATAATTTAGACGAATATCATTTAAAGGCATGTGGAAATACAGCTTCAGTTGTCACAGGAAGGAGACATTATTGAGAACATTAAATTTTGCAGCATCTCAAAGAAACACTCCAATCCACATAATCTCAGGAAGCTGCATTATCTTTCAATCATGTGTCATTTTCTTTAAAAAAGAAGAATTCAATTAGATATAAATGTTACTATGTTTGAAACTGCAATTAGCTTAATAACTGTTAGTTTAGTGGCATAACCAAAGACATAAATTACTATTGAGCCGAATCAGTATGTGGTCGAAATGTCACAGCCATATGGATCAAAGTCAACCAAACAATTAGTAATGGCAAGAACCTAAACAATGTAGAAACAACATCAAGATTAAAGTTTATTCATAGATTAAAACAAAGAGAACAGACTGAAGGCTTACCTCTTTGTTGGTATATCCGGATAACCTCTTCCTGCAATTAGATATACAGTTAACACGATTACCATGACGACAATGCAATGATTCTCCTTGCAAAAACAATCATTTGCTAGTCGGTGAAATACTGCGTGCATGTAGCTGTTCTAATATCGCTTTCACAAAAACCGTAAACTATATTAGTGACCTACTACCTGTGAAATATTATCATTATTCCATACGAGTACATAACATATATTTGTGTTGATATATGGAAATCAATTTATGTTTTTTATATTTATATATATTATGAGTATTTTCGGATCATCCAAATCGTCCTATTAACATCCATACACTTATAATATTCAACTTCTTACCTTCACTAGTGTAACAAACAAATGATTTCCATCTTTCAGAGCGAGTACCATGATGCGAACAAGGCACATTTGTTCTTGCTAGATACTTTTATCGTGCTCCAAATTCCATAGTAATGCCATTCGATATGAACACATGTACAAAACCGTGGGAGATGTCAAGGGATAAAAACAAACCTCAAAATACCATGAGCTGGTGCGTAGTACAGTTATAGAGAAACGGAGGTAACCCATGTGTACTTTTTTATCTATTCTATCTTTCATATATACGTGATGTACCTATGAAACCAAAAATCATTGGTAATAAAAAACTACACATTTTGAATGTAAATGAACATAAACAAATGTAAATATTAACTTGATACAAAACCAAAATCTAACCATCATGACTCTGTAGACATCTTTCAAACTAACTTGTTTCAGCTGACAAAAGTTGTATTTCAGACCCGTTTACATTTGCCTAACTTATCCTTCTCTCCTTAACTCCTTTGTATACCTATGCACAAAAACCTTAGAATAAATAAAAAACTGTGAGTGTATAATGTCACATAAAAGGGATCATAAACACCTAATGGTAGAACAATATCAGAGATACATACTAAACATGATCTGGACCATGCCTAAACTTGCTGCAGAATTGGCAAGTGTGCAGTAAAGATTATATCTTTTAGAATTAACTGTTAAAGCTTAATATTTTTACTGTTTTGACATGTTACACAACTACCCCATCACTAATTTGAAAGAACGATAAACTAAATGATTACTGAGTGAGAAAATAAACTCAGCAAAATAAGGTAATAACAGTCCCAACTATCACCACTCTTTTGGAACACACAGTTGCAAGCGAAGGAACACAACATGAAATTAGAAGGATGCAGAGATAAAGAAAGGAATAAAATATTTGGAAGATCAGTCGTTCATATTACTAACAAGTATTTTGCATATAACCTACAAATCAAGAACCAATTTCAACAAACTATAGTAGTAACCCCAAAACCTGATTTAACATATGCAAACAATAACCACAGATTCTCCCTAGTGCAAACAAAACTCTAAACCCTAGTTTTATGGTAGCATAAAACTATTTAGTTCAACTGGTTTCTAATTAGTCTTGAAAAGGTAAAACATACGACCATATCCACTTGTGCCATATAACAATACACCAAATTTACCACTAATCTGAAATGACAATACACCAAATGATTACCGAGTGAGAAAATAAACTCGGGAAAATAAGGTATTAACAGTCCCAACTATCCCCACCCTTTTGGAACACGCAGTTGCAAGCGAAGGAACACAACATGAAATTAGAAGGATGCACAGATAAACAAAGGAATAACAATGTCCGGGAGATCAGTTTTTCATATTACTAACAAGTATTTTGCATATAACCTACAAATCAAGAACCAATTTCAACAAGTTATAGTAGTAACCCCAAACCCTGATTTAACAGAACCACAGATTCTCCCTAGTGCAAACAAAACTCCAAACCCTAGTTTTATGGTAGCATTAAACTATTTAGTTCAACTGGTTTCTAATTAGTCTTGAAAAGGAAAAACATAAGACCATGTCCCCTTGTGCAATATAACAAGCAGCAAAGCACAAAATCCCTAAATATTATTGTCTTAAACACAAGACATTCACCAAGCCTACCAGAAATTTGAACGAGAAATACTAGAAAAAGAAACCCCCAAGTCACGGCCTCATCAGAAAATTAAACGAAACAGAAAACACTTTACCTCCTTATTTGGGTGTCGGAAGTTCACATGGAGATTTAAATGTACATATGCGAAATTAGGGGAATATACTTACCGGAGACATGTGTTTGTTCATCAGAATGAAGCAGACTAGAACCCTAAAACATTAATAATTATCTCCAACACGCAAACTATCAGAAGTTCAACTAGTAAATTTGAAAAGCCATGAGACACTTTCAATAAAATTGAACAAAAACACTTTACCTCCTTATTTCAATTGTTGATTTAGGTTAAACATTAACTCACAAAAGATATTGTTTTCCTTCTTACATATCAGGTCCTTTATGGAGATGGATATCATGCCAGCTTCTGAGAATCTGAAACAACAATAAAATTTAATCACCTTGCTTTAAAATTCCATGGCCATCTTACTTGAGACCAATTCAAGTCAAAAGACAAAAAAAAAATGAATTACTTAAAAAATATTAAAGATTGGAAATAAAGGGATGTATTATTTACGTATCTTGCCTAATTCCTCCCATGTTGATTCCTTCTTCCTTTCCTCTTTCCTGTTCAATTAGCAATAATTTAACACAATTAATTAGCACATAAACCATTTTTAAGAAAAAGCAGTCAAAATATCAAATATGGATCACAGTCAACCAAACAATAGGTACTAGGCATGTGCAGCTGTTCAAATAGTAACCAGGAGAACCTGTTTTGGAAATAAACAAAATACAAACCACATTAAAATTGAGGTTTCTTTATAGATTAAAATAAAAGAAAACAGATTGGATGTTTACCACCTTGTTGGAGCATCTGGAAAACCTCTTCCCTGCAATTAATAATAGTTAATGGCTGATTTTTCTAAATATGTTTGCTGAATGTATGCTTACCATGATGACAATGCAATGATTATTCTTGCAAAACCAATCATTTGCTAGTTGTTAGAATACGGCATACATGCATGCATCGGTTATATAAATTTTAAAAAGCAAGAAGGTTGGGCCCACAAGTCTTGCTGAAGAAAGGTCTCGTGTGATTCCTTCTCCACAACTAGTATGTAGTCTGCAGCACTGATGATATCTATACAAATAACCAAATAACAGATTAGTAAACTGTGAAATATTATGATCATCGCATTACAAGTATGTAATTTTTATCTATTTTAATATGTGGAAATTAATTTTTTTCTCAGCATCTTTCACTTGTTTTACAAGTACTAGAATATAGTGTGTCCACTTGAAAACCAGATAGTAATAGTTGATTTCAGGATCCTCTGTCAGCTTCTCAGAGTCTCAACCACCAAATTAACCACTAATCTGTGATTGGAATTAGTAGCAAGTACTTTACAGATAACCCACAAATCAAGAAGCAGATTTGACAATGTAATCCTAATTCCTAAACCCCTAATTAGATCTTAAACAAACAAACAAACAAACATACCCAGTGTCTTCCGCTGAAGAGCAGGGTCTGGGAGGGGTATATGGTGGCAAGTCTTTCCTCTATCTAGAAAGATAGAGAGACCGCTTCCGAAGAGACCCCCGACTCGTTAACACAGGCAATAACAATAACAATCATAATACAACGCATATACAAAGCATATAACAAAGCATATAACAAAGCATATAACAAAGCATATAACAAAGCATATACAAAGCATAACAAAGCATATAACAAAGCATAACAACGGCAATAACCATCATAATACGAAGCATATAACACAATGATATATATCACAAGAAGGATTAGATATTGCGCATGTAACACCCAAAAAGGATAGATGAGGAAAACTACACCTAACGTGTGGGGTACGGCCATATGTCACCGTATACCCTTCCCACCCACAAAACCCACTAAAAGTCCTTAATTTTAATTCTACGCCTCCACTCACTTCTATCCTCGATCATGTTCTCAGAGAGATGCAAGTCCATCATATCTCTCCTAATAACCTCGTCCCAAGTCAACTTAGGTCTACCTCTGCTCCTCCTACCCTCTAAGCTGATATTCTCTACTGCTCGGACTGGTGCTGCCATCGTTCTCCTCTTCACGTGCCCAAACCATCTTAATCTTCCCTCTCTTATTTTTTCTGTGATACACGCCACCTCTAGCCTCTGACGAAAGACGTCGTTTCTTATCCGATCCAATCTTGTGTGTCCACACATCCACCTCAGCATTCGCATTTCTGCGACCTCTATTTGCCTCTCGTGCGATTTCTTTATGGCCCAACAGTCTGTGCCGTATAACATAGCTGGACGTACTGCCACTCTGTAGAATTTTCCCTTTAGTTTTGCCGGGAACCTCTTATCACACAAAATCCCTGATGCTGCTCTCCACTTGCACCATCCTGATTGTATACGATGTGCTACATCGCTGTGTATCTCTCCATCTTCCTGTACGTACGAGCCAAGGTATTTGAACCTAGACGTCCGGGGGACCGCCATGCCTTGGATACTGATTTGGGTGTCCTCTCCGGCCTCACCACTAAAGTTACAATGCATGTATTCTGTCTTAGCGCGACTTATCCTTAAGCCCCTGCGTTCTATTGCTGCTCTCCACTGTTCTAATCTCTCGTTAAGCACCGTCCTAGATTCAGATATTAAGACAATATCATCCGCAAACAGCATACACCATGGGACTGGCTGTTGTATAGACTTGGTCATCTCGTCCAGCACCACTGTGAAGAGGAATGGGCTCAATGCCGATCCTTGGTGGAGTCCTACTTCCACCGGGAAGTAGTCTGTGTCTCCGACAGGTGCTCGTACACATGTTTTTGCCCCGTCATACATATCCTTTATTATTTTGATATACCTTTCTGGTACCTTTCTAAGTTGTAGACTTTCCCAGATGAGTTTCCGCGGCACACTGTCATATGCTTTTTCTAGGTCAATGAATACCATATGCAGGTCTCTTTTCTTTTCTCTATATTTCTCCATTATCCTCCTTATGACGTGTATAGCTTCTGTTGTAGAGCGGCCTGGCATAAATCCAAATTGATTTACCGCTATCTGAGTTTCTCGTCTAATTCTCGTGTCAACAATTCTTTCCCATAGCTTCATCGTGTGACTCAATAGCTTTATTCCCCTGTAATTTGCGCAACATTGGACATCTCCTTTTTTCTTATATATGGGGACTATGACACTGCTTCTCCACTGCTCTGGCATCTTTCCTGTCTTAAGGATAGTGTTGAATAAGTCCGTTAGCCATTGTAGGCCCTCATCTCCTAGGCACTTCCACACTTCAATCGGGATGTTGTCTGGCCCCACCGCCTTAGCCCTTCCCATTTTCTTCAAAGCTCTCTTAACTTCATCGACTGTGATGCTTCTACGATAACACTTGTTTGTTGCGTCGTTTGAGTTGTTTCGTCGATCTCCGTTTGTTGATTACGGTGCAAATAAACCCCTAAATTAACCCTAATAAAACTGAATGTAATGGCAGCATAAAAGTCTTTAGTTTCTAATTAGTCGTGGAAAAGAAAAACACGCTCATTGGATCCCCCTGTGCAAAATAACAAGCAGCGAAGCACAATAAAAAAAACTAAAAATTCAATGTCTCCAGAACATAAACAACCAGCAAACAAACTAGTAAAATTTGAAAGGAAAAAGAGTAGAAGAAGAAGACTTATGAGAGAATTTCATGAGAAATCGAAAGTTGAAAACACTTTACCTCCTTATTTGGGTGTTGGAAGTTCACACGGAGATTGAAAGGTACATATGCGAAATTGAATTTGGGGAAGATACTTACAAGAGACATGTTGTTTGATTCATCAGACTAGAAACATTAATCCTCCTGATTTAAGTTTGTCGATTAAACCCTAGACTAGAATTGGGGATTTTTGGGGAGATGGAAGTTGGTGTGATGAAATTGATCGACAAGTTGTTTGAATGATGAGAATGTAGTAGAATGAATATCATCTGAGTTTGATTTGATGATATTTGATTATATGAAATTGATCGATCGGTTAATTCAAAGCTCTAATGGAGATCTTCACAATCAATGGCGGGGGTTTTATGCTCTTCATACGCGCCTTCACCCAACGGTCCGTACGATATTTGATATTTTAGGAAGGATTTACCGTATCTTTTCGTATCATTCTAATTATTACCTTTGCTAGTTATTTTATTTCATTTTAATCCAAATTTCACACCAATTTGTATTCTTATTATATTATTATACCACGTTTAGTAAACCCGTGTATTACACGGATTGAATAAAAAATTATTAAATAAATAAACAAACATATTTTGAAAATCTATTATTATATAATGAAAATCTATTATTATAATATTAAATATAATGAAAATCTATTATTATAAATCGATATTCTAAAATAAGATATTATTAAAATTTTTATTATAATAAATAAAATAAATCTTTATTTTAAAATAATGTTTAAAAAAATATCATACTTAAAACTTTCTTATTATAACTCTCAATTTCAATTATATTTATTTATAAAGATTTTACTTTTTAAAAACACCAATTATAAAATATTTCGTATTTGTAAAAAAATGAATGTTCTAAAAAATTTTCTAATTTTATGAAAAATTATCTAAAAAAATAACATTAGTAAAAGATCTTTTTCTTAGTTTATTAAAAATTATTTTAGTCTAAAGAATAATTAAATAATATAATTAGATAGAAAACAATTAAATAACAGTACCGATATTATTTGGTTGTTATCACTCCCAGTAATATTAAAATTCATTCTCTATCATATAACACATACTAGGTAATACAGAAAAGGGCGACATTGCAAACTATACTTAGTTATGTGATTTAAAAACACAACTCATTATTAATTTATTTCAAAATAACTAGATAATCACAATAAAGTTGTAACTAAACAACTAGATAATCACAATAAAGTTGTAACTAAACAACTAGATAATCACAATAAAGTTGTAACAAAACTCTTAACAATCGATATTAATTTCCATTACAAAATGGTGATAGCAACCATACATATATTATTTCTTAAGCAGTTATATAAACACTAAAGAAGAAACTTCATGTTTTTTTTTTAATTTGTCACAACTAAGACATTACTATATATCTTGTGGTTTGTAGGTTACGTATGCATATTAAGAGTCGCTAAAAGTTTTATGTGAAGGATGGAGCCTGCTTTAATTTAAAAGAACAGGGGCGATGTTTTTAAAATGTTTTTGAAGTAATTAGAATGATCTCGTATGGAACGAAAGGAAATCTTATATCTTATGATACGTTTTATTGTTTGCAACATGAATTTATATCGTTAAGGTAACGTTTCAATAAGTATATAGTTGATTTGTGAATGTGACATTTCAATTTGCAATTGTTATTTTTCAACCAATTTGTCCGTCAATTCCTCGCTAACTTCACTAGCATATCACTACATGTTGAAGTGTGTTCTCGTGCTTGTGGTTTTGAAAAGTATTAATACTTCTTTTTACTGTGTAAATTAGCACAAAAGATATTATTAAAATGAACACGAAAACACACTAACAACTTAGAGAAATTGAATATGGTTTAAAACCCCCGAATACAATCATACAAAGTTATACACAAGTGTAAACTGTAATCAATCCCTAAAATAGATTAGAAACTTCGTCTTATAACGATCTTCTCTCACGGTCACGTTGGCAAGATACCGTTTGAAATAAGAAACATCAATTCAAAATTAGGGCACAAAAAAAAGTATCAAACGAATTATTGATCCAGGACTCAAATCTAATTAATCAGTAAAAATTGCATAGCGGTTATCAACGTTAGCAAAAATGCAGTGTTTTTTAGACCAGATCGGACCGGCCGGTCCGACCGGTTCGACCGGGAATCGGTGTTGTGTCCGGTCTGGTGTGATTCGTTTTTTAGAGGTCGAACCGGCCGGTTTGTCCCGAACCGCTGGTGGGACCGGGAAAGCGGACCGGTTCGGACCGGTTTTGGTTTTTTTTTTATTTTAGTGGGTAAAAACGGGTGTTAAACCATAAATTAGTACGTCTGATATACAAATATAGTTAAGTTTTATATATAACTATAAAATATATATAAATCATATATAAATTACTTATATTTAATTACATATGTAAATATAATTAAAATATAGTTAAATCCGGTCCGACCGGTCCGACCACCAAATCAGTAAGGCGTCCGGTTCGACATCCGATCCGGTTCTGAAAACATTGCAAAATGTAGTTGTTTGAAAACCCCAATGCCTGATATGAGTCAGGTGGATATGTCGTGAATTCTTTTAAAAACCAAATATACAGTCTGGTTAAATCATAGGGACTGTTTTATGCAACTTTTTTATGTGTTTTTTATTATATTTGTATTTACAAATGTGTCATTGGATATGTCGTGAAATCCTTTATTTTTCTTAGGTATGGTTCCATCACACGTGATGTTAAGATATGAAAAAGAAATTTAATATAACCAAATGTTAGGGGGCGGGGGATCGTAAAGCACAGGTTGACTGACACCTTTATATGGAGGCCAGGTACCGCGAAACAACACCAACTCCACCATTTCGACAGGGCGCAACATTGACAAGTTTGGCACCATTATGTTGGACCCGGTGCCACACATTATGCAAAAAGAGTGTCATAGAGGGAACATGCTAAGCATTTTCACAGTTTAAAGAGATGAAAGAAAACAAATTAGCGTGACGCTTACATGGATAAGACTTAAGAGAGGCGGCTAGGGAGGAGAAAGACGTCTTCATCCCCTCTTATTACAACTAAATGTTGTGTAAATAGTTAATTGTTGTGTTAACAGTAAAATAGATTTAAAAAAATGCTAATGCACTCTTATAAATGTATTAAGTGATAGTATGTACGTGTACTGTGCTCTTATTAAACTTATTGAACGTTGTATAAATGTGTGTTTCAACATGAGTATAGGTGAGATACTGCTCGCAGTAGGGTTAAATTGTTTTAACATATTTTTAATACTATTTATTTTTTCAAGGGATGATGATAGTTTAACACTCTCAAACTAAGAAAATTAACTTTCACTTTAAATTTGCCATAACGAAACAAACTCAGAATGAAAACTCGTAATAAATGGTACGACCATAACTTACAAACTAGTCTTAATACTAGTATTAATTCTTCATCGTTGCAGCTAGAGATGCACAAACCGGTTTTTTTTCTTGAATCGGCGGACCGGTTTCAGGTCAACGCAATCAAGACTGGTTTTTGATCAAAAACCGGGTCGGGTCGGAACCGGTTATGGGTGGAAAAACCCAACCCGGTTGGAACCGGTCCGGCTCGGTTCCAAACCGGGCCGGGTCCAAAACCCGGTTTTTTAAACCGATTATTTTAATTTTAATAAATAATATTTAAATTATATAATTTAATTAAAAATTAGTAAAGTAGATTAATTAAAACAACTACAAATATATTTTTATTGAGTGGTGTTTTTTTTAAAAATTACATTAAAAACAAACTTAAAACTAAACACTTAAATCGTTGCGAAAAATAAACATTAAAAATAAACTAAACAAAACAAAAGATACATGTTGCGAATACAAGTTTTTTTTATTTAATCGTCTTCATCGGTTTGTGTACCAAAGCGTTGAGACAAATTATAAGCGAGTTATTCGTCGGAGAGCGGTGATGATCGTCCAGTTTGTACTTATTTTTCGTGTATTTTTTCTTCAATTGGTATTTCTTCTTCAAGGTATGATTTATCTTGTATTCGTTCAGCCGTATTTAAGTGATCTTTTAAACAAATACACATCTCTAACGGCTATATTACCGTTTGAAAGAAAAAGAAGATTTTAACGGTTTGAACCGGTTCCAAACCGTTTTTTTTGGACCGGTTCTTGAACCGGGTTGAACCAAAACCGGTTCCAAACCGGTTTCACCCAAAATAATCCAAACCGGTCCCAAACCGTCGGTTTTCCCGGGTTGGAACCGGTTTGGCCTAATACCGGTTTCAAACCGGTTCGGGTTCGATTCGGGTTTCCGGGTCAAGTCGGAGACCCGGTTTCTATGTGCACCTCTAGTTGCAGCGAGTGACGTGAAACCGTATCAACTAATAGTTAGTTCTAGATTTAATTGGGCCAACATTGGCACAACCCAGGGCCCAGGCTCATTTATAGCAACAAGATATCCACAGTTTACAATTTTGCATCTCGTCACAAAGGAGGAGAGAGATGAGCGAGAGAGAAGTGCCTCGGAGAGAGAGTCCATGGGGTAGACCAGAAGGAGACACTCGTCAGCCCAAAGCTCACAGATGCAACGATCGCGTTGAAGATGTTGTTCAGGTTACATCCGAATTTCAATCTCTCATCATTTGTGTGGTTCGCAATCGATGTGTGAATTTGCTGATGAGCTTTCATGTTCTAGGGTTGTTTTTCGAACGAATTACGTGTTTGTTAGAGATTAGCCGATTAGTTTAGATCAAATGTGGTGTTATGATCACTGAAGTGTAAACAAACAAACAAACAAACCCAGTATATCCACTCAAAAGTAGGGTCTGGTAAATAAAAGCTAAATCATTAAGTTAATGTTTATACCTAGTGCATTTGATCACAAAACTGAGTTGAAAGTTGATGCAATTTCAGGTTTGTTCTTAACGTCACTCAATTTTGTAACTTGTGTTGTTTGTTGTTAGGTTATCGATGTGTGAAATCTTAGGTTATATGGATCTTAAAATGATTTAGGTGTTTGTTTGGGATATATTGAGATTTTATAATTGTGGTTTCATCCTGTTAATCATCAAGGTAAGTAGTTAGTGATGTTTTCCCCTAACTGTTTTATCAACGCAAGTCAGTTTAAGTTGGAAGATAATCCACCAGAGACTGTAATACTGTATAACTGTTTATGTTCTAGAATAGCAAAGACTTACACAGCTTTGAAATGTGTTCAAAGTGTTCTAATTCCTTAATCAACCCACATCAGTGTAAGTTGGAAGATAATCCACTAGAGACTGTTGAATTGTTTATGTTCTAGAGACACAATGGTCTACGTAGCTTTGTAATATATTCAAAGTGATCTAATTCCTCTTGCTGGGATGTAGTGTGGTTTTGTATTTTAATTGGGCAAAGTGCAAATTATGCAAAAGGGTAGTGTAGTTTTTCCCTCATAAAATTGATTTTTCAAAAGATTTCATTTAGGGGACTCTTGTAAGTTAACCAGTTACCTGGCAGCATGTCAAATCAATACTGTTAAAGTCGCTGATACATTAGTTTCCATGTCATCATCTTGATTTTTGACAGCATGACCGATTCCGCTTCTCTTGGATAGAATTTTTGGAAGTTTGAGTCTTTTTACCAAAACAATTTGAAAGTTTACACCTTTTTGCAAGAGGGATAATGCTATATCACCCAAAGCCGAAAAAGCAATCAAACTATGCTACCTTTTCATTCAGTTCATCCTTTTAGAATTTAACACTCTCGGTTTTTAGGCATGTTTTGAAGGTAACCCATTTAAGACGGTTCCCGGCCCGTTCAAGCTTTTCTGGCAATGCATGCAGTCCAAACCTGGGTATGACTTCTTGCCTTTTATGTTGTGTTCACATTTTTGGCTGTAACCCAATCAACTCAGATATAATGATTTGCTGTCACAATAATAAATGGTCGTTGTGGGATCTGAACTGTTTAACATAATATTTTTGTTCTTTTCCACTAAATTCCAAAGCTTTCTATCCTCATCATCTATCAATCTCATTATCATATGTGGGAAGTTTGATAAGTTGATGATTTACTGATTGTATTGCATGTTTCTTTTTGCAGGGAAGAACCAACTGAACCTTTCTTCTATTTACAACTGCCACCCCCAACTAGAGAAGTGAAACTTGAGTGAACGACCACTAGATTCGATTTGTTATCAACTTAGAAGTTACCTCTTTTAACAAATTTGCTTTTGGAGAATAAATAGAGGTCTTGTTTTGCTTTCGTTTTTGGATCTAGCATATAGATGTGTATCAATAATGGAACTAAGTGGTGATTTTAGTTGTTTCAGTTCTTCATCAATAATACGTGTACCCTTTTGTTCGATTAACTGATGGGTTTCTGTTGAATTGAGAATTTTTGCATCAGCTTCTCATACTTTCTGAGTAATACCAATGGAGGAAGGCGGTTTGCATATGACTGGAGCAGCTGTGCAGGGGAGCAGCTTCAATCGTCTCCTGATAATCGACGCCCTATAATCAACCACACGACCAGTAAAAATAATCAGTCAAAACTGGTAAGTTCTGTACGAAGCACAAGTTGTGCAGTTTTATCTAAAAAACAACATTTTAACAATGTTAGTGTAATTATTTAAGTAGTAATTTACAAGGTTGCTGACATTAAAAACAGTGGTGGAAAATGGATGGGTGGGTGATTTGGTCGTGTAAACGGTTGACATTTTAGTTGACATAACACGATATTTTTACAGTTTCTCTGAATCATATATGATTGCAACATAATGACTTCTTGTTTTCTAATTACGGTTCGATTTTGACACTTTGAACATGGTCTTGCAAGTTCCTATTCCGACTGATATCAAACAATGGCTTTTGCTTGTTTGCACATTCCTCTTCGTAAACCATGAAAACAATAAAAGTCACCATTATAATTTATAAACTGATGGTATATTTGTTAAACGTAAATGGTACCAACCGTTAGTTTCATGTTAGGTAAAAAGAGTGTGTTGTCAAACAAAACGTGTATTTACCAGTATTAGATAAATATTGCTTCTCTTTAAAAAAAAGAAAAGAAATGGCGAGATTATTTTGAGATTCGAGTGTATTGGTAAAGAGTGTTCAAGTACTTGTTTTTTTGTACTTATTTTATGTAGGCTTCATTTGAAGCATTTTTTTCTATTTGGGTGATAAAATATATACCAAAAAACATGTTAAGATATTATAAAATGACAAAAGATAACCTAGTTTTTGTACTAAACCGCACTATGATTTTTATTTTATCAAAAATTTAAGGGCATGCTCGTTATTTGACGAGTAGTGTTAAACTTGAAGTTAGATTGGTCGTGTTTGCGGGTTAACATGGAACCAGATAATCTAACATGAGCCGAACATGACAAGCACCTCAAAATCATGTCGACATGAATTCTAACCTACGAGTTTTCACGAGTTGAAACTTTAAACTATCAAACCAACACGACTGGTTTAACACAAAACTATTTCATAATTTATATTTTTGCATGTTAACGCTTTAAAATATACAATAAAAATATAAATGTATAAAATATTTTGATGATTAAACTATAGAACTTAATACTTGCTTTTGTTTTATTTCTTAAAATTTTTACACAAAATACACAATCACTTTAAGACGTGACGTAAAAGACATTTAAAAACTATAAAAAGGACGTACCTGGTGCTGCAAAGAGCTCCCGCGTTTTCGCAGGGTCCAGGGAGGGTCCGTCCCATTTAAGGGAAGATGTACGCGGTCTTTCCCCCACATTTAAAAACTATGTATAAATTATATGGATTGACTCACGAACTCGTCATGTCGACTTGGACACGAATTGTTTAGTTGAATGTGTTCATGGGTTGTCCCAAATTGATCCAAACCCACTTAAACTAAAACAGAACTCACAAATTTCATATTACATTCATATAAACGTAATTAATATGTACATTTGATGAGTAATGTTAAAACATAAAAATCATTCACTCACGTTATCCAAACTTAAAAATAAGGTAACATATTTCTTCAAAGAATACCATTTTTGACTTGATCCATTCTTATTAGTCAAAGAACACTTCATTTAATGCATGTATGGTTGAACCATTAAACACAAAACTCTCAATTTCTTCATTTCATTCATTGATACAATTAATGGCACACTTGTTTAGGTTCTATCTCAGTTATTTCCCCATCATTTCCCACTTCCATCACCACCCAAAACATATCACTTTAAATACAAAAACAATCTTCATTGCATCTTTAAAAAAAACAAACTACAATCCCTTAGAAAAAACAACATCTTCTCATCATTATTTCAATTTGATATAGAACTTATTAGTTCCACATGAAGATATTCAAGGGTAAGAATGGTGAGAAAAGAGGATGTAAGTACACATTTGTTGTCAATATTCTTATGAAAACGATGAAACATTGCATGTTACATAGATGGCGATACATCGAATTCGAGTTTGAAAATATGTGGGAGAAGAAAGTGGTACCGAAGGACGTTAAAGGACAGCTTGCGGTTGTTGCGGTTAACTGTGAGGAACCAAAGAGGTTTGTTGTTGAGTTAAGATGCTTAAGTAACCCTGGTTTCTTGAGGTTGTTAAAGAATTCGGGGGAAGAATACGGGTTTAAACATGATGGTGCCATTGCAATCCCTTGTGAGCCTCATGAGTTGCAGATGGTTTTACTAGAAATGAAAGAGAAGTAGATTAATGTTAATGTTAAGATTGTGAATTTTCTATTCGTTGATTCTTTTAAAAATATGGTGTAATCGTTCTTCGTATTCGACATGTGTCCTTGAATACATAGTTTGTTTATATGATTAGAATTTTACAAGGAAAAGGTTTGTCAGTTTTCTATTCACATCAACAATTAGCCGCTAATTTACTAATTTTTCGACTAAATATTTGTATGAATCTCGTATGATATGAGCAGTTAATGGAGCACGTGAGCATAAATCAATCTGGGCATCGACTCAATTAAAGTGTCATTATCATCAAAATATTAAACTTGAAATTGGGGATATTTGAAAAGTTATAATAACTTTTATAAAGACGTAAGTGATAAAATCTATCTAAATGTTCTTATTTCATAGCTTTTATATGTGTCATTATCATTGAAGGATAATGAACGTATAAGATAAGGTGGGTGTGGCGTAGGTGTAGGTGGTTCGGTGGTTGGGGTTGGGTTGGGTTGGGTTGGGGGTATAAACATGACAAAGGGAGAGGCTAGGTTTGTGAAAGATAACCTTATTAGATAAGAATGACATGAGAGATCTACAACAAATATAACACTTCCATCGTCTACATGGGTCACATAGATGACGTAAAAGATTATATGATCCGCATAATCTTTGTTGGTGGCATGTGCTGTCATATCAGTCATTTAGTATTAATCAGACACCTATACAACCCGTATAGTCTTTTACCAACAAACCATATAATGGAAAAACCCTCATACGAGCGAAAATGACACATCATACAATTTGAGCCATATGTTGCTCTAAAACTTATAACCAAGTGTGTGTCGTTGTGGAATAGTGCAAGAAGATGACTTCCACCTTGGATCAGGCTTGAGCTGGATCTGAAAGGAAAAAGAAACACGTAAATCTGAATAACAAATATTTCTCTATGACCACCATCTAGTATGAAAATAAGTATGTGTATGAATTAAATGGAGAATTTTGAAATTTAGAGTGAGAGGGGTAATATCATTTACCTTGTGCGAATAGTAGTATTTATAGTGTTATAATGGTAAGGCTTTGGATTATAAATCTATTTTAACATTCATGTTTGAACTCTATTGAACAAAGAGTTCTATATCTTTAATCTAGGAGGTTTCTTATATGTCGTTAATGCTTGTCGTCTTTATAGTTGACTTGGGTCTTCTAATTTTTATGAGTTCTGCCTAGTAATATATTATTGTCTTATTCAAAGTTACGTCCAAACTAATACAACATTCCCTTACCACCAATAGGCTCATTTCATCTTTACCAAGTTTCTCTTACGCTTTTTCTTATTTCCTAAATCCTTCAAAGCGTGTCACTCTTATCCGACTTTTGTGTTGCGTCAAAAGGTACGTGTACAAGATGTGATGTTGCGGGTGTTTGTGTTTATGTGGTTTCTAACACTTAAGCGCGACGTCACTATAGTCTTTTGCGGGCTGAGCCGTGACATTGTTTCTTCGACTAGTTGTCGTTTCCATCTCAGTTGCAGCTTGGGCTATCTTGATCAACGAGTCCCTAATTGTAACATTTCATATTTGTATTAATTAAAAATTAATTTTGTAAACATTTGAATTTAACATGTTGATATTAATTCCCTATGATTACAATAATAATAATAATAATAATAATAATAATAATAATTTAGTAATAATAATAATAGATCTGTAAAAATTCAATTTATATAAAACTCAAAGTTAAGGGGTATATATGACATTTTTCAAACTTAAAACTAAAGTTTAAGCATAAAATAATAAACAACCTAAACTACAGGGGGCCAAAGTGTAATTTTTTTTAAAAAACCCATTCCCCCGTCGACCCCCCCCTCACCGCCGGCCAAACCTCCGGCCACATCACCGGCGACCCCCGAACTCCCAAAACAAGTCGGTTTTAACCCAATTAAACTACCCCGACAACATCGTGAGCTGGATTCGATCATGAGCCTCGTTTAAATTTAAGAATTCAAGTGGTTTAGTGCGGTTTAGCACCTTCACCACTGTCGGCCGGTTTCCACGCCATTAACGCGCACTAAATCAGTATAATAATCAAAGGTGATCTCGCACTAATGAACTATGGATAGTTTATAAGTGTCCTTTGGTTTCAATTCCATCAAATCAAACACAAATATCACACCCGAACACCCCTCGAAACCGTCGACCTGCAACTCGAATTCGAACCAATCTCCAATCGATTTTGATCAAAATTGATCAGAGGCTATTGGTCTAGAACATAATACGAAGCTTCCCTTTAAATTAATTCGATTATAACCGTTGTTAGAGCATCACTCGATCACCACCTTGACCGCGACTGTTCTTCGCTTGAATCACCATTAATTCGATCTTATAAGAGGTAATTACACATACACACACACTCGATTTTTCATGAGGGTTAAAAGCCCTATGATTGCAGAAGCTACCGAGATCGAATTCGTGTTCAAATTGGGTGGATTCGATCTAGGGTTCATAGAGTATTTGAGGGATTGGGTTAAAACAGGTTATAATAATTTGGAACCAATTTTCACCGCGGCTGTATGCCTTGTCCTACTGGTTCCTGTGCCCCATGTTGTCCGAGAGGTCCCGGGTTCGACCCCGGGCAACCTCACTATTTTTTTTAGGCCTTTCTAAGCCTCTAAAAATTATAAAAAAATTTCCTAAAAATTATAAAAATGATTTTTCAAACATTAATATTTTTGAAACAATTTAATTATCTTCTGAAATTTATTTTTAATATTTTATCTATTTTAATAAATGTTTTAAATAAATAAAATTACAAATGATACAAAATTATTAAAATAAAAGTAAACTTTTAATAATAATTTAATTTATTAAATTATTATTCGACACGGTATTACTTTTAATTTATTTAAATAATAATTATTGTATAAATCATGATTAAGTATAAAAGTTTTATAATCATTCCAAAAACATTTTCATTTCTTTTAATAATTTAAATAATTAAATATATTAATTAATTATCATATAATTAATTAATAAAATTAATTATTTATTTTCCCACACTTTAACGATAAACCAAACGATTACGCGTATTAACATATTTATTTCTATTAAGTTGTAAACAAAAATCGTTTTCAATAAATTCATTTTATTTATTTCAAGACATTCAAACTAAATAAATTATTTTAATTAAACTATCATTCAAACCCAATGGAAATCCTATTACATTCTCAAATTCTCAAATCACTATTATTCTAATTCGAGACACCGTTCCTTAGGATAATCGTAAGGAAATCGTTGGTGTCTAATCTATCACATCCAGATTTGTAACACCCAGAAGTCTGACGTTTCGGTGGGCTATGCGACTGAGCCTCAGTCGCCTGTGAATTGTGCGACTCGAGGTCAACCGCATGGCTATTCGGCCGATTGAAGCTCAACCGCACGATTGAAGTTCAACCGCCCGAATGGAGTATGAGCCGCATGGAACATGTGCGAGTGGGGTCCAATCGCATAGTGTTTATGCGACTGAAGGTCCAGTCGCCCCTGGACCAGATGCGACTGAGAAGTGGGTATAAAAGGGGAACAGCTCCACTCTCCTCCCATTTTCAGTCGGGGAGAGAGAGAGAGAGCAGAGGGCGACAGAGAGCAGAAAGAGACCGAGAAGAGAAAGAAAGAGGGGAAGGTGCTGCCCGATTGTCGAGAAGCAAGCTAATTCGAAGCTTATCAACTCCTACCTGACAATGTGAGTTCTAGGACCCCTCATTTACATGTTTTCTAACGGTTTTGGGGCTGGAAACACATTAAAACCCTAGTTTTTAAATAGTGAAAGTTTGACCCATTTGGGTAAATCTTGAGCATTGTGTTTATGGTATGAATTAGGACTAGTATATGCTTGTATGATGTCCTAGTATGAATCCCTGAGGCTAGGGAGGGTTGATTTGGGCTAAAAATGGGTTTAAGACGAGTTTGGGTGCGGGGGTTCGCGACTGCTGTTTATGAAGAACTCCAGTCGCTGCCCAGTTAGGGTTATGCGACTGAAGGGCCATTCGGCCGAATGAGTGAAAGTTGATGTCCAATCGCCCGACTGAGGTTCAGACGCCCGACTGAGCCTCAATCGCACTATAGTTGATGCGACTGAGAGTTTCGGTCGCATGAGTTCAATCGCAGAGTAGTTGAGTCGTACGGTTAAGAGTTAGTCGCATATAGCCCAGTCGCATAGTGTCTAGTCGTACGGAAGGAAGCTCAATCGCACGTATGAGTACCCATTCGCATGAGTAGCCCAATCGCATGACCCAGTCTCATGGAGGACATGCGACTGGTGGTAGTTCAGTCGCCCGGACAGGGCTGATGTGAGTGAATGTAGAAGTGTATGCATGATGTATGTATGCTAGTATGATGTATGTATGTTAGTATGATGTTGCCATGATAAATGGTGAATACTGATGATATGTAAGTATGTATGTTCCTTATATATATGTGTGTTTTATCTTTAATAACTTTACGTGAATGAATGAACGAAAGAAAAGAATGTATTAAGAACGTAAAGTGAAAGATAATGAAAGAAGGAACATGATGAATGAATGCATGCATTAATGAAAGAAAGTAAGAAAGGCTTGCAAGCAAATGAAGGAGGTGCACACCCCTGGCAGGTGTTAGCTCAACGGTGTACGGGTTAGCTACCCCGAAGGATGTACATCGGGTCAATCATTGAGATTGACAATGAGGTGAGCAACTTCGTGTTGCAAGAGACTCGGTTAGCAGGCAATCATAAGATTGTCACTGAGGTGAGCAGTCGCGCACTGCAAGAGACTCGGCTAACGTATGTTAGTAGTGAAGTGAAAGTTAAGTGGTGCATGTATCTACCCCAGGTGACTGGATCAGCTTTGTGCACAACGTTCGTGGCTAACCACCACAGGTCCAGCACCAGTAGTATGTATGATGAAAGTGGGGTATTGTACATGTCACCGAATGTAATGAACGTTCGAACGAAAGTAAAGAAAGTATGAATGAATGTAATGAATGTTCGAACGTAAGTAATGAATGTAAGAAATGAAAGTAAAGTACGTACGCAAGTACGTGAAGTATGTATGTATGAAAGTAGATGAGAATGATGAAGAGTACACGAATGAAAGTATGTAATGAATGATGAGATAATAATAATATTATCTACGTGTACGTATGATGTGTGAACACATATATGAAAGAGCAGTTAATGAAAATGAAAGTATGTTTTATTATAAAACTAGAACTCACTCAGCAACGCTGACTTTTATGTGTTTTCCAGTTCGCAGGTAGTGTTGCTGAGGATGGCACGAGGCGACTACTCAGCTCTTTTGGGATGGCATTCACTTTTTGATTATGCTGCAACGTCATGCGTTGTGGGCCCATAACGCACGCAACTCATCACGTTGCATGCCATTACGAGATTTCTTGAGTATTCCCCTAAAAGGGATTATTTAAGGAATCTTCTTTAGATTTTGATAAGTTCGCCACGCATTGGAAGCGTGTGCGTAGCACATGCAACGAAATATGTTGCATGATAGTGTCAAGAATATTCCGTCAGGGTTCCGATGTACGGAATTACCTAAGGAATATTCTTTAGTATAAAAATATAATTTTTATGTTTTTGAACTTAATATCTCCTCTAGAGGTCGCTGTATGATCCTATGAGGAGAAACAAAGTAGAGAAAGCTGTATTTTGTAATCGAGTCAATGATGTAATGACTTTTACGAATGAATGAGAATGTATATAATTTATCATTTCCGCTGCGTATTTTATGATTATATACATTATGTACGTTATATGTGCGATGAAGAACCAACAGTAAGGTGCCCGGTGAGCGGGGCCTTACAAGATTCTAATCTCATCAATCAAGTGAGTATTCATATCCCCTTTTATTATCATTTCCTATTTGGGGGAAATCATGTGATACGATATATTCAATCATGATATTCTATTGTTATTTCATTCTAAATTCAATTCAAGACAGGTTATGTTATTACTTGCAATTATGTGAACATACTGTGATAAACTGGACGACTGTAAAACCCTAATTCAATCAATCAATCAATCCTGGCAACAATGTAGATCTACTGGTTTGGATAACCCACCCCATATGAATAGTCGAGTGGTGATTGTGCCAGAGGCAGGAGTTAATCTATGGTATATGTGTGGAGTCTATTATATGCAAGTATCAAGTCAAGGGGTTGTTATTGTGTCAGTTTATCTATATGCTTTACTATTGCAATATAAGTCTTAACGTTACCTTGTGAATTGAATTATTCTCAATCAATCAATCAATCTATATGTATACTCAAAACTGTGATTACTCACCAGCTAATTCGTTAGCTGACTTTATTTTCTCACATGATTTCAGGTTAAGCAAGCTAGTGGACTTCTACTTGATCATATAAGACCTGGACTTAGTCAAAACAAAAGACAATTATTATTTGTGACTTTAACTGTTGCATTTGTATCTGTTAAATTCATGTTATCCTGTAATCTGATTTTAATATTATTTACACAATTAGACAATCATGAGTTATGAACAATCAATCATTCCCTCGTCCGCTCCGATGATTCCGCCGTCGGTCGGGGTGTGACAGATTGGTATCAGAGCCATGGTTATAGGGAATTAGGTTATTAGAAATGGAATGACCTAGACTATAACTAAGTACCTTTACACATGAGTCCTCTCATGTATTTTATATGCATAGATAGGATTTTATGTGCCTTATATGTTTATACTTGATTATGTGATTATATGCCTTATGTGATTCTTCTTATACTTTGATTCCTATCAATGCACATACAAATTCTCAGATCATATTCTAAGGCATTGTGTGCCTAATTCAAGTGATTTCAAACTCCAAAACTTGATTGTTATTCATGGTTTTCAAATCTCGTCAAAGTCCGTGTCACATGACCGAGAACATGCAATGCTGGAAGAGTGGGGTACCTGTATCTTAAGGTGTTCTGTCTAGGCAAGGTATTCATACAACTTGATTACCTTACCTGGGAACCCTCGAGATGAGTATTCGCTTATAGGTACGCATGTCCTCGTTAAGGTTGTGGTGGACACAAATACTTTGATTAGTCAACGTACTCGCTTTGATTTACGAATCAAACGATTACACTCGGAACATATCATCGTTATTATGCCAAATTCCCGATTGTCGTTTTCATGTGGTATAACTCCTATTATCCAATTTTCATAAAAAATGTCTTAATGATATTCCAGAATGTCTTCTCGTCAAATCCGTTCACGGTCTCGAAACTCTGGCCGTAAGATTTCTGCTATTGTAGCACGTGAAGTTACTGCGGTCATCCCAACTCTACTTACCCATTTAAACCAAGGCAACAATGTTGTTCAAAACCCAACTACACCAAACCCTCGACGAACTTGTACTTACAAACATTTCAGTTCTTGCAACCCCACTAAGTTCAGTGGAACTGAAGGTGCTACCGGATTACTACAGTGGTTCGAAAGCATCGAGAACACTTTCCTAAACAGCGAATGCCCTGAAAATCTGAAAGTCCGGTATGCCACAAGTGTTCTTCAGAAACGTGCACTTACTTGGTGGAACGGAGAGAAACGAACCCGTGGAACTGAAACTGCTTTAGCCTTAACATGGACTGAAGTTAAGGAGCTCATGACTAAAGAGTTCTGCCCAAGAAATGAAGTCCGAAAACTGGAAGCTGAGTTCTGGGAGTTAACCCAAGACAGTGGCGAGAACCTCGCATACACTAACCGATTCCACGAACTGAGCCTTTTGGTACCGCATCTTGCTACCCCTACCTCCCGAGCCATCGAGAAATACATTGGTGGTCTACCCATGCAGATTCAGGATACGGTGCTAGGAAGGAATCCTTCAACACTAGAAGATGCTATCAGGCTGGCTGCACAGTTAACCGGTAATCATGTGAAGGCTGGTTCTTTAACCAGGAAAGGATCGAAGAAAAATACCGATAAACTTCCTAACGAAACCGTCAAAACCGACCAACCCGAGCCTTCCAGGAACAAGAAGAGGAAGGCTCAATCTCAAAATTTTGCTGTGATTACCCCTGCTGTGCCAATTACTCAAGTCCCTCCAACACATCAACAAGCGGTAAACAACCAATCGCTGATGAGAAAGCCATACGCTGGACCCCATCCACTATGTAACATCTGCAGTTACCATCATCCCGCTAACACTCAGTGTCGTCAATGCACAAACTGTGGTCATTTGGGTCATACATTCAACGTGTGCAGGAGTGCTGCTAAAGCTCCGACCAATGCACCAGTTCACCAACATCTTCCTGCAATTACCCAGGGTCGTGCATGCTATCAATGTGGTGATCCGAACCACTTTCGTAATCGATGTCCTCAACTTGTCATCCCAGTTCCTACGGCTCAAGGACGTGCTTTCAATATCAATACCCAACAAGCTCAAGCCACCAATGATGTGGTGTTGAATAATTCTTGTCCTTGATTTTCGTCTTCATGATGTAATTCAAGATTTGTAATCGTGATTTCCTTTTATTATATTGATGTAATCTGAAAATTTCTAAGTTTCTAATTGAGATACTTTCCTTTCGTTGTTAAGTCGAATTTTGAACTGCATGCCCCGTGGGAGATACGGATCTCCTAAATGATTCTAACTCATCAAACCAGGGGTGATTCCCTTACTTTGGTGATGAATTTTTGTTCATTTCAATAAATGTTTTTCAATGATGTGTTTTATGAAATTTTATCCTCTGGATTAGGGTGATTTCCTTATCTCGAGGACTAACTTCAATTATTCTCTTTGAAATTTACATTTCACAAATGACATGATCTCACCAAAATAGGATTGAAACCCGTACTTTGGTGACAAATGTCAATCTTCGATTATTTTTAATGAAATTCAATTATCAAGATAGGCATGAATTTCATACCTTGATGATAATTTCATTTTTATGGATTGTATTTTCTCAAATGAAACGACCTCGTCAAAGTCGGAGTGAATTCTGGATTTTGACAAGGAAGTCTATCTTATTATATTTTGTTTTTGTAAAAAATCATCGTTAAGATAGGAGTGATTTCCCTTACCCTAACGGTGAGTTATCTCGTCTTATTTCTGTAGATCCTCAGATCAAACTTTTTGGATTGGTAAGCTAGTGGTCATACCTTGAGAGTACACCATCAAGATAGGGGTGAAAACCATACCTTGATGGCTATTCTCATTTCTTGATCATCAACTTACCATGGTGTAATCAAGTGACGGGACGCATGTAGTAACTTGAAAGGTGAAATAATGTTAGTGTTTCGACCTATCAAGCCAAAGCATGATCTCTGAACTTGAACAGAGACCTGATCGTTTTAAGTTGATTTTGATTCCAAGTTTGGAGCATTTAAATTCTTAAATCGATTTCTTTTCCTTTATTCTCATGTTTTGACTTGATCTAGCTACATCAAACCATCTATTCCTTATCTATCGACTTTCATTGTGAGTTATCATCAAAACCTGATTACGTGATGGTAGTCTTCCTAAATAATCTTCTGTCAAGTAAAGATACCATCTCTAATCGCGATGGTCGCTTCATCTCTCGTTTCTGGAAAAGTCTTCAATCAGCTCTCAAAACTCAACTAAATCTTAGCACAGCCTATCACCCGCAAACCGACGGTCAGACTGAAAGAACGATACAAACCCTCGAGGATATACTCCGGGTTTGTGTCATTGATTTCAGTGGATCGTGGGATTCTCATCTTCCGTTGATTGAATTCTCTTACAATAACAGTTACCAGACCAACAGATGGCACCATTTGAGGCCTTGTATGGTCTTAAGTTGGTGAATCACAATTACTGGTCCGGAATTGATACAAGAAACACCCAACAAAATTCATAAGATCCGTGATAGTTTGCTCACTGCTAGAAATCGTCAAAAGCTTAATGCTGATAAAAGACGTAAACCCATGGAATACAATGTCGGTAATCTCGTACTTCTTAAGGTATCACCTTGAAAAGGAGTGATTCGCTTTGGAAAGAAAGGGAAACTAGCACCTCGTTACGTGGGTCCATTCAAAGTGCTCGAGCGAATTGGGAAACTGGCTTACAAGCTTTAACTACCCCAAGAGCTCAGCAATTTACATTCAACGTTTCATGTTTCAAATCTCAAGGAGTGTCTTGCCGACGAAAATCTCCACATTCCACTCGACGAAGTCCAGATTGATGAATCTATGCACTTATGGATCGGGAAGTCAAACAACTTAAACGTAGTCGAATACCCATTGTCATACCATTGGGAATCTCAACGTGGCCCAGAATTCACCTGGGAACGTGAGGACCAGATGAAGTCCAAGTATCCTCATCTTTTTGTTTCAGCCTCCTCGTAAACAAATTTCGGGACGAAATTTCCTAAAGCAGGGGAGACTGTAACATTTCATATTTGTATTAATTAAAAATTAATTTTGTAAACATTTGAATTTAACATGTTGATATTAATTCCCTATGATTACAATAATAATAATAATAATAATAATAATAATAATAATAATATTATTAGTAGTAATAATAATAATAGATCTGTAAAAATTCAATTTATATAAACTCAAAGTTAAGGGGTATATATGACATTTTTCAAACTTAAAACTAAAGTTTAAGCATAAAATAATAAACAACCTAAACTACAGGGGGCCAAAGTGTAATTTTTTTTAAAAAACCCATTCCCCCGTCGACCCCCCCTCACCGCCGGCCAAACCTCCGGCCACATCACCGGCGACCCCCGAACTCCCAAAACAAGTCGGTTTTAACCCAATTAAACTACCCCGACAACATCGTGAGCTGGATTCGATCATGAGCCTCGTTTAAATTTAAGAATTCAAGTGGTTTAGTGCGGTTTAGCACCTTCACCACTGTCGGCCGGTTTCCACGCCATTAACGCGCACTAAATCAGTATAATAATCAAAGGTGATCTCGCACTAATGAACTATGGATAGTTTATAAGTGTCCTTTGGTTTCAATTCCATCAAATCAAACACAAATATCACACCCGAACACCCCTCGAAACCGTCGACCTGCAACTCGAATTCGAACCAATCTCCAATCGATTTTGATCAAAATTGATCAGAGGCTATTGGTCCAGAACATAATACGAAGCTTCCCTTTAAATTAATTCGATTATAACCGTTGTTAGAGCATCACTCGATCACCACCTTGACCGCGACTGTTCTTCGCTTGAATCACCATTAATTCGATCTTATAAGAGGTAATTACACATACACACACACTCGATTTTTCATGAGGGTTAAAAGCCCTATGATTGCAGAAGCTACCGAGATCGAATTCGTGTTCAAATTGGGTGGATTCGATCTAGGGTTCATAGAGTATTTGAGGGATTGAGTTAAAACAGGTTATAATAATTTGGAACCAATTTTCACCGCGGCCCCCATGTTGTCCGAGAGGTCCCGGGTTCGACCCCGGGCAACCTCACTATTTTTTTTAGGCCTTTCTAAGCCTCTAAAAATTATAAAAAAATTCCTAAAAATTATAAAAATGATTTTTCAAACATTAATATTTTTGAAACAATTTAATTATCTTCTGAAATTTATTTTTAATATTTTATCTATTTTAATAATTGTTTTAAATAAATAAAATTACAAATGATACAAAATTATTAAAATAAAAGTAAACTTTTAATAATAATTTAATTTATTAAATTATTATTCGACACGGTATTACTTTTAATTTATTTAAATAATAATTATTGTATAAATCATGATTAAGTATAAAAGTTTTATAATCATTCCAAAAACATTTTCATTTCTTTTAATAATTTAAATAATTAAATATATTAATTAATTATCATATAATTAATTAATAAAATTAATTATTTATTTTCCCACACTTTAACGATAAACCAAACGATTACGCGTATTAACATATTTATTTCTATTAAGTTGTAAACAAAAATCGTTTTCAATAAATTCATTTTATTTATTTCAAGACATTCAAACTAAATAAATTATTTTAATTAAACTATCATTCAAACCCAATGGAAATCCTATTACATTCTCAAATTCTCAAATCACTATTATTCTAATTCGAGACATCGTTTCTTAGGATAATCGTAAGGAAATCGTTGGTGTCTAATCTATCACATCCAGATTCTAATCTCATCAATCAAGTGAGTATTCATATCCCCTTTTATTATCATTTCATATTTGGGGGAAATCATGTGATACGATATATTCAATCATGATATTCTATTGTTATTTCATTCTAAATTCAATTCAAGACAGGTTATGTTATTACTTGCAATTATGTGAACATACTGTGATAAACTGGACGACAGTAAAACCCTAATTCAATCAATCAATCAATCCTGGCAACAATGTAGATCTACTGGTTTGGATAACCCACCCCATATGAATAGTCGAGTGGTGATTGTGCCAGAGGCAGGAGTTAATCTATGGTATATGTGTGGAGTCTATTATATGCAAGTGTCAAGTCAAGGGGTTGTTATTGTGTCAGTTTATCTATATGCTTTACTATTGCAATATAAGTCTTAACGTTACCTTGTGAATTGAATTATTCTCAATCAATCAATCAATCTATATGTATACTCAAAACTGTGATTACTCACCAGCTAATTCGTTAGCTGACTTTATTTTCTCACATGATTTCAGGTTAAGCAAGCTAGTGGACTTCTACTTGATCATATAAGACCTGGACTTAGTCAAAACAAAAGACAATTATTATTTGTGACTTTAACTGTTGCATTTGTATCTGTTAAATTCATGTTATCCTGTAATCTGATTTTAATATTATTTACACAATTAGACAATCATGAGTTATGAACAATCAATCATTCCCTCGTCCGCTCCGATGATTCCGCTGTCGGTCGGGGTGTGACACTAATTACCAAGTTGGAGTTTGAGGTTGCTAGTTCTATGCATAGTAGGGTGACTTTAATGTATTATCCACCCTAGAAGTCGATTCGTGTTGTATTAAGACTGGCGACCATCAGTATCAATGATTATTCATTAAGATATCGTTGGGAAATTTAAAAGAAAAGAAAAAGAAAGAGAGAAAAAGCCGAAGCGGGTAACCCGGATCCACTCCTGACCCGCTAAACCCTTTCTTTCTTCCTGGTGACCCTAATATGCATCTCTTCTATCTGAAATCACTCAAATCCCCAATTTTCATCCTCCTGAAACCCTAGTTTCATCCCTCTGATTCAAACGTTGCATCATTGCCTTTAATCTTATAGACCCTGTTATAGATTTGATATCTGTAACAGTAGCAAGTTAATCATTCCGAATCGGGGCATTACAGTACCCGTGTTTCAACATTCCCATGGGATCAAAGAAGAAGGAATCTGAAGGCATCGCCTTACTCTCTATGTACGGTGATGAAGATGACGATATGGAAGAGGACGTAGATAAGGACATCGATGACGATATTGTTTTGGAGGAAAACAAGGAGCAACGTGAACTAGTTGCGAATATGGAAGTAGATGAATCAGAGGCCCTTAATACTAACTATAACGATGGAAGCAATGTTGATCCAGTTGTTAATACGACGCCGGTTTCTGTTGACAATTTGACATCGCCTCCTCCTCCAGCTCAACAAGTTATTAGTGCAGAGACAGGTAGAGGTAGGAAGGGGACTCTAACGATTGTTGATTATGGGCATGATGAAGCAGCGTTGTCGCCCGAAGCGGAGGTAATGTTATGTACTTATGTTCTTTGTGTTTCTGTTTGTATATATGGGCATTTTGGTTCTGTAGTTGTTTTCTTGAGTTTTTTTTTTTTTTAATTTCTATTTCGCTTGAAGAAATCCCTATATCAATTTGATGGGAACAGTACGATTAGAGGCAATAAATTAGTTAGAAATTGCATCTATCTTGGTTATGGAACATAATTGAATCAGAAAGACGGAAACTTAAAATTCATTGCAAGTACGCAAGAAATATGTTCAATGGTTAAAGATTGCTTCTTCCAGCTACATGTTAATCTTTCAATGGATTAGCTAATAAAATGTTGATGTGTAATAAGAACAATAATGCATATAGATAACTCTGTAGTTCATACAAATGCACATAGTATGGACATTATGAATGCCACAACTGTAACTTGCGTCCAGTTTCTCTTGTATAAAATCATACTAGCTCTTTTGGACCCAACTCACTAGCAAGTACGTTTATCTTGGCACAATCATTCAGTTGCTGCTTTAGAAGGTATCAGTATACCATTTGCTGAATTAAGTGGCTTTACTTTTTCCTCATATAAATTTTAGACATGTCATGTCTCGTAGTATTCAAACAGTTGTCTGTTGGTGTCTATAGATTGACCACTAATCTTACATTGACACCACAAAGGCGACCTCTATTTTCTTAATCTATATATTTCATTATGCATCGCGTGCATTAAAGATGTATGACGAGAACAGATGTCTACCGCAGTGGGGAAATTTTAGCCGAATATCTTTCATGAATATTTCCTTTGAAGCAAAGACTTTTCATGAATGTTACCAGGCCATAAGGCCCATAATAACTACCATTTATTCATTTAAGAATCATGATGCAAGCAATGATATAAGTAAATGTCCATTCAAATGAACTTAAGACTTGAATAAAGTGAATAGAAATGTACATTTGTCCAAACATTGCAAGTAGGTAAGGATGGATGTGAAGTCCTTGATTCAAGCTCAAGAAATTCACTCTTTAAATCAACTTATCCCTTCTTATGGGTAAGGATAAAAAAGAAAGGGGGGGGGGGTTGTTTATCACTTAACCCTCACTGTCACTTGAACAGACCGGGGGGGGGGGGGGTTGTTTATCACTTAACCCTCACTGTCACTTGAACAGACCTCATCGCTGTTGCCTGAGCTGTATTTTTTCCCTGGTTTGCTTAGATATTCTCTACTTATAATGTTCTTTGTTTTACTTGATGCATTATATTTCAACGTTTTCCTTTTTTCTGATGTGATATCTGGCAACAACTTCCACGGTGCACCTCGCGCTTTTTAAAACCGATATTCTTTTTAGGTAAGCTGTTGTGGATTTTTAACAAGCAGTAGTCACTAGTCAGTATATAGATAAGTTAACCCTTAGCAATGCCTTTTTTTTTCTTGTTTCGACTTTTGATGTCTTGTTTTTTTCTGGTTTACATTGCAGGAAGGGGAAGTAGCAGCAGCAGAAGGTCGAGTAATGTTTGGTGCAGAGCTTCAAACTGTAAATGGTACGTGCTCATGGGTTTTTCAATATATCTCCTGCCACATGTTTCCATATAAATTACAGGGGCCAGCATGCCATTAACTATTCACTGCCAAGGCATAATATAATACTCTATTATAATGATAGGCTTATCTGGTAACTTTAACATTTGGCATGCAGTGCAAGGTTGTGATTGCCATTTATACCGTTTTAACACTTTCTTTGTTGTCAAACATTATTTTGATGGTAACTTGGTAAGGCTTAACTTTTCTGTAACAAGTCAATGATTTAGTATAACTGTTACCATCAGTTGAAATCCAATTAAATTCTAATTGCTGAATTCAACTAACATAAACGAATTATCAATTAATATTCTCAACAACACATATGACATTGAGATTCAATCAAGTATATTCTCATGATTCTAATAACATAAAGATAGATGGCTGAAGAACCTAGGCTTTAGTGTATATCATACAAAAGTATTTTATGTGCTCTAGTTTCAAATGAAATGAAAGGGTTAGAGAAAAGTATATTATAAAGATTGTGTCATATACCACATTGATCCTAGTTATCCCACCCAATTAAGCACTAAACATGTAAATAAAGCCAAAAAAAGATAGACAAAAATAACCCAAACAATAGTAAAGCAACTTTTCTTTGCTTTAAAATATCCAGTATGCCTCTTGAATTCTAAGACAGCATGGTGTGATACATGATGAATAGTTCAGAAAGTAAAAGATGCCTGTAGGCTGTAAGGGAGGATAATACCAATTCTCCAATGGTTGTGTGTTAAACTGACCATCTGTTTAACTAATTTTTTTTTTCACTTCCATGAGTCCATGATCTTTTCCATACCTCACCTCTTATCTTTTCATCTTACAAAGTCTTCTTGGCCATTCTAATGTGCTCGTTTAGTATTCATGACCTTGACAAAGTTATTCTACAACTTCATCACCACTTGATTTGAAAAATTGGCTCCTATTGTGCGCTTTGTATGTAGCTTCATACTTCATGTTAAAAAGGAATTTTCAATGAAAATATTTGCGCTTTGTGTTGGCTGTTGGAACCTCATACTTTTACTCACATTTGAGGACCTGTCAAGTGTACCTTGTATTTTATTTTCTTGTCTTAATAATAACCATGTACTTTTCTTCTTCATGTGCAGGAACACCACCAGAAACTATAACACCAAACACACAATCAACCCCTCCTCAATCATCTGATCAATCACAATCTGATGCATATAAGGGAAATGAAACAGAATGTGCAGAGGCTGAAGAAGCTGTTAATATTACTAATGAAGATGACCACAAGGAAATGGATCCATTGGACAAGTTTCTTCCGCCACCTCCAACAACCAAGTGCTCGGATGAACTGCAAGAAAAGATTACCAAGTTCCTTTTGCTGAAGAAGAAAACGGGGAGAAGCTTTAATTCAGAAGTGCGCAATAGGAAAGAATATCGCAACCCGGACTTCTTGCTACATGCTGTCACCTACCAGGACATAGATCAGATTGGATCTTGCTTCAACAAAGATGTTTTTGATCCCCACAGTTATGAAAAGGCTGATTATTATGATGAGATAGGTAATTAACTGTAAATGTTTTGACCCTCACTGCTGTAGTCTACATGTCGTAATGTTCATTTCATTTATAACAGAGGCTGATATCAAGAGGGAGTCGGAAAGAAAAGAGCAAGAGAAAAAGAAAAACCAGAAGATCGAATTTCTGTCTGGTGGAACACAATCTGCAGTAGCTATTCCAACACCAAAAGTCATGCCAATTCCAGGTAAACATACAGCAGAGGATGATATCCCCAATTGGGAAGAATTCTTAATTATTGATGTTTGGTGCTATATCTGCAGCTGTGCCGCCGGTAGCTGGTGTTGGTTCAAATCCTGTGTCATCTGCTGTTGGTACCGGGGTTCGAGAGGGTAGACCGAATAAGAAATCCAAGTGGGATAAGGTATCATGTGTGTTACTCGTAAACCAGCTATATAGTAGTTATATAATAAGATAATTTATACACATATCTTATTTATCCAAGGTCGACGGCGACAGAAGGCATTCTAGTGGACCGGATCCTATATCAAGTGTTGGGTCAGCATTCTTATCTGCCGGCACTGGGTACACAGCCTTCGCGTGAGTCTTTTGAACTAAATTTTATTTTCCCATCTGTTCTAAAGCGTTTGACCTGCTTACATAATATCCTATCAAGTCTTTGTTCTCATATTCTTTATCATTGTTTAGTTGCTTAAATATGCAACTAAATGTGTATGCATGCATGTTGGTTTATTGGTACATGATAGCATGTATGTGTATAATACAAACCCATGTGTTTGATATCCTTCTTCTGTCCAAGTTTGAAAATGTAGTATTTAAATACAAACATGCCAAATTGTTACCTTTTTTCTTGGTTCATCTTATGAATGCCAAATAGAATATTGCCAAAGACAATACATAAACAATAATAAAGCATGCTTATTACCAAAAAATCTCAAGTCAAGTTCCAAAATTATGCGAGTCAAGTGTAACTGTTGCTAATAATCAACACACCTACAATTAACATTCAATCAAAATGTGATTTTTATCAACTCAGTTCATATCTATTGTGGTATGGCATACGAAATTTAAAATACAATACATGAATGTTGATGGATGAATTGCAGGCAACAGAGACGAAGAGAAGCAGCAGCAGAGGAAAGACGGTCAAGTGACAGGAAGTAGTAAAATATCGATCATATTACTTTGTAAGTAAGGAGGGGTCGGGTTTTCTTTATTCTTATAATTAGGAGGGAGGAGACTGTGTTTTGTATTTGTCGAATGATTGGTTAAACCTATACGAGCCTAGCATGTGATTTATGATATATCTATGTTACGCTTTCGCTTAACTGTCACATTTTGTTATTTTGATACATGTTTTACGATGAAATGAATAACGTGTGACCTACAAATAATATGAAAATACGAACTTTTACAAAAATAATTTTGATAACCTATCATTGGTCACACTTATAATTATTTCTTGGATTTTAAGAATTTTAATGTCATTTTTATGAACTAGCCAGCGATGACTTGTTTATAACAGGAGTTAGACATGACCCTACTTATAATTTTATAAGTATTTCCATCTTAAAAAAAGGAGTTTTTAATTTTATATGTATAGAAAAAGGTGATGTTATGGTCACATGGTGTTTTGGTGGTAATGGGGTGATGGCGTTGGTAGTGGGAGACGCGATGAATGGTGGCAGTGGTGGCAACCATGGTGACGATAATAGTGACTATGGTGGTTGTGGTGGTGTTGTTGATGATGGCGGAGGTGGTGGTGTGGATGGTGCTGAAGGCGGGGCGGCGAAGGCGGTGGTGGTGTGGTGATTGGGGTGGTTTTAGCAACGACTAGTAACGGGTGACTGGTATCAAAGTGCATTTAGCCCACTGGTATCAAGATGTTGTGATGTCCCTTTTAAGTGGTGAGAGTTTAAGCTCTATCATAAACATTTGTAGTTTAAGAGTATATTAGCTCATTCTTAGACAAACAAACTCTAATATGAAATAACTGTTGATCATGTATCCCATCTGAGTAAACACGACCCTAACTTCACACCCGAGTCTAACCAAAAATGCAAGAACACAGTCCAAAAGCATATTAAAATTGATCATATAATATATTTATAGGAAAAGAAACCGAAATATATTCGATACGGGTAGTAACGTTGTGCACCACCATACACTGCAAAACCCATTCCTAGATACTCAATATCAACAACTTGTAACCATCTTTGGACGAGAAAAAGAAGCAGATTCTGTATGTTGATTATCCAAAAGAGACCCTTTTTGAACTTTAATACTCGTGTCCACAACCGTCTTTTTACCCCGGGAGGGATCCACGAAAGTCCGTTTCGACTCTCTAGCAACCACTGGGACCAGACTCCTGTGTGGTGCAGGAATGGTTGCTTCTGACCGACCCCTGACGAGTTCATTAACCATTTCTAGGACCTCACTCATCTTTGGCCTTGATTTACTGTTTCTAGACAAACATTTATTGGCTATAAGTGATAACTTTTGTGCTGATTTCAGCGGGTACTTACCCTCAAGTCTCGAGTCAAGGATTAGGCGAAACTTCTTGGAGTCTAGGTACGGTTTCACCCATTCTAGAAGCTTCTGCTCGTTTTTTGGCCGGTTTTTATCCAGTGGGCTCCTACCCGTGATAAGTTCGTAGAGGAACACCCCGTAGCTCCATACGTCACTCTTGGATGTGAGATGACCGGTTTGGATGTATTCTGGAGCAGCGTATCCCATGGTTCCTACAACCTGATAATAGAAGATTTTTTTAATTTTTGATTCTTCAAACCATTTTATGGTAAACAGCTCGATTCAGGACATATTTTGCATCTAACGGGTCGAATGAGAGTGGACTTCCAAGAAAATGGTTAGGATGGTAACGGGTTGAACGGGTCAAAGTAGTCAAAAGTCATCTGAAATGTATTAAAAAATCCCAAAAACTTCAATGTATTGTTTTCTTTCAAATTTCAGATTCTAATTGTAGCAATATATAATTTTCTTAATTATATTTAAAACACTAAATATATGAAAAACATGTTTGTCTGTCGGCTCAACCCACCCTGGCCATTTTGCCATTAGTACTAAAATCAAATTCACGAACCGCAGTAGAGACATGGGTGAGTCCTTCTTGTGGACCTAACCGAGCCATTCCAAAATCTGAAAGCTTAGCATTCCATTGCTCGTCTAGCAGAATGTTGGAAGATTTGAAATCTCTAAAAATAATCTACAAAGAAGTAAATTTATTATTAGTCTTGTAACTAATGCCCATTTGAAAACTATTACTCGGTGGTGTTAAAATACCTGAAAATCCATTTTCTCGTGTAGATATGTCAAGCCACGAGCGGCATCTTGAGCCACTTTGAGTCTCATGTTCCATGAGAGTGGTGCACCGGATTTTGAATATAAATGATCCTCCACACTTCTATTAGGCATATACTCATAGACTAAAAGCCGTTGAATTCCTCTTTCATCATCTTCCGCACAATAACCAACTAGTTTTACAAGATTTGCATGCTCAACGACTCCAAGAACATTAACTTCGGTTATCCACTCTTTATGTCCCTATCGCAAAATAACTAACAATTAATAGAATTTACTGACAAAAGGGTATTTAGATATTTCACATATATGACAAATAACTAAACACCTTCCGTTGGTAATAACTACGTCACAAAATGCTTGTATCGGCTTTCTATTTCAGAGGAAATTGGTTTGAACATACAAGTCAAAGTATGTTTTTCTTTCTCATATGGAGTGGAATTATGTGAGAGCTAATATAAATTAAAAGCATGTTTGGATTGATGATATGGGAATGATAGAAGCTAATATCATTCCCATTGCACTCTACCAAGAATTCCACTTTTGACTTATTTTTTTAGTCAAATTAAGTACTTCTCAAATTGAAAATCTACTCACATGTACATTTTCTTTGGCTCCAAAACATGTTGATCATAACATTTCATTATAGTTCAATGTAACTACTATAAACTTTCCTGACAATCCAAATATGGAATTTAGTTGACAATCAAAAAGTCAAATCATCAAGAGTCAAACAAAGAGAAACAAAGCTCACCTGTAAACCTGTTCTGCTCAACTGTTTAACAGCCACTTCTAACCCTTTAGTAGGATCTATAGGGTTCTTAATGACACCCATATAGACACACCCGAACCCACCCTCGCCAATTTTTGCTGACCGGCTAAAGTTCTTGGTAGCCGCCTTGAGTTCAGAAAATGTGAAGGCGGTAAGATTACTTGGTTTTTGTGAAAAACTAGGAAAATTTGTGCTACTGATCGACTCTATGCTACGATCAGAAACATTTTGAGAATTTAGTCCTGATCCAGACCGTCGAGTGTCGCGATCTGTGGATATAGAACTCGATGACTGAACCGATACTGATTTTGTTGAAGTTTTTGGGGATTCTCCCTTTTCTTCACTGTAAGAACACCCAAAACACTTCATAGTTTCTTATGTTTGATCTTCTAAACTGTCAAAGCTGGAATTAAAACTGAAATCAACATAATATTCGTACGAAAATAAATAAATGATTAAGCAAGAAACACTCAGGACAGTCTCATCATCAAAATCATATCCCTGATCAAATTGTAGATTTTCTAAAATGTGATGAATCAAGAAATGTTGATCATACAACATAAAGGTTGATTTTTGTTCCTTTTTTCATGAACTAATCTTGAGATCATATATAACCACCAGTAAAATCAAGAAACCCTAAGACCATTCTCGCTATAAAAGAACCATAATCACTTTAATTTATGCAATTTGAAATTTCCCAACAAAGTTTATAAATTGGGTTTTTTTATTGTAATGTAACATGCAACCAAACATGCTCAATTCATCTTCTACAAAGGGGTTGATAGTGATCAAGACTGAACTTAAAGCAAGAATCTTGAAACCAAGATACACATTCCAAACCATAAGTTCTGCACAACATCACATAACCAAAATCCAACACAAATTCATGAAAAAACTCAAAATTTGCAATAAAGTTAATGAATGAAGATTGAACTAACCACAAATAATCAAAACAGAGTGGAAAAAACTAAGAAGTTGAAGGAAAAGGTCAAAAGGAGCCACCTTTAGTCAGTTCAAGATCAATCTGTTTGCAAAAGATCAGCCGCCTACAATTTCCCTCAAATATAGGAAGAAAAAGAGGCACAATACCACAAGAGAGATGAATTGAAAGACTTACTAGAACACCTTCAATCAAAAGAGGCTAAAGAATGAGATTTACTAGTGTTCATCACATGATTGAGGGTATGAAAAGATTCGGTTTTTTTGAGTGTGAAAAGGATTTGAAGTTACAAATAGAAAAATGTGAGTGTAGATGGGTAGCGTGTGATGTGGGTGATTGAAGTCAAGTCAATAGAGAAATTAATGGTTACAAAGACAAATAAAAAGACTTATAAATTGTGCAAGGACTAGTGTGTTGATATTCTTGGAATGTTGTGGAATTGTAATTTTCACTTGTTAATACAGTTTTTCCTGCAAGACCGACTGACTGAGTCTAGAACCATCTGCAATTAAATTTTAGATGTTTTTATGTATGGTGATGTCGATGAAAAAGAGCGTTCTGAAGAAATTAGAAGGAAGAGAATGTGAGAAGGGAGAAGATAAGTTCTTCTCGTGTTCCTTCAAGTATGAAGATTAGTCACAAACCTAGATGCGGAATTTGTCTAAAGCATATTGTTATAATTATTTATATAAAATAAAATATGACATTTTAGTTAAATACATAGAAATTATTTTATCAAACTTTATTCTCTACATTAAAATGTGTTTAAATCATAATGTAACATGAACTTAAAACGTTACAATTAAAAAAGAAATTAAACAAAGTAAATTTTAAAAAAAAATTGTATGCATAGCTTTATTATCCGCGCTATTCAGTGGTTGTATATTTATAAACGTTGATACAATGGGTGTAAAGTTCGTAATATAAAAAAATATTTAAAAATTCATAATTAAAAGAAAAGAAAAATCAAATATTTTTATGCTAAAACAAAATGTTATTAATCACATAGAAGGCCCCACTAGTCTTCGAGGCCACAATGTTTTCAGAATCAAACCGGACGTCGAGCTATACGCCTTACTGATTTAGAGGTTGGGCCGGTCGGACCGGATTTAAGAACCGGATGACGTCATAGTTATATATATAATATATTGTATATACATATATATAGTTATACATATAAATCAATATAAGTAATTTATGTGTGTATTTTATGGTTATATATAGAACTTATAACAATAATCTTACGTCCACCATATTAATTTATTGTTCATACCCCTAGTTTTTACCCATTAAAATCCAAAAAAAAAAGTCAAAATCCGGTCGGATCACCGATCCGGTTCCCAGTTCGACCAGCGGTTCAGGGCGAACTGGCCAGTCCAACCAGTCCCAAACGAACTACCCTGAACAGGTTCGGCGCATACTCCGATTCCCGATCCGACCGGTTCGACCTGCCGATCTGATCCGGTCTCGGAAATAGTGGGGGACTTAAAAATCAAAAAACATACCTTTATTCTAAACCTTAATCATAAATAAAAGTGACCACATAATAGTAATGATGAGGTTTAGAGGCAAGTTGATCCGCCTGTTTTTTTTAAGTTTTACTTCTTTTCTATTTTACAATGTTTACATTATACTAATTATTAATTTTTATATTCATAATGATAGTTTACCTTATATATAGAAGGTTTTTTAAAAAAATTTGATTTCAGTCTTTACGATTTTGAAAACCTAAAAACCGAAATTTCGGTTTTTGGCTTCGGGTTTAGGCTAAAACCAAACCAGATCGACCTATGCACACCCCTAACATAAATACCAACTAAATACCCAAAATATTCCTACTAAATGTCTTATAATTAAGTGAATTGTTTATTTGTCCATTAGATGATGCTCTATGATGTAGTATAGATAGTAAGTTGGCTCGCATGATGATACGACATGTACCATTAAGGCTCTTCGCTGACTTGTCTTGAACATTGATTATAGTTGGGTTTTTTATTATTATTATTATTATTATTATTATTATTATTATAATTATAATAATAATAATTATTATTATTATTGTTGTTATTATTGTTATTGATATTATTATTTATTATTATTATATAAAAGTATTTAATAATTATATAGTTGAGTATTCAAATAAGCTAATATTAATTTGTAAATTTTAATTTTAATTTAAAATATTATAAATAATATAATATTTAATACAGTGAATTAAATAATCTTATATTAAATACATTTTAGATTTAGTCAATATATTAAAATATTAAAATTAAGTGTCTTGAAATTAAGTGCAATGTCTATTTTATTCTTAAAAAATTATTTTATAAGGTAGTATAGATAGTGAGTTGGCCCGCATGATACAACACGTGTCACTATAACTCTTCTTCGACCTATCTTAAACACTGATAATTATTGAGTATTATATATATATTTTATTATTATTATTATATATTATTACTATTACTATTATTATTATTATTACTGTTATTATTACTATTATTATTATAAAAACATTTAGTAATTATATAGTTAAGTATTCAAATAAGATAATACTTATTTAAAATTTTTAATGTTAATTTAAATAAATATAATATCATATTTAATATTTAAGATAGCAAATATAATATTATTACTAATTGTTGTAAATTAGTTGAAGTCGGCATCATAAATCACAAAAGTTATATGTATAGCTTTGAAATTTGCTATAAAAGTCGCATGATGCAACCGAATATTATCTCTTGGAAAAACCTAAATGTGGTAGACATACAAATCTTCTCTTACGTTTGAACTTCACTGTCATCGAACTATGTTGTTCACGAGAAACTTTCAATCGGTCAGTAACTAGTTCACGATCAACAATCGGAAATGGCGTGATTGTTTCTAACAACGAGTCGGTTATTAGCTCATTAAGCTTATTCAACACATGGCTCATTTTCGGCCTCAGGTTTCTATTTTTTGACAAGCAATTCTCGGCTATAATCGCTAGTTCTTTCGCTGATTGCAAAGGAAATTGACCATTTATCCTTGGGTCGACAATTAGCCCGAATTTACCATGTCGTAAAAAAGGTTTCACCCAATCCGAAAGATGCCGCTCTTTTCTAGGGAGATGAGGATCAATCGGGGTTTTACCCGTGATTAGTACATATAGAAACACCCCATAACTCCACACGTCGCAATCTGTTCTTAGATGCCCGGTCCATGCATACTCTGGATCTTCATATCCATGTGTTCCTACAACCTGCAACAAAAAGAAATCAAATATGACACGCGTATTCATGAGTTGATATAAATACGACTTTGTTTAATCCATGATAGGATTTAAAAAATTACAACCAAAAATACATTGTGTTACATTTCTCTAATTTCTAAAATTGATGTAAATCACCTGAAACTCACCCAACCTATTTTAGAATAAACACAAACTCGTAAATTACATAATTTTGTTCGTTTCGTGTTTACATACACCTACTTATATTCACATTCTAACTTAAAAGAAAATGTCATTTGAATGTATAGAGTATACCTGTGTTGTGACATGGGTATGTCCATCTAAAGGACCTAACCTAGCAAAACCGAAGTCTGAAAGCTTCACATTCCATTCGTCGTCCAGTAAAATGTTGGACGGTTTGAAATCTCTAAAAATTATCTGCAACGCACACAAAAACCAACATCGTTACAAATCTGTATACAAAAACAAATAACACAACCTAGTAACATTATATATGGTGAAATAAACGCACGGGGCTCGGCATTTGTTCGTGTAAGTAAGCCAAAGCACGAGCCGCATCTCGAGCCACTTTTAGTCTCATGGGCCACGCGAGAGGCGCAACTGACTCGGTTGATAACCAATCCGCTAAACTTCCGTTAGGCATATATTCATACACTAGAATCCGATGATCATCTTCTGCACAATAGCCGATCAATTTTACAAGATTTGGATGTTCGATTTGACCAAGAACGTTGACTTCTGTTACCCACTGTTTATGTTCCTTCATCACAGTAATTAAAGTTCAAATTCAATATTCACATTGGGTTAGCATCCAATTTTACTACATCACCATTATCATTTGATAGCAAACCTAAGCTTGAGTTGTTGACTTTAACTTTGACTTTACCACTATTTTTAACAAAAAAAAAAAAATTGCATAAAGTTTCCTGTGGTTTTGACCAAAATTACAATTTTGGTACTTAAATTTTGAAATTTACAAAGTTGGTGTAAACTTTTGTATAGTTATTGTTCATTTGATCTCTTAACATATAATTCATTTGGTTTTTATTTATTTAATAAAGTTTAAACTAACTTTTAAATTTAACTTTAGAGACTAAAAATGTAACGCTCAAATAAAAGGTTGGACTAAGTTTACTATTTTAAAAGAATTAGGGACCAAACTCACGATAACTATTCAAAAGTTTGAACTAACTTTACAATTTTTAAAATATGTTCATCAACTTTCTTTTTTAACAATATATACACTATTTATTACTTTTTGTATATTTTCCCCCCTCAACCCAAATTAGAATAGCTTTTCTGAAATTTAACTCGAATTGAGCTCTTATTTCAATTTAGTTTCCGAATTTTATATCCGATTCATTATAATAACTAGTAATTATGGGGCGCGCGTTGCCGCGCGTATGCGAGTTTTAATGTAACCCCAAATCAAAATCAAAATGAATATTTAAAACCACAAAATCAGTAAAATACAAAAAGTAAAACACACCAAAACCCCAAATCCATAACACACCAGAACATGCGGAACCCAAAAACTAAATTAAAGCCCAACACCATACACAAAACAAACAAAAATCAAAGCCATAAGAAAGTGACACAGTCCAAAATAGAAAACCGACGAAAATCAAAGCCCCAAAAAGAGCAAACAAAAGGAAACCCCAAACCTTAATAGCGAGAATCGTCAGGGTATCGATAACAAAAGAAAGAAAGCAGGAAACCGGAGAAAGACAACGTCAACGAACCCTACAAATCAAAAACACGTGTCCAGATACAAAAAACCTCATCCCAAATTCTCGAGCCCACACACAAAACAACCATATTAAAACAAAAAAAATAAAAAAAAATAAACACACAAACAAAATAATCAAAGAAAATTTTAAACTTGGCGCGCGCGTTGCCGCCTGTATGCGAGTTTTAATGTAACCCTAAATCAAAATCAAAATGAAGGTTCAAAACCACAAAATCAGTAAAATACGCAAAGTAAAACACACAAAAACCTTAAATCCATAACACACCAGAATATGCAGAAACCAAAAACTAAATCAAAGCCGCAAGAAAGCGACACAGTCCAAAATAGAAAACCGATGAAAATCAAAGCCCCCAAAAGAGCAAACAAATTCAAAACCACAAAATCAGTAAAATACGCAAAGTAAAACACATAAAAACCCTAAATCCATAACACACCAAAATATGCAGAACCCAAAAACTAAATCAAAGCCCAACACCATATGAAAATCAAAGCCGCAAGAAAGCGACACAGTCCAAAATAGAAAACCAACGAAAATCAAAGCCCCGAAAAGAGTAAACAAAAGGAAAACCCAAACCTTAATAGCGAGAATCGTCAGGGTATCAATGAAAGAAAAAAGCAGGAACCCGGAGAAAGACAACGTCAACGAACCCTACAAATCAAAGACACGTGTCCAGATAAAAAAACCCCATAAAAAACTCCACCCCAAAATCTCGAACCAACACCCAAAACAACCCATATTAAAACACTAACAAAAAATAAAAAAAATTAAAATACAAACAAAAGAAACAAAAGAAAATTTCACAAAAAAAACAAAAAAAAAAAAAGAAAAAAAAGGAAAAAAACAACCACCAACCAAAATGTTTAATTAGAATAGAATAACCCAAAAGCTTTCCGATAGACACTCTTAAATAATATTATTAACGAAACCACATGTTATAACTTACAAGTTTAAATCATAAAAAATACACTGGTGGTGTTTTAAGAATGAAGTACACGTAAGTAAAGAGTGTATATTTGTCGGTAAAAAAATAACTGAGATGATGAAATCTTGCCTGCAATCCTCCATTGGCGAGCTTAACAGCGACCTGGATCTCGTCACAAGGATCTTCCAAACTCTTAACTACGCCCCTATACACGCTCCCGAATCCACCTTCACCGATCTTTGAAGACGTGCAAAAGTTTCTAGTCGCTAACTTGAGCTCATTGACCGTGAAAACCCGCAAATTGCTTGGTTTTCCGGCCAAAATTTGGAGATCAGAGGCTTGAGAGCCGGATTTGCAGCCATTGGTATCGGAACAAGCAGAGTAAAAGTTGTCGATCGATGTCGATTTGGTTTCAATTCGGGTTTCGTATTCGATCACTTCTCCGATTGAGAAGGAGAAACATCGGCATGAAAACACCATTTTTGCTTTCAAATGTTGGATTTCAAATTATTAGCACTTAATTTAATAGGTTGTATATGAGGGAAGGAGATTGGGTTACAATTTACAAGAAGTTGCCAATTTTGACTCCATATGACACGAAACAACGATATCAAAGTCAACAATGGAAAATATAGATACATGAGTAAACGAGTCAACTAAAATAATTTGGGAATTAATTAGTCTGGTGAAAATGAGAACAATGAGATTTTGGTCATATCTTTTTTAATGATGCTAGAGTGTAGAAACATGTAACATCAAAGTTTAAAATACGTATATTATACTATGTTGAATGATAAAGTCAAATTCAACAATGCTGCAAAGTTCAAGGGGGTGCAGTGTTAATTGCTAATAGTTAGAGGGGTGTGTGTGTGCTAATAAAGTCTGAGTTTGTTAATGGTTGTTAATAGTTTGTTAACAGTGGGAGCTTAGCATATATAATAGAGGAAGGTTTTGGTTTAGAGTTGTACCCAAAATCATTCACAAACAAAAGTGTGTGTATAGTGTTTCGATTTGATTCGTTTGAATATCGTTCTTGATTGTTCTTAGTTCTTAATTGTGTTCTTGATTTCTTGTTTTCTTGTGTTGATTACTCAACAATTGGTATCAGAGCCACGTGCTAGATTGTTTGAAGAAAAGGTTCGAAATCGAAGATAGCAATGGTGTCGACTAAGTTCGATCTTGAGAAGTTTGATGGGAAAAATGATTTCGGTTTGTGGAGACTGAAAATGCGTGCCTTGCTCGTTCATCAAGGGGTTGTCGATGCGCTTGCCGGAGAAGAAAAACTTCCGGTGACACTCACCGACAAGGAGAAGAAAGACATTATGCAGAAGGCACACAGTGCTATCATTCTAAGTCTGGGCGATCGGGTTCTAAGAGAAGTGTCGAAAGAAACTACGGCTGCGGGGATCTGGTCGAAGTTGGAAAGCTTATACATGACAAAATCTTTAGCCAATCGTTTGTACTTGAAGAAGAGGTTGTATACTTTTCATATGGCTTCAGGGAAGACACTGGAAGATCACACAGACGAATTTAATAAACTAGTTCTTGATCTAGAGAATATTGATGTGACACTGGAGGATGAAGACCAGACAATCATATTTCTTGCCTCTTTACCTAAGTCCTATGAGCATTTCGTGGACACGTTGATGTATGGTATGGAAAGCCTATCATTAGAAGAAGTTCTAGCCGCGATGAACTCAAAGGAACTGAAGAAAAGAGGAGACATAAGGGAGGAGTCAAGTGAAGGCCTGTTTGTGAGAGGAAGAACAGAACAAAGGGGCTTCAAGAATAAAGAAAGAACTAGATCAAAATCGAAGTTTAGGAGAAAGTGTTTTGTGTGTAATTCGGAAAAACACTTGAAGAAAGATTGCCCGGAGTGGAAAAAGAAGAAAGGTAAAGCTAGTGGGTCAAAGAACACAAGCAATTACACTCAATCTGGTGATGAGTCAGATGGTTATGAGAGTGCTGATGTCCTTGCAGTAACTGAAGAAGGACAAAGTAAGGAATGGATTCTTGATTCTGGATGCTCTTTCCATATGACACCAATTAAAGAGGTGTTCAGTGAGTATAAAGAACAAGATCTAGGTGCAGTGAGACTTGGAGATGATAGAGCCTACAAGATTCATGGAGTTGGGACAGTTGTGTTCAAGCTAAACAATGGGACTGACTTAAGTCTTCAGGGTGTAAGGTATGTGCCTGAATTGAAGCGAAGTTTAGTGTCCATGGGAATCTTTGAGAGGGCAGGTTTCCATGTGAGTCTTAAAGATGGTAAGGCCAGGGTCATAAAGGGCTCATTGGTAGTGTTCTCAGGGTCTAGAAAAGGGAATAACACTTATGTTTTAGATGGAAAAGTCACTGAGGGAGAATTATGTGCAGCCTCAAGTAGTAGTGCAAGTTCTGCACAGCTATGACACCAAAGGTTGGGGCACATCAGTCATCAAGGTTTGCTTGAATTAAATAAGCAAGGTGTAATTAGTGGAGTTCAAGTCTCTGATTTGGATTTCTGTGAGACTTGTGTTCTGGGAAAGTCACACAGAGTGAAATTCAATAAGAGTACTCATACCACTAAGGGGTTGCTAGACTATATACATGCTGATCTGTGGGGCCCAGCTAGTACAGTTTCATTGGGGGGAGCCAGCTACTTCTTGTCAATAATTGATGATTATTCAAGGAGAGTTTGGGTTTATATTTTGAAGGGTAAGTATGAAGCCTTCGGTAGATTCAAGGAGTGGAAGTGTCAAGTGGAAAACCAAACTGGTAGAAAGGTTAAAAAGGTGAGAACTGATAATGGTTTAGAATTTTGTAGTGGGGAATTTAGTCAATTTTGTAAAGGACAGGGTATTGTCAGGCATTTGACAATGTCTGGTACCCCACAACAAAATGGTCTAGTAGAGCGCATGAATAGAACTCTGCTAGATAAGGTGAGGTGCATGTTAGCCAGCTCAGGGTTGCCTAAGTCTTTTTGGGCAGAGGTTGTTACCACTGCAGCCTATTTAGTTAACAGATCTCCAAGTGCAGCTCTAAGTAAGAGGACTCCTATGAAAGTTTGGTCTGGTATGAAACAAGACTATAGTGGGCTAAAGGTGTTTGGGTCTTTAGTTTATGTACATTCAAACCAAGGCAAGTTAGAGCCTAGAGCTCAAATGTGTGTGTTTTTGGGCTATCCTGAAAGGGTGAAAGGCTATAGAGTTTGGAGGTTAACTAATCCTAAAGCTATAGTGAGTAGGGATGTTGTGTTCAAAGAGGATGTCATGTATAAAGATTTGATAACTAGAGAAAAGAATACTCAAGAAGGAGGTAGTGATGTTGAGATTGAGGTGGAGCTGGATATGCCTCCTGCTAATGATATGCCTGTTAATGCTACTAGTGGCAGAGAACAGGCTACTCATGAGACTGGTTATAGTCTGGCTAGAGAAAGAACCAGGAGAACAGTTGTTCCTCCACTGAGGTATAGAGAGGGTGAAAGTATGACAGCAGTGGCTCTTTATGCAGCTGAATAAGAAAGTATCTTTGAGCCTTTGACTTATGATGAGGCAGTGAGTTCTCCGGATAAAGACTATTGGATAAAATCAATGAAAGAAGAAATGAGCTCTTTGAGTAAGAATGGTACATGGGAGTTGGTAGATCAGCCTAATAACCAGAAGTTGGTGCCTTGTAAATGGGTGTTCAAGTTAAAGGAAGGGATCCCGGGTGTGGAGCAGCCTAGATACAAGGCTAGGCTTGTAGCTAAGGGATTTACTCAAAGGCCTGGAATGGATTACACTGAGATTTTTTCCCCTGTGGTGAAGCATACTTCTATTAGAGTTATGCTGTCAATTGTGGCTCATTTTGATTTGGAACTGGAACAATTAGATGTAAAAACAGCCTTTTTACATGGCTATTTGGATGAAGAAATTTATATGAAGCAGCCAGTGGGTTTTGTTAAGAAGGGTGAAGAAGAAAAGGTCTGTTTATTAAAGAAGTCTCTATATGGTCTTAAGCAGTCTCCCAGGCAGTGGTATAGAAGGTTTGATGACTATATGATCTCTCACGAATTTAAAAGAAGTGAATATGATAGCTGTGTTTACTTCAAAAGCTATGGTGATGATCAGTTTGTATATTTGCTATTGTATGTTGATGATATGTTAATAGCATGTAAAGACAATCAAACTAAACAGTTGTTGATGAGAGAGTTTGATATGAAGCAGTTGGGGGAAGCTAAGAAGATAATTGGTATGGAGATTATCAGAGACAGATGTTCTAGGCTTCTAAAGTTGAATCAAAAGTCTTATGTGGCTAAAGTTCTTAACAGTTACTCTATGAGCAATTGTAAACCAGTAATGACACCTTTTGCACAGCATTTAAAGTTGTCCAGTAGAGATTCTCCTTCATCTAATGAAGAACAGACTTATATGGAAAAGGTTCCATATGCTAATACAGTGGGAAGTCTGATGTACCTTATGATTTGTACAAGGCCGGATCTTGGATATGGTGTTGGTGTGGTTAGTAGATTTCTAACTAATCCTGGGAAGAATCACTGGAATGCAGTCAAGTGGATCATGAGATATCTGAATGGAACTAGACATCATGGTTTGGTGTTTAAGCATAATGCTAAAGATGCTGATAGAATCTTAGGTTATGTAGATTCAGATTATGCTAAGGATCTGGGTATGCCTTTAAAGGTAGATCTTGGGTTATGTAGATTCAGATTATGCTAAGAATCTTTACAACATGTAGTAGCATTGTCTACTACGGAAGCAGAATATATTGCTCTAACTGAGGCTATTAAAGAGGCATTGTGGTTAAAGGGTTTTGTTAATGAGCTTGGTGTGAAGATTGATGATGCAGTGGTCTTTTGTGATAGCTAAGGAGCTGTGCAGTTATCCAAAAATTGTGTATTTCATGAGAGGACCAAGCACATTAATGTTAGGCTACATTTTATCCGAGAAGTAGTCAATTCTAATGAGGTGAAGGTGTTGCAAATTGGTACTGATGAAAATTCTGCTGATATGCTTACCAAAGGGTTGCCTGGACCGAAGTTTGGATTTTGTGTAGAGTCGTTGGGAATTGGTTGATCATCTTGAATTAGACTTTAAGGTGGAGTTTGTTGAATGATAAAGTCAAATTCAACAATGCTGCAAAGTTCAAGGGGGTGCAGTGTTAATTGCTAATAGTTAGAGGGGTGTGTGTGTGCTAATAAAGTCTGAGTTTGTTAATGGTTGTTAATAGTTTGTTAACAGTGGGAGCTTAGCATATATAATAGAGGAAGGTTTTGGTTTAGAGTTGTACCCAAAATCATTCACAAACAAAAGTGTGTGTATAGTGTTTCGATTTGATTCATTTGAATATAGTTCTTGATTGTTTTTAGTTCTTAATTGTGTTCTTGATTTCTTGTTTTCTTGTGTTGATTACTCAACATACTATATTATATCTGTTTAATTTGTAGCTTGTAAAAGTAGTTTTCCGATTAGTTGCTTTCTTTTCATCATTCATCGTCTCTTTGAACTATAGACATCTTAGACTTTGATAATTTCAGGTTAGGATTTATTTTATCAAAGAAGTCACATGAAACATTAATGCAAGTAACAAGGTGTGTAGTACGTTCTTATTTAATACAATTATGATTTATAATGCCTGATAACCTCGGGAGTTCTAGTGGATGTCAACTCTAGACCAAGGCGATTTTAAGAGGGTGTCGCCCCCTGGCAAAGGCTTATGGGTTGCTACTAATGAGGTTCAAGAAGCAACATCCTTACAAGTATCGAACTGATAATCGCTAGTAAGTTGTTACTGGTCATCAATAGTAACTAAGATTAACATCAACTTGGTCCATATATGGCAGGTATGACCACAAACACGTCGTTGAATTTTCACGAGTGAGGGTTTTGATTTTCTTTTCCCAAATTATGATAAAAAAAGAGAAAACAATTTTGATGAGTGGTCATGGATGTAAATAAACGGTGTAACAAGAAAACAAAGTAGTTAATGGTTTGAGTGAGAGACATAATCCGTATTTTTTTTTATTAATTACTCTGACCATATTTACTCAATTGATCATTTAAGTAATTACAAAAACAACAATGATTGTAGTAATAATAATTATAATTTGTCGAGTGATATTTAAGTAAACAATAATAGTAAAATTAAAAAAAAAAACAATCATAGTCATAATAAAGTCATCAACTAACCCTAAGAAACTTTAAAGTAGAAGAACCTGTTTTTTTGATTAAAATAGTTGATTCCAAAGAGAAAACCTAACAAGAAAAGATGAATTCCAATAAATATTTAAATTTAATCAAAGCTGTTAACAGTTTTCTTATTATCATATTTAGTTAACTTATTAATTTGATTATTTCGTTTTCACGTTATTTTCAACACACTATTATAATATTAAATATTTAAATCCATTTTCAAATTCTTCCCTATCATAATCACACTAAAAAAATATCAATTCCGTAATTATTATCTTGTTAAACAGCTCGCATCTTTCATTCAATTTCTATATTTTATGTTTGTCTCACATATATTATAACATCAAATGATATCATAATTCAACAGAACGACTTAAGAAATACAAAACGACATAAAAGAATATTTTTCACAGTAAAAAAAAAATACACAGACCCAATTTACGATCATACAACTCATAAGTCGTGACTATATCATTCATAACGATACAAATAAAGATTAGTTTATCCGTTAACACATTGAAATAAGATACTCCAATGATCCACCACCACCACCACTGTCGCCGCCGTGACCACCACCGTCAAACCACCATGATCCACCACCTTCTCATCATCCAACTAACCTTCACCATACTCACAGTCGTTAATTCATACACAAGAACTCAAGAATTCTACCCTGATGAACGTGATGCACTGATTCCATTCCGTGACTCCATGAATTCCGATCACAATCTCCACCGGAATTGGACCGGACCACCGTGCCGGAGCAACACCAGCCGGTGGATCGGAATCACTTGTTCCGATTCCCACATCACCCAACTCACACTAGAATCAATAAATCTCACCGGAAAACTCCCCACCGGATTCCTTCAAAACCTCACATTCTTAACAAAACTCAGCTTTCACAACAATGGCATCACCGGAGGCCTCCCAAAACTCACCAATCTCCGGCGAATTCAGCTTATAATCCTCTCCGGCAACCGGTTCTCCGGCGACATTCCGGTGGATTACACCCACCTCCCAAACATCACCACACTTCAACTTCAAGAAAACGAGATCACCGGAAGAATCCCACCGTTTAATCAAGATTCATTGAGTGTGTTCAATTTGTCATACAATCGGCTTTCTGGGCCGATCCCGGAGACGAAGATATTACAAAGATTTGATGTTAGTTCGTTCGATCATAACCCGGGGCTCTGTGGAAGACCATTGGAGATACAGTGTGCTGTTTCCCCTTCACCATCTCCTTCAACATCTCCTTCAGAAGACAAGAAGCAGCCTCTTGAAGTATGGAGTATTGTGCTGATTGCTGCTGCAGTTGTGATCGTGTCGTTGTTCGTGATTTCTGTTTTGGTTTGGTGTTACAGAAGAGATGAAGGTAAAGGATCAAGAAAGTGGTTGTGGGTATGTTTGATTTCTGTAAGTGCACACAAGGTGTTTGAAGAATTTCAAGAAAATGATCGTTTTTTCGGTTATTTCGGTTATTTGAATGTGCAGAAAGGCATCTGCAGGCTACAGGAGGTGTTGAACAGAAATCTCAATGGTCTGCAAGTACAGGTGATCCTGAAAAGACAGTTGATTTGGAGTTTTTCGACAAACAGAAGCGAGTTTTTGATTTGGATGAGTTGCTGAGGGCGTCGGCTGAAGTTCTTGGAACCGGAAGCCTGGGCTCGACCTACAAGGCGATACTAGAATCGGGTACAGTCGTGGCGGTTAAAAGGGTGAAAGAAATAAATTCTTTGAACAAAAAAGAATTTGTACACCAAATGCAGTTGCTAGGGACACTGAGGCATGAAAACCTCGTGGAAATGATTTCGTTCTACTACTCGAAAGACGAGAAGTTGGTCGTTTGTGAGTTCATCCAACACGGAAGCTTATTCGAGTTACTACATGGTTCGTGCTTGATATTTGTTATGTTCACTGAATCACTGTACTGTGTGTGTCTGTGTGTGTGTGTTTTTGATTTTGTTATTGAAATGTGCAGGAAGTAGAGGAATTGGGAGAATACCACTCCATTGGTTAACAAGATTAAAGATCATGAAAGATGTAGCAAAGGGTCTAGCTTTCTTGCACACATCATTATCTTCTCAAAAAGCGCCACACGCGAACCTCAAATCATCAAACATTCTCGTCGAATTCATCAATAAAACAGCACGCGCTAAACTGACAGATTACGGCTACTTGCCACTTTTACCATCACAGAAGTCAAAACTAGCAATCGGGAAATGCCCCGAGGGCGTGGATGGGAAGAAACTAACACACAAATCGGATGTTTATTGCTTCGGGATGTTGCTATTAGAAGTGATTACAGGAAAATCAAATAATAACAATAGTGAAGATCTTTCAGATTGGGTTAAAAATGTTGTGAATAGTGATTGGTCAACTGATATATTTGACTTGGAAATAGTGGTAGAGAAAGAAATGCATGAAGATATGTTGAAGATTGCTGAGCTGGCACTTGAGTGTACTGATGCATCACCTGAAAGAAGACCTGAAATGACTCAAATTTTGATCAGATTAGAAGAGATACATCACACACCATCCTCAACTGAACATAGAGGTTAACTAATATCCTCCTGTATATTAATTGTTTCGATCATACGATTTAATGAAATCGCTCATGTTATTAACAAAACGGGTCAGATGAGTAGACCCAGGAACACTTTTTTAACAATGCGATAGTAGTAGAGATCAAGTTGACCACAAACGGTATATGGCCTAAAATTAGTGTTCTCTTGTTAACTAGCGTGTCAAATATGAACATAGTTTATTAATTCATAATAATCTAGTTTTTTAGATAAAAGTTATTTAGGCGGTTTCATGCTTTAAAGATACATGCATGACTTTCAAGTTTCAACCCATTCGACTCATTTACTTTTTACCTATTTTTTTATCTTATAATGTGACCCGTTAAAGTAGAATATAACTCGAATCGATACACATTAAGCAGGTCAGTATTATACAAAAAAGCTACTGGGCTATACTTAATTTATTGATCATGCAAGTGAGACCTTGAGGACTAAAAACCTCACAACATGACAGGTTCACTATCATATGCTTGAAAAGGCATTTTACGTGCGTTTTCTCATTAAACTCGTATTTTGGCGTGGATGAGATCAGGTTACTGGTTTGGTTCAGGCTATGAAGTGTAATCGCTTTCCCCAATCTGTGAATAAAGTAAACATTTTAAGTTTGATAACAGATATTGTTTCTGACTAGCTAATTCTTTAGGTGTTATTGTGTCAAGTAATAAGTTATACACCAGCTGCAACAAACTTTATCATCAAAGGGTAAAACCAAAATGCCTATTTATCTGTAATTTCGACATAGTTTGTGAAACTTTATTCCTTCTCACAGTATCCATCTTTTTCTTTCACAAGAATGTCGTATATGCTCATTGTAATCTATTAGTTATGTAAATGATTGGAATCATCAAACACTCAAACAACTGACTATTTGATTGTTCAATTGAGTAAAAACCGCTTATTGTGACTTCAATTTGCAATGATCAGTTTTAACACCCACAACCAAAACACCACCTAAGTCTTCAATTGATGATACATATAACAAATATAATGGGATAAACCATAAAAGCACCTAACTTTCCGATATGTAACGAGATAGAAAGTGGTTGGTTTGTTTGTGCTATCAATCTTGCTTCTTGTTTAAAGATAAGTAAAACTAGCGGGTTTCCCGCTTTGTAATGGGTCGGTTAGCCTAGATAAAAATAAATACATTGCAATAGTATGTGCTCAAATTTTAGATTTTTACAGTCTTTGATCAACATGTCATAAATGTGTTATGGTCTTTGAGGCCATATATTTTTTATGAACACAATATTTATATCGCTAAAAGTCAATGTAGGAATTTGCTTAAGATGTTATAAGTACCTTTAGAGAACACATTGCTTATGATTTAACACATGACATGATATACTTGGATGACATGAATACATAATGAGAACTCATCACCCATTAATGATGTTTGACATGATATCATTAATGACAATATAATGATTCTAGTATCACCAGTAACATTCACTTCCATTCCAACAAAAAGATGTGTAGTTTACTCGCAAGAAACTCATGGTTTGTTTTTGGGTACTCAACCTAGACTTCCTAAAATTTCACACCCTCTTAAAATGCTTTCAATTGACTCTCACACAAACACGCTTAACCGTGAAGTTTCCATCAAATAACACCAAAGTCTTTTAGACGTAATGGTTGGGATTTAGAATAGAAATCCATAATTAAAAGCGTTTAGTCGATGGCAATTCGATGACAAGTGAGATTTTAAGATTCATTTACTCAGGCAACAAAAACAAACACATGAACTTCTTTCAATAAATTTAAACAATATTAGTTGATTAGCCGGTACGAGAGCCTAATGTTACGAACAACATATTTGTATTAAAAGATAAAACAACAAGAATTATACAACATTAAACCGAAAAATATAAAAAATAACGGACAACATCATGTTAAAAAAATAATATCATTCTAAAAAGATTAATTAGATTAAAACATCATATAAACAAATGTTCAATATTTAAGCATGTGGTGTCGTAACGTTTTAGCCGAGTGAGAGGTGAGATGACACCTTACTCACACGTAAACGCCACACATGCGAGTGAGTGAGGACTCCATGATAATTCATGCGTGAGTTTTGTCACACAATGTAAGAATTGAATTACTATCACAACTTTTCTATGTGACGTTTATGTAGGAGCGAGTGACATCTCACCACGATTAAACACACCCATGGGCGAAGCATAAGGGAGACCGGGCGCCCCCCCTCTTTTTTTCGTCGGTAGTGTTAAATTTTACTCCGGTAGTGTAATTTTTGACCCGGTAGTGTAATTTTTGACCCGGTAATGTAAATTTTTATATAAATATCGAGTTCGCCCCCCTAAAAATATTAATTTCACCCCCACCCCCATACAATAATGTTCAAGTTCCGCCCCTGAACACAACGCCATGATAAAAAAAAAACAAACAATACAAATAAACACTTAACAAGATTTAAGATTAAAGGGATAAACAAATATAAAACAGCAACTTTGTACTACTAATAATGATAATTAGAGTTGAAAGAAGAAGGTGTCATAATCAATGGCTGCTAATTGTTTAAACAAATGGATGGTGACGTAGGTGGAGCACAAACGGTGGTCTTTGTCCATTTGATTCCCACACGCGTCGCCACAACCGGATTTCAAACCCAAATTCCATTCTAATTTCCTACAAAACATTTCGATTCCGTCCAATAATACTCTCAATTATCCACTGTCCCGCCGCATCCATCCTTCATCTTCCAATCAATCCTATCAGCAACCAATTCAATCACTTGAAGCTTCTGTTTTCAGTATACCCACTTCATCCTGAGCTTCTTTTCAACTGTACTCATGAATCAGGTTAGAATTCGTTCTGTTCTGCTAGCATTTATAGATTGTGTTAGGTTTCTTTAGCGTATACATTCGATTCTTGAAATCTTTATGAAGTATGGTTTGGGGGTTTTGATGATTCTTGTGCTTTAATGCATTTTTGTGTGGGATTTTAGTTGGGAAGTTGGGTATCATGCTATTCTTGAAATAATTGTGTTGATTTTGGTGCTTGTGAGTGTTTTAGAGTGGGAGTTATTAGGCGTTTTTAGGTTAAAATGCTAGCTTTTTTAGTGTATACATTCGATTCTTGAAATCTTTGTGAAGTATGGTTCGAGGGTTTTGATGATACTGGTGCTTTAATGCACGTTTTTATGTGGGATTTTAGTGGTTTGATATCAAGCAATTCTTGATATAATTGTGTTGATTCTGGTACTCGTGAGTGTTTTCTAGTGCCAGTTATTAAGCATTTTTTGTTTTATAATGCTAATATGTCTTGAAAGTTGAGACCTGTATAGCAGTATTTGTGTTGTGTTTAGTACTAATATGCTTTAGTTTGAGGGTCTTTAATAATTCAATGTGCATTTTAGTATCAAACGATTCTTGAAATTGTCTTGTTGTGTTAAGTAGTTGGCATAGTTCAATTTGAGGATTTTTACATTGGAGCTACGTTGGAAACTTATTTTGGGCACTTTTGGATGTTTTCCTATGTGGGGGTTTCTTGTGGGAATTTTAGTCTTGATTGTTCACATTCTTGCAGATTATGTTGATTTCTGGAATCCATGCATGTGCTTCTTGAATCTTGATTTCTTAAAATGGTGATGGTTGGATTCTTGTTTCTCTGTTTGTAATTTGTGTGATTAGGTAGTGACTATTAATTCATGAACAAAAGCTTATGTTATTTAATGTTAATAACTGAATGGAGTTTTGGTTTCTTGTCAAGTGAAGTAGTTGTTATTAGGGCTGTATGACAACTTATAGTAAAAATTTTAAGGGGTTGTAAGCAATCTAACCAATACTATTTTTGGATTATGTTAATTTAGAATCAAAGGTCAACATATATCGAACCTTTTAACTATGATAAGACTTTATGGAAATTGAAACTAGACATTACAGGGTTGTGATTATCAAGTTATGTTAATTACTTTAATGGGTATATATGTAGAATATTTTCTCATGTGTGTAACACTGTATTACTATAACTATATATTGGTAATATTAGTGTTGGTTATTCACATTTATGTATTATACTATTCTATGCTAATTCAAATGCCCATTATAATGTCAATATCATCAAACCGTTCCATTAATTACGCATTGCTAAAGCATAACCTTAAGTACATGAAACACATACCTAAAGTCCTATCTATAAACACTTTTTAAACCTGAGAACAAATGGCAACTATTTTAACCTCACAAGTATGAGATTAAAAAAAACACAAGACACTTGAAACTTTGATTACACTTTGCAAGTTGAAAATAATTGGAAACTTGAGTGAAATATTATTTTGTTCATTGTTTTTCTTCTCTGAAGAAATGCATTCTTGAGAATCAACTAGTGGATCAATATTGGATATTCCTCTGAAAGACCATTTAACTTATAATTATAGTAATGATGAAACAACTTTGTATTGTAAAGTATACCTCTTGAACTTGGAAATTTGAAAACAGGTTTTGAACTTTGAGAGATTGTTCAAATTGTTCTTCAAGCTATTGCTGAAAGTCAAACTAGTTCTTGTATTTTACGATCTGTGCAAAAATACTACTCTGTTTTTGAGAGATTTCATTTTTCTTTTTGGAAAATTTAATGCTGGTAAACATATTGCCATGGTTAGATCTGGATGCTGTAGAATGTTGATATATATTAACAAATGAAATTTTCATGTGTTAATACATTATTTTTTTCTGGTGTTAATCTTTTTTATAGGCTGAAGACGAATCTATATATCATTCTTTAGAGGAAGAAGCAATTGATGTTGATTGCCTACTTGTAGAACCACGGTCTGACCAAGTTTCAGTAAGTGGGGTATGGTGTTATGAAGAAGATAACAGCGGGAAATGCATAAAAACTGAAAATGATTCCTACAATTTAGGTACACTTGTGTGTTTCTCGTTATGTTATAACTACTTAAAATTTCACTTATTTGCTGGTAAATTATGTTTGTAAACATTAATACTCCTGTGAACTTGCAACAATCTCCATTATTAGCTATGCAATACCAATCATAATTTTTTTTATCAAAGTAAAGCTGAATTACCTATTTATCTATTTTTATCAGCGTGTGCACAAGGTTTTTTTGTTTAGTGAATAGTGACTTTAGTCTTTAGCGAAGGGTATTGTAGGCAATTTGATTGATGTTCATGCCTTCCCTAGAAAAGTGGAAATTCTAAATTCTAATGATCCCCTAGTAAATCTGCTCATAACTTTCTATGTATAGTATACTTTTTTTTATTAAAGCTAAATGTTTACTCTTTTTGAAATTTAATGCTTTAAAAAATGAGAAATTGACTTGTAATGATTATATGCCAATTCCACACTCATGAATTAGTACCATGAGTGGAATATTTGTGATGTCAAGTTAGTAACAAATTGTATATAAGTATGCATCATATTAGTACTATGTTTGCAATTCGTAGTAGTATTGTTCCGACTTATAATGAAAGTTGCTTTTTACCTCTTATAAAGGTGTCCCAGGTTCAAATATAAACATGGAAGGTGTAGATACGACAAATTTTAATGTATGTCTTCTTATCCATCTAACAATATTGTTATGTTTTTTTGTTAACCATGAGAACCTGTAATGGAAAACTCAAGGCCCATCATCAATACCTTACTAACTAGTGGGACTAAGGCAAGAACCAATGGATGCTGGATTCGAACTTGAAACCAATTAATTCTTGTTTTATTATCCATCAGGACGTGGCGTGATTTCTTGGTCATTCTTTGTTGTATTTATATTTATGAAATATCATATTTATAGGCACTTGATGCTTTGCCACACGAAATTGGAGTGGAAAATTTTCTAACAACAAACGTCTCTCCTTGTGAAGATTATCTTTTAGGTGCCTCTCGGGACCATTATTTATTTTCTCATTATATTTATAATGATCACATTAAGTTACCACCATTCTTTACATATTTGTACAGATTTTGGATTTGATCATGGTGGTTGTATAGGCTATGTTTCGAATGAAAGAATTCATGTTGGAAATTCTCAGTTTCCAATGAAGGGTAATTTAGAGATACAAAATTCATTGACCGAGAACATTTCAGGAACCGAATGCCAGAATTACTTTCTTAGCAACTGCATTTCCGGAACATCAACAAATTCATCCGAGCCAAAAAGTTTAGATAGATTTGATGATTTTTCAAAATCTTTCATAAAACAAGATGTTTTGCCACCTCATTTTCTAAATAACGGGTTGGAGTTAACCAAGTCTTGTAAAGATGGACCCACAGGCACGATCTCTGCTCAAAATCATAGCAGTGATGATGCAGTGGCACACAAAAGATCACGTAAGCCTACAAAACGATACATTGATGAGTCATCACTGTTAAGTCTGAAGAACTCTAAGAAGAGAAGGGAAGCTTCTTCAGGGTGCAAAGGCAACCTATCAGGGGTTCGACGTGTCAAAAGTCAAAACGAGGTCAAACCCAAAGATAAAGTGGCATCTTCTGATATCTCTTTTGATAAAGCTATTCAAGTACCATTTATTTCTCAAGGACCAGCCGAATGTCAGAAAAGCACTTCACCGGCTAAAGTAAGGAGACCTTCAGTCTGCACCTTTTCAATAAGCTTTGATTTTTATTTATATGTTATTATTTTGCTGTAAACTAGCGTTACTGATTTTCTACAAGATACATGCTTTTAACTTATAAGCAAAATGAAGTTCTTTTGTTTTCACAGATTGAAAAGCGCATTGAGATTTATTCAAGTGGTTCTGAAGATGATTCTGAGACGATGATCAGATCTATGACAAGTGGCAATCAGAGGAAGCTTCATAGACTTTGGACTGTTTCAGAAGTAAAGAAGTTGATCGATGGTGTTGCACATTTCGGGGTAGGGAAATGGACTCACATAAAGAAATTACTCTTCTCGTCATCAGTTCATCGAACGCCTGTAGATTTGAAGGTACCTTTTTTTATTATTATTACGAACTTGTATTAAGGGGTTGCTTTTTATATACCCTATAAGAGTTTTTTCTTTTGCAACAAGTTGTTTTTTATTTGTGTTTTTGTGATATGTTTTCACAGGACAAATGGCGAAATCTTTTGAAAGCAAGTCATGCACTAAAGGGGAGTAGGATTGAGGTTAGTTATCCTCTTTCTTTTTTGTTCTTTTAATGTCCTATATGGATATACCATTTTACTGGTGTTTGCATAATGCATTTTGAAGATGATCATTTGGGCTTGAAGAACTAAAACCAGATAATCATTAATCAGTTAATCAAAAAGTTAGATATGTTTAGATAAATTCTCAGTAATTAGTTTTCTCATAGCAATTTCTTACATGATTCTCCAATTCTAATTATTTTATGCTAAATGATTTGGAAATTAAAATAATTTTGTTCAAATTCTAAAAACAGCTAACCGTGATTCTTAATAACTATAACCCCTTTTAGACCCACATCCAAACACCCCCTGATGATATTTTGACATCTTGTTATGATGTTATGTAAACCTAGATGCAGTTCACATGTTTGATGCAATCTATTGAGATATACCTCTTTTGGTTTACTTTTAACCTACCCAACTAGATATTTGATTTATCATAAAAATATGTTATATTAAGATAATAAATTAATAATACAATTTTTAAAAGCATAACAATTTATAAGAGGCAATCCTTTAAATACCCTTTGGACAACCTTTAAGTTTTAACCCATATTTTAAGTTAATTAAATAGCTATTTTCTCAAAATTAATCTAAATGTTTGGCTTGTTATCCGTATGCAACTTAAATTGACCTGTTAGTGGGTTCAATTATTAAAATCAGTTAATTTAGATTATGATGAGATTTTTGCACCCGCGGCAACAATTTGTGATTGCAGGATGATCAAAAACGAAGCCAACCATGGCGCCCTTTACCAAAGTCAATCTTGTGTCGTGTGAGAGAATTGGCGTCTGTTTATCCATACCCGCGAGAAAGCAACTCAAAGATTTCCAAATCCAAAGTTCCGCTTGCACATCATGTTTCATCTCCTGCAAGGATCAAAAGTAGTAAGGTTCCTGTTGTTTAAAAAAGTTTATGCATATAGAAAATATCTATGTGAGGTGACATTTTATTTTGGACATCTTGCTGGAGTTCTAACTTAATGAAAATATATGATTTATATATCGATGATTTTTGTCTTCAAACAAGATTGACTTAAATTAGTTTGTAGTGGTGTAGCTGTCTCGATCACTTTGTTAATTACGTTCCCTTGCTTCTGCCAATTAATTGTTTTCATGTAACATGTTCCTAGCATCATCGACACAGTCGGGTCATGATGTTTTGTAATCATGTTTAAAATCATTCAGATTTATAGCTATTTGGTGTATGTATTTAACTCTAGGCATTGGAAACACTATATTTGTCGCTTTATTGACAAAACGCTGTGAATGCATGACGTGAAAGACCTATATCACGTGTGTATAAGATTTATGACCCGAACATGTTTCTGAATCAACAATGTAGGAGTTTATAATGAGATGGTTTTCATGTGCCTTGCGTTGAAGTGATTACTTGATTATTGAAAATCTTATTATTAGTACATCACTTAGTGTTGGTTAGGGTGAAGGAAGATGTGTAATGAGAACCGGTTGATGCTCAAGTTCATGCTTAAATTGGAGCTCATGTAACAAACTAGTTTGGTATTTTAACTCATGAAGCTAACAAGTCTGATTTATATAAATGTAATATTCTTTTCATTTAATGTAACAAATATATATATATATATATATATATATATATATATATATTATGTATAAATAAAAAAACTAAACAATATGGGTTATTTTTCTATATAAACTTATAACTATAAATTAACACAAAAAATAGTTAATTTAATAGTTAATAAATGGTAAATTATTTGAATTCACGGCGAGCTTTGAGCTTCAAATTTATTTAGGATTGAAGCTAAAGTTGTACGCATAAAGCTTAGAATGATTCAAGCTCAAGATCAAACTCGTTTAAATCGAATAAACTAGACTCAAATGTCAACTTTTTTTTTCCAAAAATGCATCATATTCCTAAATGTACATCTTCCATTATTTAATCCTCAACCACATGAGTTAGAAAACTTTTCTAACACATTAAAATACCGTCAGGTCACATACCCTTTAGTGATCAAGTTTTTTCAAGTTAAATAAACCGAGCTTTAGCACAGTCAATTGGACCATTGGTTTGAACCTCGATTGTTAGACATTGTAGTAGATTTAGGGCGGAATAGTTAGGATTGTTAAAAAAATGATAAAGAAACAAACCCGAACTTTATGAGCTATATATGTTATGAAAAATTCTAGAATCTTAAAGTAATGGCCTAAAATTTAGACGAGATGTAACATTTTTACACCACTAGAGGGGATGTTTATGTTTCCTAGTATATTTTGCAAGACAAAAAGATATTATTGTAAGTACATCAAATTCAATATAGTGGAAGTGATGCAATTGATTTGGTCAAAACGATAAGAATTAAAAAGGGTATGGCATAACAACTAGGACATCTACTTTCATGGATATACACGAATGCATGGTACACGTGGCACATATACTTAAATGTGAACCGTTGATCGGTTGACGATTAGTCACATCAAAGGAGAAAGTGAAGTGAAAAACGAAGTCCATTTGGAGTAACGGTAGCATGGGGTGGTGTGTAGGAGATTGTAGGCATGGTGGGAATTAGTCATAGTAGATATTATTATTAGGTGCCTAATATATAGATACCCGCCAGATAAATCGACAACTCCTATATGTTGCGTATAGGTCCACACGTGACGTATAGGATCGAATACATTGAAAACGATGAAAATTTAGGGGGGTGTCAGAGAGCTATACGACCCATATAGCTCTATACGACCCCCTATACGTCACATATAGGGCTATACGACACATGTAGCAAATTCCAACACCGAGTACGAGAAAAAATTCAGAGGGCTGTCAGAGGGGTTATACGCCCCGTATAGGGCTATACGACCCCCTACGCGACGCGTATGAGGCTATACGACCCGTATAAAAATTTTCGGTTGTTAATTTATAATTTTGAAGTATCTACATATCCACACCCTATTATTATTATTATCGAGATCTAAGATCTGCCACCTAATCATAAATACCATGTCAAATTTTTGATAATTTTTTTCTCAAAATTTTTCTTTAACGAGTCGACCTACTGTTCGGTTTTAAACAGAACTGGACCAGTTATTCGGTTTATGGTTTAAAAAAATTCAATAAGTTAAACCGAGGAAACCAAATTCATACATACATGCTAAGGTTTTTTTTTTTTTTTTTTTTTTTTTTTTTTTTTTTTTGTACTCATACAACCCATTACAAAAACAAAACAAAAAATTTGAACTAAGGAACACGAAACCTAAATTGATTAAGCTAGACCCTAACCAGTGGACAACAAGATAGATATAATCTCACTAAGTTTGTATTATTTAGTTTGAGATAACTTTGAATTTAGTTTGATTTTCAGTTTAAGCAAAAAAGTAATCAAAGGTGAGGAACCCAAAACATGAAAAGATAAATGCCATAACTTAATATGATAAAAGAATACGTCATTACGTCATATGACGAATTTAACCTAAAAAGCGAAAGTGTGTTAAATTTTTGTATTAGCTTTAAGATATAAAATTATGGTGATGAGTAGAAATATTAAATACTCAAACCATATCAAAATGACCGAATCAATTGAAAAACGATTGTTAAGCTACGATTTAATGATAAACATGTTTTTGTTCGGTTGTAGATCCATATGTATAAATAGTAAAAACAGGCTTCATATTTTTTGTTTTTATAAGAAATATGTTATATATTAGAAATTTTTGTTATATTATCGCTAACATATGATTTGTCACATATTTTATTTTATATCTTAAAGAGATTAATGCTAATATTTTGTTTGACCCAAATAAAATTGTATATATGACCTGTTCATGTAGGATTTCAACCGACCAACTACCCATAAGGGTTGAATCACTTGGCTGGATTTCATTTACATTTGATGCAACTCATGAACCCAAAGGGTCCCTTTGGTCACACCCTTCACCTCACCTTTAATCTCAAGCTGGCGATTGACGTATAACTGGCTTGAACCACATCATCCCAATCCGAATACGTAGCAAACTCTTAGCTATGAGCCCAATGTGCACCATCGGGATTGGGATTTGTTATAAAGCCGTATGATACTATTAATACGTCATTTGTGTCACCAGACCACTTATAACTAGGGATTGGTCTAAAAAAGATCTCGTCAAACATGAGACCTCGATTTACTGCTCTTAACTAAATAGGTCACTAAATAGGTCAAACAGGATGGTTTTAACTTTTAACGGATTTAATAGAATTTCTTTAATCGTGTTCTTTTTCTTTTAACATAAAATTCATGTAAAAACATGGGTTTTCCAACCCAAACATCCTGCTTTTTTTATTTTCAAACTACCAACCAGACAATATACGACAGTTTGATTCCTTAAGAATTTCAAAATCTTATCATGTTAAATGGTTTATGAATAATACGTTTTTCCCTTCACGTTCTAACTTTTATTTCCTTAGATCATCATTCGACCTATAATTACAAAACATAAAAGATATTAAATACTACCATAGTGTGTCATATATTATATTAATCATAAACAACAACAAAATTTGCATAAAGCACAAAGTGTTTATAACAAAATAACATGATTGAACCCTAAATTAAATGAATCTTGAAAGTGAAAGTTGGGTACGGGTATGTACAATCTTTTTTATTTAGTATCATACGTGTGTGTGGTTGTGGGACAAAACAAGCACACATCTCAGTAACTAAGGGTGACACATGCCACCACCATATTCAATCTAATCAAATTTTCCCGCTTCTTTCTCATATTAATTACTACATTAATTACTAATAAATTTTTTAGGTGTTTTTCATTAAAGAAGTATTTTAATAAACTAAGCAAAAATCTTTTTATTAATGTTATTTTAAATAAACAAATTTTTATAAAACATCAAACTTTTTAATATGAAATATTTAAAAATTAGTGGTTTTAAAAAGTAAAAACTTTAAAAATAAAAAATAACAAAAATTGCAAGCTATAGTAAGAAAATTTTTGAAAATGATAATTTTTTAAACAGTTTGTTTTGAATAAAAATGTTTAATTTGTTTTTGAAAATACAAAAAAAAAGTTTAAACGTTAATATCTTTGTTTATCACTTCTAATGCTTACTCATATGTAATTTCAATTGTATCTTATCTTAAAATATTATTTTATAATTAATAAAATTTTAATTTATTTAATATTTATTCACTCAACCCGTATAATACACGGGTTTACTAAAACTAGTGAATAATAAACTAGTCAACCACCTTCTTGATGACACTTGGGGATTCCAACTTTTAAGTTGTACGGTACAACCTAACAATGCATGTGTGACAATCATTGATCAAGATACTCAATTACTCATGGATGTGATGCCCATTACCCCCAAATCTTTGATCGTAAAGGTAGATCTTTTCCATTAACAATGGGTCAAACTAAATAAAAAATAATACCAATATGTACCAGTCCACTCTATAAACCAAATACTAATTTAGGTTTAATCATATACTATTTTTAACTCTACACAAATGTGCGTATTCAGTTTTATTTATGTTACTCTGATAAAAACGTGTTTAAAAGTTTAAAGACACAACAATACTCTCGTATCGATACATAAATGAACGACGACTTGATATAAAGACTAATGTTTTTGTCATTTTATTGTGTTATTGTTGAGAACTAATTGGTGAAACTAAAATGTATGTACATGACATATAACGAGTTTTAATACATGAAAATGAAAAGGAGTGTACCTTCATGTTAACACAATGTTGTTATAAGATTAGAAAACAATAAAAAGTTGTTCCGTCCTAATTTTTTAACAACATTGTATAAGGATCTAATAAAATAAGATTTATTTTTTTAAGGTTATGCACATAGTAGACTTATATAGAAAGGGAAAGATATGACTAAGTTAATTGAGACAAACACCACAAATGGTCCCAATTGTGAAAAACAAAATGTAGAATAAGAGTGGAAGTGATGATAACTAAAGAGTCAATCCTCAACTCATTTTCAAACTCCTAAACCAATTGAACCACATCAAACCGTTGATTTAATCACTAGAGTAGCATAGAGAGCCCAATAGCATAGGGTCAACCGACTCAAGTCAATTTTAAAGGTAATGGTTCAAAGTTCAAACCTCAATATTGCACCGCAAACATTCATACTAGGTTGAACATTCTTCATAGATATTTTAAAATTAATCGTTAACTATGGCTTTAGTAAAAGGTTGTAGGTTTCTCCATCCTCCAATAATAAAGAATGAGAATGAAACTTAACAAAAAAAAAAACAAACACTTTGACGAGAAACAAACTCCATTTTTCTTTTTCATCACTCCGATCCGCTCATGAATATACCAAACCAACCGTTTTATTGGTTTAGTGGTTTAATATGTTTGCATCTCAAATTGACGAAAAGGGCCATGTTAGTTCATTTTAACCATCGGTTAGTTTTAACGGTTTATAAACACTATAACATATTAAGTTATTAGATAATATACAAAGAGAAATTGGCATCTTGCAATTGATATTTCAAGAATTGCACCTAAAAGAGATGCCAAGTTACAAAGTGAGACCCACAAGTTAGAGAGTAGGGATAGTATTAAAGTCATAGGATAAGCTTCTTGGACAAAGTGCAATGCCTCACACATACATGATACATGTTACTTTAAGATATTATAAAATAATATTAAACATGTGAAAGTGGGTTGGGAAGAAATTGTATGTGAAAAAGAAAAAAGAAAGCTATTTAATCATGCCAAACAAAACACTTGTTCGTACAAATTCGTATCACTATATTTTCAATGAAATAATATAATATGATAAAAATCCCATGAATGCATATTCAAAGTACACCATTGCAACAAAAGATCACAACCACACAATCTTTTAACTCTTTTATCACCTCTAGGCTTTTTCCATAACTTCTTCAATCTACATTCCACAAACTCAATAGAAAATATACATTAATAACGAAAGTTCATCTAAAATATTAAACTTGTTACAAAATAGTAACTACAAGTCCAAAACATAGACCATTTGTGCGATTAACACTTTTTATAAAGAAGATTCACCATTTCAATGTGCTCAGTAATGTAAGATCGTGAATCAATTCCTTCACGCGGTTTTAACGAATATATAGCTTGTTATTTAATCATTGTTACGAATAGCTTAAGATGCTAGAACAGGCTAAACGCCTAAATGTATAATGCTGATTCACAACTATGAAACTGTTTAAATATGCAATGTTGTGAATCATATATCCCCTTTAAACTTGTAAAATATGACACTTCACCAAAACATAAGTTTCTGTACAGTGCTATTTAAGTCTGATTACGAAAGATATGTATTTTTATAAGTCTAACAGGAGATATATGAAATCCTTCAACCTTCATCTGATTTTGATTCTTTCTTCTATCTATTAAGTATAAGTATAGCGTAAAATAAAAAATAAAAAATGCTTACGTAAAAAGACGTACGCAGGAAATAAAAAAAACATTATTCCGTCTTTCACTCAGTCTATCTTCCATTCTACTGAATCGCAGTCTTTCTCTCCTACAACATGCCACTCCAACCTTTTTTTTTACCTAAACTCTTTGTACTATCTCCCACCGTGTGTGTACACATGTATATATACATATGTACGTATATGTATGCATATATGTATACTTAAGTATGTATGTGTCTATGTATATGTGTATTGATGCATATGTATGTTTATGTATGTATGGCCCACATTTAATGTTCCAATAAGCTATGAGAGAGTAAACCTCAGCACTATATATGATCCCTTCCCCTCCATACCAACAACACAATATCTCTCCTTCATCCACTAACACACACAACTATATAGGCAGATATATACACAGGCATATATATCTCTAAAGATGAAGAGTGATAAGGTAATAAAATCATGGATTAAAAAGTGGAAAAAGATGAACAAGGAAGGAATCATACCATCATCTGCTAGCTGTGACAAGTGCTGCCAATGGGTATTAAGTTGGCCATCATCATCCATCAATAAAGAAGATGAAGCATCAATCCCGAGAGACGTCCCGAAGGGTCATCTGGTGGTTTATGTAGGGAAAAACCAGAAGAGGTTTGTGATCAATGTGAAATTACTAAAACACCCTTTGTTCAGCGCATTATTAGATCAAGCTCGAGAAGAATATGATTTCAGTACAGATTGCAGACTCACTATTCCTTGTGACGAGGACACGTTCCTCAGTGTAGTACGGTGTGCCACGTCACCACATGATCGCAGAATCCCACTGTGCCTCTGACTTTTTATCAAGTCATATGCATTGTTCCTGCAATATTGTTATATGTATTCATGTATAGAGAGAACTTAATATTGTATGCCACTAGCTACTGTTAACTGTAATTTGAGAAATGAAACCTGATTTTTGCACGGATAAAGAGTTGTTAAAATCCGTTATTTTTCAGCTGGTTTTGGTGGTTGTAACATGAAGATACCTGTAATCATTAAAGACTGTCATGTATGAATAAACATTGTGTACAACTGTTTCTGCAGCAAGTACAACCCACATGGAAGTACTAAAAACAAGACTCCAGAAGTAATCAACTGATTCATGTTTTCTGAGGTCGGGTTTTGTTCCCACTGTATACAGATTAACATCTCTTAAGACCAACCAGAAGCTCGTATCAATAAAAGTAAAACAGAAAAAAGTTAAACACAGGTAGTCACGCTTTTGGATGTTGCCATCCGCATATGAAAAACATCAAAAAGATGAAGCTGTGCATACATATAGACAATTAGCAGCACCAGGACTAGGTTTTCACATGAAAACCAAAGTATAATCCAGATATATAAAAAAATAAGAGCCAAATTGTAGGAATTGCCATATAACGAGTCATTACGATGATGCTAAATGGTAAACCGGGTAATTACAGATACCGTGTGCTAATACACCAAATGATGCATAAAAAGAAATAAATTCAAAGAAATACAGATAATTAAATTGCTCACCAACGAAGGACATCTTCAATCTTCACCATGGGGAGCATTATGGTTCTTCCCTTCACAATTTATCATCCACAAAATACAGGTAATATGTTAATTGTTAGATGTTTTAAACCTGCATTCTCCTTTTGATATGCTTGAAAACTTCATCAAGAAGCGAAGACTTTCTTTTTCCTTCGTGCAGAAATAAACAAGCTGTTTAATATGTTACAAACACTGGATGGGAAGTGGTAATTCTGACTATGATCATAAGGTCAAGATTTACCATTTGAATGCAATCTTTTCTACCCTAGAAAACAAGCACATTTGAAAGAAAGTAACATGATACACAACCTATTCTAGCCGCACTATTGCTCTAGCTCCCTTTTCGTAAGGGTAAAACAGTCTTCTTCAATTTGACATTGCACTCATATGGGCAGCTAATAAATTTATTTAAAACACAAGATATCACTAACATACCTGTCAATATTCAGAAGCCCATTTGGGAAACTTGAGATAGGACATGTTACGGGCCTCATAATCCCACAAAAAATACGTATGACGAATCCACTGGCTTTTAGTAATTAATTGATATCTAAATTCACTTCTAATAATTGTTTAAATACCTATCTTGCATGGCTTGACGAACAGAAGCCGATCAATTGCAGTGAAAGTTCAAGAGTCCCTAACTACTGCTGGAACAAGTAAACACATTTGTCCTTTATGAATTCATTACCTGTAAATGCTGCGAATTGGAATTTTCTGATGGGTAGAATAAAAAGAAAAAGACCAAAAATAGTAACTAATTATTATCTGGATAGTGAATCTTTATGTCTTTCCCTAAAACATAAGTATAAGATCACCAAAATTTTGGAGTTCTCTATCATTTTGTCAGTTGAGGCATGCACTTAAGGATTATTTGATTCAAACCATTGAAATGTAAAAAATAAAACCTCTACACTTAATTTATCTCTGCCAGTGAGAAAGCGAATGCTAATCAGTTGTGAACCCGGTTAAATAGCATTTGATATGACACTAATTAATCATCAAAGAAAGTTAAATACTGCAATTTCAATATACAGGTTATATATCATCTTCACAGGGTAATATTTGAGAACGGTTTCTAATACCTTCTTCATACCAAGGCATACTTAAAATTACTTTATCCAAACTAACTTTAACAATCCCGCAATCATTAAAGAGTCTATTCTCAACCCAATCATGTGGTTGATCACCAGTTCACTACTCCTTTGTACCACTTTTCTTCTATTAGCTTTCAATGATTCAACGAGAATGATATTCTATTCATATTAGTTGTTTTACCTTACGGAATTTTGACCAAGTATATGTGCAGTCAATAGGATTATCAGAAAAATGAAGCATACCAAATGATTGAGGGAAACAACAGTTGCTAACAAGTGAACTACAATGTGAACTACAATAATACTTGTATATTCAAGAAATCTAATGTAAAAGCAGCAATAGAAAGATGCGATAACCTAAAATACAAATAAATGCTTTAGCACTACAATGGGAAAAAATATACACAAGTTATATCTGCCTCATGATAGAAGTACATATGATACAAAACATCAAAAACGGTGTAAAAACAATGGCAGTGCTAATTCACATTTGCTAAAATACAATCAACACACAAAGCCTGAAGATTACCGCTTCACTTAGGCATTCACGTTCAGTGGAATGGAAGCAAATTTCAATGATAACTTAAAGTAGTAATCATCTAACCTCTTCAAGCAATCGTTCAAGCTCTCTTTGACCAAATGGTGTTCCACTAGAACTAGCATCTTTTGATTTAACAGAAAAGTAATACAGAAGCCATGCCACCATGAAATAAACCTCCATAAAAGACTGAAACGCATAAGCAAACAACTTCCCAAACAAATGTGTCAATGCCCATCTAGCAAACGACCCACAAACGATACCTTCCAAACATTTAAGGTTAATCGCAGGATGCAACATTAACGACAACAAATGACACCCTTCTTTTACAATCTCTCTCACACTTTTTCTTGTGTCCACCATCGCAATCCAAGCATCAACAGCAAAAACAAATGATATCAATGTATCCAACAAGAACCACGACAACAGAAAACCATAAATCTCCCTCTCAAACCCTTTCACCCAAGGAGACACAATCGAAAAAGGCATCAACTTTAATCTAACGAATATCTTGAAAAACAAATACTGATCCTCAATTTCCCCGAAAAACCAAACGCCTAACAGCTGAGTCAACGCATCCCTAACAGCCCATCTCATAACAATATAACCAGACAACCTTTTCAACCCCAAATTCGAACCATCCCAAACAGTGCGAAAAAACGACTTATACCCCTTTAACAAATCATTCACCACTACAACAAAAATGATCCCAAGAACCCAAGCATAAGTAACAACAAATCCAAAGATAGCGAAACCATAGGAAGCAGATAAAACGCTAAGAAGAAACAACAAAGCAGTCATCTCATGGTGCTGCAGCTCAAATCTCTGAAGAAAAAGCTGCAAATCATCAACACCCTCACTCTCATTATCATTCGATTTCCCATCACCACCCTCCGCTTTCTCCTCAACATCAATCCGCTCAACCGATTTAAACGCAATTTCACCATTAGAACGAATAACTTCCGAAACCCTAATCCCATTATCCGAATCGCGATTGGAGAACCCTAATCGGGGATCAAAGGCGTCAAGAATCAACGCGGTGGAATTGGGTATGTGTTTCTGTACGTTCCCAAAGAAGCGGTGATCGGGGTGTTCGTCGCCGGAGAAGAAGCCGTCGTCTAGGGTTCCGACGCGGGTGAGCTGGAGGAAGGGGCGGCGGCGGTGGCGGAGGCGGTTGTGGGCGGCGGGGGGTGCGGCGGCGGAGATGTGGAGGCGGGAGAGGAGGGATTTGATTGAAGGGTCGTGGTCGATGAAGGAAGTGAGGGAGTGAGTGGCGGATTCGACGGTGGAGCGGAGGGTGAGGAGGAGGGAGGAGAGGAGGAGGAAGATGAGGAGGTGGTGGTGGGTGGTGGAGATGATGGTGGTGGTGGTTTGTTTGAGGATTTCGGTGGTGGTGCGGAGGTGGATCGGTGGTGGCGGTGGTGGAGGTGGTGGTGGTGGCGGAGAACGGCCGTCCATGCTGGTGGAGGTTGCGACGGTGGATCTTGAAATTGTGTTTGTTTTTGTTGTTTTTGTTTTTGGTTTTTGTTTTGTGATGTATTCCCGATATTGACCCTGGATGACAGGTGGTATTGGGCATGGATGTAGGGGTAAATTCGGTTATCCATGTTTTTGTTATCCCGGTCAATTATATTATACCAGAAGGCTGCCCGCGCAATGCGACGGTGCGATATTTTATATTACATCCGACGGAGCGATATTTTACACCCGACACGTGTTTGTAACTTTTATTATTCTTGTAGTAATTTTACAAAAGTCTGTTATATTTTTCTAAGCTAGAGTTTAAAACATCAAATAAATGAGTTTTGTAGAAGAGCGAGTGAGAATTTTTATATGTACACTTTTGTATTAGTAATTTTATAAAAGTCAATTATATTTCTTTTATTTTCGGATAAAAAATATGTACACTTTTGTCGGAGAGTGAGTTTAAATTTTTATATTATAATTAAGCTGAAGATGATTTCACGTGAACTAACTTACACGGTTGAGCCTTCAGGCCTTAAAAACATAAAATTGAAATGGTAACATTCTTTGCTCTAATATTCAAGAAACTATTACAATATGGTCCATAAATAGGATGTGTATGATAAATTTTCAAGAATTCATCCAAAGTAGTGAAGAAAATAAAGGGGGACACATTCTAATGGATAAAAAGATAAGATGAAAACGAATAAATCAATATTGATCCCTTCAACGGGATCTTAATTTATACTTTTTCTAAGAGTTGTCTTGTGTCGTGTATTGTAATTGTTATGTTTATTGTTTTATGTTTTTAAATAAAATCTATATACAACCCCAAAAAAAAAAAAAACTATTACTGGTTTTTGAATTAAGTTAACATATGTAGCAGCTACTCTGACGATAACTTATATTTTAAATTTAGGTAACATAATATATTTGATTTTTGGGTTACAAATACCATGTATCATTAAGAGTGAGCATGTTTAAAAAAAAGTAGAAAGTTCACTTTTATTGTATAAATAAAAGAAAACTAAGTTGTAAAAATAGTAACTTTTGAGTTATGTACCTGTGTTTATGATCACAGCCCCAACGTCGTCCTTGAAGAGATTCAGGTGGTGAAGAGATTCAGGAATTGATTTGATTTGATTTGTTGTTGAGGATTCGAAGGCGTCGGTGAAGATGTGGTGAAGATGGTAGTGGGTGTGGTGAATGTGCAGGGGGAGATAAAGGGTGTGAAACAAGGGTTTTAATAGTTTGCAGATTTTAAAAAACAGTCTTCTTATTACAGACTGCAGACGTTTGGTCCATCTCTTCTCCTGCAGATGTCTGCAGATGTGGTTCGCAGACCGCAGACGTTTTACCTCTTCAGAAACAAACAACACCTAATAGTCTAATTGCTTTCCCTCTTTTATACTTTATCATATCTACTTGATATAAAACAAACTATACTTATTACCAAAAAGATTTTGGTCATCCTACGTCTATATATCTATTTATGTTTTATATATTAAACTACACTTGTCAATTCTGTATCAACAAAACTTACTTTAAAATTCTCTAACGGTGGCAAAATACGAAACTATAGGACAGTTTTTATTATTTCTTGGTTTAGAAATAAAAAATGAGTATTCTGGTAAATTCAAGGATGATAATGTATTCAAACAAAACAAAATGTACTAGAAACATTATAAATTTACAACAATACATAGTTAAGATAATATCACAAATATTAAAATCGCTTTTCCGGTCTATTTTGTTGTACTTTTCATCAATAAATAAGTATTTTTTTATTATATTGATAATCGTATTGTTTGTGATAAAGTTGTTGTTGAACTCAACATAATCTTATGTCATAGTTTAATATATCAATCAACTCATACATTAAATCATTAAAATTCATAAAAATAAAAAAATACTCAAAATCCGGTCCACTGGTCCCCGATCCGACTGTCGAACCAGGACGAACCGGCCAGTCTAACCAGTAGAAAATAAACCGAGGCTACTTGGATCGGTCCCTACGATTCCCGGTCGGGCCAGCTGAACCAATCCAAGCCTCAAAACCAATCCAATTAAGCCGTTCACATCCAATTATACCAAAAAAGAATCTAATCATCTTTTTAACCCCTTTAGCAATGATTATTTGTGATAATTAATTTCACTAAGAAATTTGACCCATTCATAATATTCGTCACAAGAGTTGCTTTTCACCGGATTTAGACACAGAATCGCCATTGATGAAGAATTGTCTCCCTGAACGATAACTTTTGTGGGTAATTCGTCGTTTCATTCAATAACGCATCTCTTGCTCTGTTGTTTGAACAATCTTCAACTGTTGAGATGGAGGTACAAATTTCCGTTTTCTTTCTAATTGTCGTTCGTTGTATCAGCAGAATAATGCAATTTTGTCTGCTTTGAGGTGTAATTTACCATTTTTAACATATTGTTTCGTTCGTTTTCTTGTACAAGGATGTAATTTTGTGCATTTGGAGGTATACATTTGCTGATCTTTAACTTCAATATCATTCTGATTTGGGTTTACTTGTTGTATGCTTCTGCCTCTTTCTCTGTTCCATTTATGAAATTCAATTCAATCTGTCATCTTCAATATTTCATAGATGAACATTGTTTCTTTATATTATAAGATTATAATCTTGAGACAAATTATCTATGACCACAACAGGTACATGGTTGCATTTATGCCTTTACTATGAATTTGTGACTTAAGAAGGTGCATTTTCTTTTGAGGAATCTGAAATTGTCTCTTTTTATTCGATTGGTTTAAGCTTTTTCCGTCTAGGAATCTCATTAGTGTCGGGTTCCTAGTACCTTTAGGTTCTGTTGATCGAATTCCAATCGTTCAAAAAAGTGGTTTGAGAAGAAGTGCTTGATAGAGGATTCTTTTGGATGTGGTTTAAGCTTTTTCCGTCTAGGAATCTCATCTCTGTCCGGTTCCTAGTACTTTAGGTTATGTAGATCAAATTCAAAATTTGTCATTATTTGTACATAAACTTCTATACCAAGTTTAATGACCATGACCATGACCACCATTGTTATAAAATTTGATGTTGTATCGCCATTTTTCTGTTACTTACATGTGATGGTAGTTGGTAACCAATTGAAAACATGCTACATGAATGTGAAAGTAAGTTACATATTGATGTAATGAACATTTCGTTTTGCAATGTTTGATGTTACGTATCAAAATTTCTTTTTTGCATTAAAAATTAAGTTGGGAAGCAAGTGATGAAGTGAAATTACCTAACTCCTAACTTCAAACTTCACCACCAAAAGTAAAGCTTGATAGTTGTATAGGATTATTTGCTTATGGTTAGTTGGTGATTTAGTTTATAAGTGGTCATTCTGTACATGTAAGATTGTTCTTATTATTCTTTATTCGTGTTTTCTTATGATAATTTTTAAACATTTTGGTGCCTTTGGGTGCATTGAAATAATTTCTTGTAGGTTCCGTATGACAAATTGAATATAAGAAGCAGTAAAGATGTTATCCATCGATGAAGCTGAATAAATATGTTTGATGGCTATCAGGCTATGTAAGTTCCTGGATGGAGTATACCTCTTTCAATAACTACAAGGCCAAATGTATCATAACAAGATATGTTTGTTTTTCACTAATTTGATGACACGGTTCATGGTTTTCTAAACATGTCACCACATTTTGGTAGGTCACTCTAAATTTATGCCCCATATGGATGATGTGGGATTGCCTCATACCCTCTCTCTTGTTTAGGACTCATCGTCCTCCTTGATGAGGTTTTCCCCATAATCTCAAATGTTACATGAGTGGATTTCGTACAATTAATGCATCGAGAATTTTATCCTAGCATATCGGTATAGCCAAAGAGGCCACTAAATGTATACCTAACATAGTAACATGTTAGTATAGATGGTTTGAGAGTTGCTTAAAACCCATCTTCTTTCCCTTTTCTTTTCTCTAGCATACCTAATCTTACAAATGGTATTTCATATTTGTTTGCTCAATAATGTTCACTACCTTTACAACCAGGATTTTGTTTTCATTCTTTATTGCCTGAGGTCTCCTTAATAATTCGACCTCTTTATTTTGTGCCTCTTGCTATGTAGGTAAAGGTGCTCCACAGGTTTCTAGGCGCTTAGAAAAGGTGCCTCATACATACTTGAAGCGCTCATTTTTTCCAAACACAATGGGATATTTATGTTTTTCTACATTACTTTGTTTCTTTAGACAAGCTTCATTGGTAGTTCTTCCAACCTTTTCTTCTACTAATCTTTACATCCTCATTATTAGACCCGGCTAAGATGCCATAGGTAGCTTCGTCATTTTAAAGTCCTTGCCTCATCCTTTATGACCAAAACATCTTTAGATTGTCCTTGACAGTGTTAGTTGTATTTTCAGTTTTGAAATTTTTGTTACATACACGTGAAAAATGTCATATTTTGTGGCATGTGACTGTGTGAATTCAAATGCATGATTCCTTATATGCATATTGAAATTTGTAGATTGTTGAATATGTCACGGGGATGGTATAATGGGGTTCCATGAAAGGGTACCTTGCTTAAAACGTCGCATTTGGCACAAGAGAGAATAAATAACACTGTAAAAGCATGCCTGGGTCATTGCTCTAAAAAATGCTTGCTAAAGACAACTTTTGTGATATATATGTTGATGTCAACCTTTACCTTAAAACAATGAACTCATTAAGTCCTAGGCTTATTCCCCAAACTCTTTTATGCAATCTAAGGAAATTATGTAGACATGGAAAGAAATGTTGTAGACATCAAGCATTTGAAGATCGTCTTATGATTTTGGGAGTTTAGTATGCCATCAATACATGAACCCGTCTTTTGAGACCTCATGTGGTGTCCTAAGGGATGGTTGAGAACCAATTTATGTGTCTCGCATATGATCGTGGGTCACATGTTTCGTCTTGCAATTGACTCATTAGGGGAGTTGGCAATGGAAACCTCGAAGGGCAAGCATTTTCGGAATACACTCTTATTTAATCGTTGAGCTACTCCTGAAGGACATGCATGATAGTGAGTAGCTCATGAGTTTAAGCATAATTGGATTGATGCAATCTTCCAACATTAGGCCCTTCACATTCTCCCATTGATAAATCTTTCATGTCGCTTATCTGTGCACAACCACAAAATACTTGCTTTTCTCTAGCTTGTTGATTTAATCTTCTCCAAACGCCATTACCTAGCGATTGATTTTAGATCATTTGTGATAGTGACTTTGACTTGCTAACCACCCGAAAGCTCGAACTGTTTGTATACCACTTGTCACAGAGCCACCTTTTGTGGCTCATGTTTCTTCCTCGGATGGTCGAGGACTAGCCTATCCATCTTGCTTATGATTATGGGTTACTGGTTTCCTCTTGCTATAGACTTATGATGGGAGTGGCCTCAACTTCTGACTTGTGGAATCTAAGAAGTGCACTCACTCCTATAGGTAATTAGTTGTGACGCACCACCAAAGGATATGCAAGAGTAGCCAAAACCAAAGCGTTTAAGCACAACTTGAGTAGATACGTTCTTTGTAACATTTGGTCCATCACAATTGGCTCTTTTGGATTTTGAATTCTTTTCGGTTAAGAAAACTTTTAACATCATTGACTTGATATGTATAAATCTATGAGGGAACTTATCTAAGCTAAACTCTAATAATGAAAACCTCACCATTTTTTTAGATTTAGACATTATTCTTCACTTGATCTCCTTATCACATGTTAGAGTTTAAATAACATTAATGTGCTAGAACCTTTTGAAATCGTAGGAGCGCGACGGGAGGCAACCAAGGTCAATTATGAGCCACCACCAAGAAAGAGTCATCCATCAGAGAACTGAAAGATGATGAAATAAGTGATGGTAACACCAACACCCCAGTTTATGTTGGAAACCTCTCATGGAAGGTTAACAATGAATTCTCGAAGCTTCATTTTGGAAGCATGGAAATTTTATTGAAGCCAAGATATTTTACAATAAGGATAATGGTAGATCAAGGGGTTTTGGTTTTGTTAACGAGGGTTACAGCATGGTTAAATCACTTGATGACATTGTAAGTCGACTTCTTAGCTTCTTATATGACCATCTTTTGAATTCCATGGTTTACCGAACCATATTAACAGTATTGTTGCAGGATCTTGATGGCAGAAATGTCCTAGTTAGCGTTGCCATACCTCGAAAAGGGTCGCCTTTAAAAACCTTTTTGTGCATAGCTATTGTTTCGCTAACTCTATAAAGTTACAGAAATTTATGAGTCAGTGTTGGCCCGTTTTCCTTTTAGCTAACTTTTTTATTTGAATCATTTGAAGTAAAACACAACTTGATCAACCCATTCAAAAGTAAACCGGTTGAAATTGCTAACTCTTTTATCATTAACGAGTCTGCTGCCAAAAAAAGCATATTTTAGGTACCTTCTATTTTTGCATGCTTCTTTTTATTTCACACTGAAATATCTGAAACTTGTTCACATATATATGTCCTATATTATTATTATGACTTTATGAGGCCCTTTGCACACCCTTCAAATGGGCCTATCTAAATCTGTTTATGTTTGCCAGATTACACACTCTTATATGACAACAGAGTATGGTGGACCTCTACAGTCCCCCAAACAGTCATCAAACCATCAGTCTCACTTTGCTAACCGATATATAGTTCATACGCGCGCCCCGACATATATAAAGGTGATCATGAAAGACTGTCTAACAATGGAAAGAGATGGTCTTTATGGTGCATCATTTGTGGGTCCGGTCCGACCCAACCGACCACCTGCCTTTGAGGTTTCTGCAATCATTATATAGTTGTGAACTAGTGGATTTTAAGCTGGAGGGTTCTGTCAGATTCATCTAGTGGTCTGACTCATTTGACATCTTTAGCACCTGCTGATGATGAACATAGTACTTTGTTCTCACAACTAGAAGAACATATATAAACAAGGTCAATAACTTGTCGTTAGAACACAAAAAAAGGTAGAAAGTTTTGTACTGATAAACGTTCGAGGGAAACACGGTCAATGATGCAAAACCGAAGCAAGAAGATAACGCTTACACACACGATCCTAGAGAAAAGTTTATACCATCAATGATAAGTAAGCCTTTATTGTTTATTGCGTCTTCTATGATGGTGGGCCGGTAAAAGTTTAAGAATCAAAACTAAAATAACACACGACATCTGATTTCACATGATATACATTCGAAATTATTAGAAAATGTAGCTATTCAGACATGGAGTTATGAAGCAACTGACCCTTTTATGGTATTTATCATCTGTTATAATTTTATGAACCGCGTGTTAAATTCTCACTCATCTAGGGGCATATAGCCTAATCTTTACACTTTATTTAATCAGAACACTTTGACTAAGTCAACACTTCAAATTATCAAAATCTCTTTCATTAGGCAATGATTACCCCATTGAATTTGGGAAAACATGCTTACTAACAACTTGGTATTAGGGCATATGTCAAATGATTTCAACTGCTTTTTGCAAGTAGTTTGAATTATGGCAAAAGACACAAGATTTGTGGCCTAAATGATTCCATTTACCTTTGTTGTTATCTTTGACTTAAAGCCAAAGGGTAGTTATAATATAGTTATATCCTATGTCACACATCATGCCATGCATGTCAGACAGAGTTGAGTCATGGAGACTGAATCATACTGTTTTATGTTGAATTGAATTTGAATCATTCAAATGAAATTCTGCTTTTGGTACATGAAGAAAAAGGTTCAAACACTTGAACTCATGCTTCATCTCATGCAGTAATTTGAAGATCTACTTTTGACTTAATTTCACACTCTTGTAAGTTGTAATTTGAATTTGACCATGAAATCAGATTGATTTATGCATGTTACTCTCACCATTTGTCTAAAGATTTGCACTCATTTTTAGGCATTGCTAACTATAATCATGCTTGATTTGTCTGTCATAATCATTGTTAATCTGAATGCTTAAACTAACAAAGTAAAAAGAGAGTGAAAGAATCAAGAACTTCCCCATCTTCCACAGAAGTATAACAACACATTCTTGATTTTGGTTTATGGTGGCGTTCGCATTGAAAGCGGCCCTACAATGAATCGATACAATCATGTTTGTATTTCGTCTTGGTGTCCACTTATGTATCTCAAGCTTACTAACAGAATTTGATTGGTCTGTAGTATCTGATAAATGAAGAAAAGTATTGATAGTTGCTCTAGGAGTCGAACGATCAGAGTCAAGTCCATCTCGCCTAGGGTTTGGCTCATTTTGAACCACTTAATAATTTTTAGCACAAGTTAGGCTCGTCTATTATTCATTAAATATTTAATTATTATATATATTGATATAAATATTTAACTATAATGTTCTATATAGTAGAATATATATATATATTATTTAGTTAACTTTACCAATAACTGTACTTATAATAACATGTATTATGTAATTATGTAATTATTATATAACATAGACATATTTTTATTTAAATAGGTGATAATCTCATTTAATGTATTTATTATATAAAATAGATATAATTTTATTTATATAAGTGATAATCTCATCTAGGCTGGTGAACCGTGAACCTAGTCAAGTTTCATGTGTAAAGCTCGGGGTTGGGACTTGTTTATAAAATGAACTCCAATTTAAGCTTAAGTTCTTTTACACTTGACTTCTTTTTAGCTTTTAGCAAGTTGATCTCGAGTAACTTATAAACAACTAGACTCATTTACGGACGACAAGAGATAGGCATATAAAATAGCTTCATAAAGGGGGACAAGATCACGAGATTAACAAAAGGAGGCACATTTTTGGGTCCCAAAGAGCTAGTCAGAGACCACCATATCTTTGTATCATACTACTTACTTTTGTGCCTATAAATCTTGAACAATTGCTTATATAAAAATCTTATCATATCCTACTAAACACGGAGAAATCACTTGAAATGTTATTTTTTACCAACAAATGTAGTCTTTCAATTCGTGTAATGTTGATCAAAAAAGATTAAAAAAACTGACATGTATTTATGATTTACGCGATATATTGAAACTACACTATTTAAATTAAAATTAACACGACATTAGATTTATGCAAATTTAAGTTCATTTAACATAATCTAATAGCTTTTAGTGCTAAAAAGGATAAAAGCGTCTGAAAGCGTAAGATCTTAAAAAAATACAATATGATAAAAAAATTGCTAAAAAGCTTAAACGAAGTAATACAGAGAAAAGAAAAGGGAGAAATACAGAGAAAAGAAAAGGGACCTCCATATGGTATTCATCGACCTAGAAAAGGCCTATGACAGCATTCCGCGTCAACTAATTTGGGAAAGTCTACGACTTAGAAGGGTACCAGAGAGGTATATCAAAATAATCAAGGATATGTATGATGGGGCAAAAACGTGTGTGCGAGCCCCGATCGGAGACACAGACTCATTCACAGTGGAAGTGAGACTCCACCAAGGATCGGCACTGAGCCCATTTCTCTTCACAGTAGTGTTGGATGAGATGACCAAGTCTATACAGCAGCCAGCTCCGTGGTGCATGCTCTTTGCGGATGATATTGTCTTAATATCGGAGTCTAAAAGGGTGCTTAACGACAAGCTAGAACAGTGGAGAGCAGCACTAGAGCGCAAAGGTTTAAGGATAAGTCGCTCAAAGACAGAATACATGAATTGTAACTTTAGTGGCGAGGCGGAAGAGGACATCCAAATCAGTATTCAGGGTATGGCGGTCCCACAAACGTCTAGGTTCAAATACCTGGGCTCGTACTTGCAGGAGGACGGAGAGATACACAGCGATGTAGCGCATCGTGTTCAAGCTGGATGGTGCAAGTGGAGAGCAGCAGCAGGGATCCTATGTGATAAGAGGTTTCCAGCAAAACTAAAGGGAAAGCTATATCGAGTGGCAGTACGTCCAGCTATGTTATATAGAACAGACTGTTGGGCCATAAAGAAATCGCACGAGAAACAAATAGAGGTAGCTGAAATGCGAATGCTGAGGTGGATGTGCGGTCACACAAGACTTGACCGGATAAGAAACGAAGTGTATCGACAGAAGCTAGAAGTGGCCTGTATCGCAGATAAAATACGAGAGGTAAGATTAAGATGGTTTGGGCATGTCAAGAGGAGACCAATGGCGGCACCAGTTAGAGCAGTAGAGAACATCATCTTAGAGGGTAGGAGGAGTAGAGGAAGACCTAGATTGACTTGGTATGAGGTAATTAGGCGAGATATGATACACCTGCACCTCTCTGAGCACATGATCGAGGATAGGACTGAGTGGAGGCGTAGAATTAAAATTAAGGACTTCTAGTGTGACCTATAGGCAGGAAAGGTATTTGAAGTCTGGTTTTGGGGCCTGATGTCTAGGTAGCCCATATCTGCCCTCTAACGGTGATTCTACATGCACCTAGGATTTATGTATGCTATGTGATGTATGATTTATTGTGTACTGTATGATATGTGTTGTATGATTTATTGTATGATGTCCTGCTGCCGATATGGCTTTTTGTATACTGTATGCTATGTGCTGTATGTTTTATTGTATGTTATCTTGCCAAACAGTATGACTTTTGCTATCGAGTCGGGGGTCTCATTGGAAGCGGTCTCTCTACCTAACAAGATAGAGGAAAGACTCGCCTACACCTACCCTCCCCAGACCCTGCTCTTGAGTGGGATAAATTGGTTTTGTTTGTTTGTTTGTCTTAAACGAAGTAAAAAGATAAAATCGTCGAATTAGCATGTAAAAAACCTGAGTCCCGTAAGAAAAACTGAATTAAGTAAAAAACTTAAGTCAACTTAATCTCGTGTCTAAGTGTAAATTTTAAATGGATTCTTGTAAATATTAAATGAAATCATCTATCATTTTAACATTATAAGGTCAAAAATGTGATTTGATTGTCTTTTATATATATACATATATACATATATACATATATATACATATATATATATATATATAATTTGTGTGTAGATGTATATGTATCATTCATATATGTGTAAAGTGAAAGACATTGTGCTTTAATTTGTTTGTCACTTGGAGGGAAAATGAACTTTCGGTGGTGAAGCTTTGTAAGTTAGCAGAACAACCCCACATTGACTAGTAATTCACCAACTCCAAGAGCGTAAAGACTAAATCCAGAGTAACATACAACCTCCAATGCATAGAGTACAATTTACTATAGAAGTTTTAGTAGGAACCTAATAATATTAGCTCTGTTAATAAAGTTGTATACTTGACAAATATTCACTAAACCAACTACCAAAGTCTATGCATGAGCAACTATTTTATACTCTGCCGACGATAACTCACCAAGAACATATAAAAAAATAGAACTTATATTATTAAATAAGAAATTAGATTATATAAAATAAGTTTTAGATTTGAACTTTAACAATTGCTTTCTTTTCTTTTTATGATCAAATATCTAAACTTACATACAAGAGCCTATGAATACGTCATCTTTTACATGATAAAGTCCTCTATGTCTTATAAGAGGTTTTCAACTAAGTTTTCATAACTTTAAACACTTAATTGTGTAAAAATATTCATCAATTTACTTCATTCAACATCTCATGTATCGACTATCTGCAAAAAAAATTGTTTAGCCATCATCTTCCTAAAAGTTAAGGTGCTCGTAAAAAATCACCTGATCTTCTTTCCATTGTTTTCATGACTGGATCGGACCGGCCGGTCCGACCGGTCCGACCAGGGATCGGTCCGGTGGTCGGTCCGGTCAGGTACAATTCGTTTTTGAGCGGTCGGACCGGGAAACCGGACCAGTTCGGACCGGTTTTCGGTATTTTTTTTATTTTTTTGAGTAAAAACGAAATGTTGAACTATAAATTAATGTGTTAGATGTACAAATATACTTAAGTTTTATATGTAACTATAAAATACATATATAAATTATATATAAATTACTTATATTTGATTATATATATAACTATATATATAATATACTATATATATAATTATGACGTAATCCGGTTCTTAAATCCGGTCTGACCTGTCCGACCACCAAACCAGTAAGGCGTCCGGTTCAACGTCCGATCAGGTTCTGAAAACATTGCTTCTTTCTCCTAGCTACAAGGAACATGAAAGGTTGGTTCAGGCTCTTAGCTATAGTAACTAAGATTGAGTTTATATATCAAACTGTACACGCGGTCACAACACGTGTTGCTTTTAATTAACATAATTAACTTTTACAAATCAAAATTTCTTATCCACCTTAAATAATTAGATACGAATAGAATCCCTAGACATTTTATTAAACCCAAAGCTTTTTTGGTGCAATTTTGTTACGTGGGCATTAATATATTATAGGTTAAGTTACTATAATGACATTTTATGTATCGTCAAGAAGAAGAAAGTTCAACATCAAGGCTATGTTACGTTACTAGTTGGACCTCTATCTCTATATAATAAAGACATAAGCTAAAAACCGACTATTCAAAACGCGTTTGAAAACAATTTTATATAAGCCTAAATAATCTATATCTACCCTGGCCCCGTCGGGTCATGTCTTTACATAACAATACAAAAGACTTTTTGAGAAGTTTATTCAAAAAGACATGTTTCATAAACTTTTTCGTGGTTTTGAATAGGCCCCATAAAAGGTGTTTTGAAGATGTCAAAATAAACCTCAAAACTTATAGTTTTGTAGATAAAACAAAGTACTTTTAACCGAAATCGAACCGACCCGAACAAGCTTATGTCATTGTCACTTGATTCAAGAACATGAATGTTTAAAGGCATTGTTACGTTGCACCTTTTGGGAGAAAAAAGAATTAAACACTATCCCTTTGTCATACCAATTGAATTCATGCATACTTTTTGGTATATTTTATTTCATGGTTTTTCCAAAGAAGAATTGTGTTTGAAGTATTGTGATTCCGGCATATTACTTTATAATATTAATCTTTTTAGTCATTTAATATTGATATTATATTTTTTAGGTAAAACAACATTAGTTTAAGAAATAATTATTGCGTAATTATTATGTAATTGGTTAATTATTTCAAATCTTTGCACTTATTTCATTATTTGAATACTTGATTGAACATTTTCTAACATGTCCTTTAGAAAAGGCACTCTAAACCTCAAAGTTTATCAAGGATTTTCTAAGTTACCCTAGCTAAAATGGTAATCTTTCAAACCATACATCCATCTATGTAAGGACATTCACTCGATGCTCAAGTTAGCTATGCGGTTGCTTTGTTAAATTATGCTAAACAACCGATCATGGTTGTAGTCGTTGTTGCTTACATGGTCACATTCTTTTCCTACAAGACGACAATCTTGTTTTCAACCCAATGTCCCGACCAGAGCTATACTATACTTAGGCCGCATGGCTCTACCTCGTCCTTGTTATCTACACAAAAGTTCAACCACCATTCTAATATTTTAACCCCACCCAAATTGTTTCGACATGCCTTTTAACAACTACTTCTTTCCACATTGTAATATCACCTACCTCTTCCAGACCATACTCTCAGTGGGACATACTAGGTATGTATTTTTTTTAATCTTTCCTATAAACTTTCAATACGCTAACTAGGCAAGATCAATAACACATGTATCTAGTATACCGACCCTAATTGTCTTGCATACACGAATCTTTGCCCTTAAAGTTTCTCATACTAACATCATACCTTATGTACGATAAAACATACATCATATTCCACATATATTTCATAGTTTTACGCTAATTCTATAAATATAAACCATAAACAACAATCAATCTTAAAAAGTATAGATATTAATATACTATTTATAGATAATCAACTAAAAACAACCAAGAAATTAAATGATCATTTAACTCAACGGTAACAAACAAAAAAAAAGAAAAAAAAAAGGTATGCAGAAAAGAAAAGGAATAGAAAGGTGCAGTGGTTATGGGATTAATTTGGTATGAAGAAAGTGTACGTATTGTGTGTACGTATTGTGTGTACGTATTGTGTATGGTGTATGGGTGGGGCCAGTGAGGAGTGGGTGAGCCGCCATGTTGGACCACCGCAGTCGGCAGCACAATGACCCGACACTGCATCATATCTAAAACCACAACCCAATTTACTTTACGAATTTACCGATGACGCTTAGCTTAATTGGTTATGATAAGTTATTTCAGTATCTCATAAAAGTAAATGTAGATTTTAAGTTCAAGTTTTATCTGTGATAAAAACAAAAAAAAAAGTTTTAGATAGGCTAGGGGTACAAATTGGAGCGGACAATCGTACATGTAGGACCAGTCACAATTGAACATGTGTTCTAAGAAAACGCATCTATGACATCATTGACATGGTCGTCTTCGAAGGAACAGGTGCCCCCGTCTCTGGGGTACAAGCATCCGTCTGCTTGATATAACCGTTCACCTGTTTAGAGACACATGTCTATTTGTGATTAGTTATAATATACAGACGTCTGCCCCTCATTTATATGCGTCGACATTTTGTGTGGTTAGGATATTTTTTGGGATAATTAATTAAAGAGGATATCTTGAGAGGAAAAAATTGAGGCAATGAGACATTTAGATAAATATTCATTTATTATATATATACTAATTATTAATTTTTGTGTGTATCATTAGTTGTACTATATGTTTTAGTGGATTGTAACCATTTTTTTGTTTTTATTTTTACTTTTTAACTTTTTTATTTTTAATCTGATATTATTACATCTTTACAATTAACCTTAATATTTTTTTACTTTCAAATCTAGTCTCCTATATTTTCACATTTGAATTTCTTTTCGTTTTACGTTTCGTTCTAAATTCTGCTAGTTCTCATGCCGCAACGTGCATGTGTGATTCAACGTTTTTACGCTTATTTTCTCCTCAATTAATGCCCCCTTGCAACGCCCTGGTCCTAGATTGACTTACTTATTGTTTTATATGTTTTACGTTTCGCCTGCGTGGTGAAACATTTTTACGTATACTTTTCTTTCGGTTTTATTTTTTTGTTTTTTATTTCTTTTTTAATACGATCTTTTTAGGTGTTGGTGATCATTGACAGTGATGTATCATTGGTGCTAATTAGCACGGTTTTACACCCCCGCTGAAACGCGTGGGCTTAATCCTAGTTAAAACTATTTTCCCAATTCTAGTCAACAATCGTGTATATCTATTTTGAAACACAAACTCATACGCTCACTACTTTTTAAATTAACATCGTATGTGCATGGCAAAGATAAAATCCTCATCACTTGAGAAAAGCATAGGTGCTGTTTGGTTTACAGAATTCTTAGAAATTGAATTTGAAATTAAAAAATTTTTCATTTAAAATTCTATTTGGTTGGTTAATTAATGGAATTAGAATTGAATTTTTTTTTCTACATTCATTAAAAATTCACATTCATTCCAAATGACCCTTTAGTAATTCACTGATACTATTGGACTAGATTGATATCTTTCTATAAATACTGGTATCTTTATTGTCTCTTTTATTTACCTTCCTCCAAATTCAAGTTAAAGTATTTTATAACATATGTTTTCTATTTTTTCATGTTTTGTTATAAGTGAGATGTTACTAGGTATGTTTGTTTATGATTATTTATTTTTGAATCATGTGCTTAAAATAAAAAACAATAATGATATCTTTTCCTCCTTTCACCTTTGACACAACCATGACATCTGCACTATCATAACCATCACTGGATTAATCATGATTATGTAGAAGAAGGGGAAAATAGGTCTTAATTGTTAAGAGGCATAGAACAAAAATTTAAATTAGATTCTTTGAAATTACAACTAGTGGGCATTACTATGCTATGGTCAGGGTGGTAAAATTTGAAATGTTTGATTTTGAAACATTAGTGCTAACCATTTTTACATCGAACACATGTAAAAAGTGTAACAGGAAAAAAAATTCAATAAAAAATAGAATCCTCAAAGTAGCTTTAACGGCTTTTATGCTTATGTTTCAGATATTATACGAGATCACCCGTAATTGAATTCTTGAAAATATTTATATCAAAACACAGACAAGAGCAAGCACGCCCTAAACGATACATTAGAAATTATATGGAATTTCATAAAAATTAATAATTAAATTTTATAAAAAGAAAAAAACCAACAATTGTGCGTGTGTCACCGTCAACTTGTAAACAGCAACTCCTCTGCAACAACCGACCTTTCTTTCTATACCGCACTCTATTTCTATCACAACCTATGAGCCCACCGTCGATCGTCAAGGGGACAAGGCGACCTCACATTGGGTGGATGACTACGCTAGAAATCGAGTGTATTTAGGTGGCTATTATTAATCGATCTTTTATTGTTGTTGATTTTTTAGCTCAATATATATATGAATGAGGACGATGACACGATGTGACATTTGTAACATGTTGATTTCACAATTTTCATGCCACGTGAAATGTCAAGAAAGGGCCTCTTGCAATTCTATATGCATAGGCCATAAACTAGTTGAATGATGAGGGATGGTCCCTAAAAATAAACTGATTACAAAAGGACATGTTTAGGTAAAACCTAGACCTTCATTTGATAATATTAATGTTTTAAGAATTGCGGAAACCAAATTAATCAGTATTACTATTTACAATATAAATTGATTTTGATGCACATAAAATTTAATACGTTTAAGAATTATTTTGAAAAAGTATAGTTATGATAACATTTTGTGTATACGTATATATAGAATACGGCATACGTCATACATTATACTGACATGCTTACATCATTTTCATTTTCAGCTTTACCTTTTCGATGAAGAACTATATGATGTTTAGACAGTTCTCGAAGTAATATTGCTTATAAAATGAAACTACGAAAGTGTTGTCATATGTGTGTTTGTGTGTGCGCGCGTGTAAACCCTTGAAGCTCCTAGGTCATGACCCTCTTGCCAATAAATTTTTTTGATTAACAGTGTATTCAAAACTAGAAGAATTTCCTTGACGTTTGAGGTTTATCTTTTATTGTTGATACTGTATTTATAGTGAACATACTTAACACATAATATTTTTAGCCTCTATACTTAATATATGTTCTGTCTTGGCAGAAAACTTAAGGGTGTAAGACTAAATTTTTTCTTAACTATAATCTAGAAGTTGTTATGGTATTGTAGGTAGTTTATCAATTAGAATCGTACCCCTAAAGATATTATCCAAAAGAAAAAATTAATAAAAATGTCGCCACTTTGGGCCACACTCATGAAATATATTTTAAAACAAGAAAACAAAGTATAGTTTGACTTCATGAAACCGTTTTTTAACGTCCTGATTCTAATAACCATAACTTTTGTCACTCTCTCATTGTTTTTATGAATAATAACATATAATATAATATATTTTGTTTGATTATGTCAACTAACATTCTAAAATATTTTATAGAGGAAGTTACAAGATTGGTTTCTGATTGATCAAGAGACTTCCATTTTGATGATTAATGGTGGGGTTAATAGGTATGGGGCCATGGAATATTATTAGTTTGTGATTATTTCACATATAGTTTCTATAATTAGTGGGCATGTTTTGAGAAGTTTTAACATTTAAAATGCAAATTAAATAGCTTATATAATAATAATAATAATAATAATAATAATAATAATAATAATAATAATAATAATAATAATAATAATAATAATAATAATAATAATAATAATAATAGTGAAAAGGGGTTATGTACTTACACAAATGTGCCAACTTATGCAACATATATATTCTTTTGTTTATTTATCAATATCAAGCACTTTTATAGTTGAATATTTAAACATGTTAAATTAGTGACTTTATACATGTATCATATGGTGTTAAATGTTGGTTATTTGTTCATGTAGGATGTAATATAAGATCGAATAGATGGGTGTCCTATGTAAAGAACCATATAAAACTTATAACTATTATTTTAAATGTGATATATAAAATAATTTTTAATTGTTATGCTTCTCTCTGTATCTTTCGCACACAATATAAGTGTTTATGCGTTCTCTCAATTCTTTACTTAAAATTTGTTCCAGTGCCACTTGAGATTCACGATTTTATAACAAAAGCAATTACTTAAGTAAGGACTTCACTTGTATTTTATCATTCGTAGATACATGCCAACATGTAAGGTGTCAAAACTAAACGACGTGTGTCACCTTAACATTTCCAATAGCAATACATTTTCTAGTTATAAAATTACATAATCAAATTACTTTTACAAGTATAGCTATTTAGTCAGAACTTAGTTCATTAGTACAACTAGTAAATAAGAACATAGAAGAAAATATGTTGCATAAATAAACGTCTAAAAGAACGTGATTATTATATGCCAATCCTAATGAAAACTTTCAAGATTGTGAAACAGGATTAACATGATAAAATTTTATTAAAAATGAAATTAGAAACATTGAAGGTTATGAAATGCCGTTCACATTATAAAGTTATGTTTAATAACAGAAAAAGATGCGAGTTGCACCTATTTTACTATACTTAAATTCACTTCATTCATCTATAAATAAAATGATATTTTTATTTATACAAAATAATAATAAAACAACACACGTCAAAAAACATAACTTCTTATCCCTTCAATTTAGGCTTTGGAGTCTTAGAAGTGCCCACCATGTTAACCATTGACCCCGGACATGGCACCATGATGTAAAAGTATGGCCCCACTTTTCCCCAAGTTATTATATATGAAAATAAAATAATTTAAATTAAAAATAATCTTAACTTGCATTTAGTTAATGAATTGATTAGTAATTGATTAATATCCAAAAACTTTTTTTGGATAAAGAATATTGAAAACTTTATTGACCAAACACATGAATTTGTAAAACACAATCTAAAATGGTCATGTGCTTCAAGGTTATATGGGTGGTGGTGGGTAGTGGCAAATGAAATACTGATTACTGTCTAAATAATTAATTTGATCAGACGTATGCGTCGAAAACCCTTAGTGGGAGTGATAGCCGATAGATAACTGTTAATGTTAGTTTGTTAGGAAGTATGGTGGGACCAAGTTGCTAGGAGCCGAAGCCAACCATTATTACTTGGTTAGTGACAACGTCATTGGTGGCAACTAAACGCATATCGATCAAAGTTAACTTGGTGGTAGTAGATGAGTTCCTATCGACTGATGTCCACAATCAATACTCGTTTAGGTTACATATAAATATCAATTTGTGTTTTTTATATTTCTTCATTTGTTGCTAAAATGAGTGATGAGTTTATATATATGTTTTTTATGTTCCTACCATCCAAGTTTACCACCGTTACATGTAGAAGCCTTTGTTATAAAAGATGGACCATTGGACCCTTAGTGGTAGTGTGCGTTTAAATACTTACAAAGTAAAACCATATGGAATTATGTATTGTCAAAAATCGATGTAAAAGAAAATAAACGGAAAATGAATTTTGTTCCCTAATTAATTAACTCAACTAGTTCATATATACAGTCTTGTTTAATAAGTAAGTTTTTATTTATTTATTATTGATAATTTTTGGGTGGGTGAAAATGAGTATTGTATAGCGTAGGACCCGCCTCGAGAATTTTCAGAAGATCTTGGGTTTGAGGCGAGGACTAAAGATGAGCCCCTATGATCGACATATAAAAAAACCTAAACCAAATAATTTGTTTATAAAATTTATAATACGATGATAATTGTTATAGTAATAAACAAAACGAAAGTATTATAACAATATAATCTAATTATTTATTTATGCGAATCGAGTGGCTCTCTTAACATTTGAAGCTAAGTTAATGCTTTCCAATATGTCGTTTGACGGGGGTTTTCTTTTATTTTTAATTCAGGTATTATTATATTAAATCAGATTTAGATTGAGTAAATGATATTGGTTTAAATTATTTGAAATATTAATAGATTTTAAGATAATGTTTTATAAGCTAAAATAATTAAAATATTATTGGTTTTGTTAGTGGGTTATTAATAGTTTAGTAAATAATAAAATATTAAATATTTTCTTTGGTGATTTATTCATTTTATAATTTGTGCTGATTACTATGAAAATCTCCTTTAGGGCATTAGTCACAAGAATAGAAATAGAACATATGTACAATAAAGTCCCTAGACAATGTTATTATATTACACTTTGTTTATAATCTAGCAACTTGTATCATAACATGAAGAGATTTTAGATTCATTCCTTATTCATCTTTTTCTTTAATTTTATTCTTAGATTATCTAGAATAATAATATCACAATGTGCACCTTGTAGGTTAAAACTCTAATCTTTTGGTGATAAAGCATTAACACATAATCACCAAAATATTTCCTTGGTTACATATTTTGTATTAAAACCTAATTATTTAATATAAAGGGTCAAATGATTCTGACTTGAATTGACAATATGATAAAGACGTACTTTGTCTACTTATATTCATTATGAGGGGTTTGAGGAGAAACTCTGAAAATAACTCTATACGTAGGTTTTAACTAAAATATGCATTATTGTATAAGACGTTTCTAACAAAGTGTATGCCCAACTACTCATGTACGACTATGCAACAAATGTTATCATGCACCTAACTATAACTCACACGTTTCTAACATGAGTCAGGCACACATCAAATATATGGTCGGACTTGGCCTCATTCCAGAGCCACATCTTCAAACATAACTCAATTAGCAATATGATAATACAATATTATGTGTATCTTCAACACATTGTGTGCATATTTGATATTTGAGCCAAACTTTTCTTATGATCCAACACCTCTTATGTTCATGACAATGATATTTACTTAAGATGACATAACCTCCCCTTGTGGACTCATTGTTTGTGATAAGGTTTGTCCTTACCGATCCTAAATGACAAAGTGACTCTTATACAATTTGTAACTCACGGTTTCATACTAACCAATATCGTATGGTTTGTCCACTAGAGTTAACGCCTTCATGTATTGGTTATCCGAATGGAGACATCATAGGAGGTTATTCATCCTGAAATTTCTCTCACCCAAGCAAATTCCGTGTACTTCTCCTTGCATACATAGCCAATCAAGTACCAGAAATATGTTAAGAGTATTTAAGGTTGGACGTGATCCAGCATCTATCATATTCACAACTAATTTGAAATCTGAATAACATGCAAGATTTTAAAACTATCAAAGTGCCTGACTTGTAATACAACGTTTCAAATTGAAATATTAGAATATTGTTTATTTGTTTCATATACGAAAATATATTTCTTTCAAATAATAAAATTGTCTATTCTAGTGTCCTATATATGTGCATTGAGCTTTTATTTCCACATATAGCCGGGGACCAACAGTTTCAATGTGTGGCATTTTTGTACCTTATCTTATTTTGAAATTATATGATCATGAACATTTGACTCGATGCACTCCGACCACATTTTAACATATCACTTGGTTGATAACCAACGGGTATATCATAGTATCGATATCGGTCGAATATATTGTTGGGTCAAGATTTTTCATACCACAAGTGAATGAGTTTGTTTGTATTAGGGTGGTAGTGAGGGGTCCGTTGAGCGTCAGACCAACTAAATTTTTCTTAACAGTGACATTTAAATTTGTTGTTTTTCTTATCATTCAACCCTTTCTAAATTGTTACTGCTAGGTATTTAAACAAGTTGAGCCGAACTCAAAAGTGAGCTTGCCTAAACTCGAGCTCGTCTCATTTAACTTAATAGAGCTTGAGCTTTTCGAGTAGTATATAAAAGCTCGAGCTCTGCTCGTGGAAAACTTTTAAACTTGGGATACATTTGGGGTCAAATGATTCGGACTTGAATCGACAATATGATAAGGGAGGAGGGGGCGGTGCCCGAAGGGGCTTTCGGGTAGGCGTTACCCGGGTGATAACACAGCCGCCACCCTCTCGGGTAGGCCCCCGGGTACCCAAGCTCGGGTTGCATTAGCCGAGACACATGCCGATTGTAACGACTATAAAACTGTTAATCTTACTGTTGGAGACCAAGAAAAAAATTACACTATAAATACTCACACACATACATAATATTAATCTACACAAACACACATATACAAACACAAACACAAACACAAACACAAACAAACACAAACACGAACACGAACACGAACACGAACACGAACACGAACACGAACACGAACACGAACACGAACACGAACACGAACACGGACACGGACACGGACACGGACACGGACACGGACACGGACACGGACACGGACACGGACACGGACACGGACACGGACACGGACACGGACACGGACACGGACACGGACACGGACACGGACACGGACACGGACACGGACACGGACACGGACACGGACACGGACACGGACACGGACACGGACACGGACACGGACACGGACACGGACACGGACACGGACACGGACACGGACACGGACACGGACACGGACACGGACACGGACACGGACACGGACACGGACACGGACACGGACACGGACACGGACACGGACACGGACACGGACACGGACACGGACACGGACACGGACACGGACACGGACACGGACACGGACACGGACACGGACACGGACACGGACACGGACACGGACACGGACACGGACACGGACACGGACACGGACACGGACACGGACACGGACACGGACACGGACACGGACACGGACACGGACACGGACACGGACACGGACACGGACACGGACACGGACACGGACACGGACACGGACACGGACACGGACACGGACACGGACACGGACACGGACACGGACACGGACACGGACACGGACACGGACACGGACACGGACACGGACACGGACACGGACACGGACACGGACACGGACACGGACACGGACACGGACACGGACACGGACACGGACACGGACACGGACACGGACACGGACACGGACACGGACACGGACACGGACACGGACACGGACACGGACACGGACACGGACACGGACACGGACACGGACACGGACACGGACACGGACACGGACACGGACACGGACACGGACACGGACACGGACACGGACACGGACACGGACACGGACACGGACACGGACACGGACACGGACACGGACACGGACACGGACACGGACACGGACACGGACACGGACACGGACACGGACACGGACACGGACACGGACACGGACACGGACACGGACACGGACACGGACACGGACACGGACACGGACACGGACACGGACACGGACACGGACACGGACACGGACACGGACACGGACACGGACACGGACACGGACACGGACACGGACACGGACACGGACACGGACACGGACACGGACACGGACACGGACACGGACACGGACACGGACACGGACACGGACACGGACACGGACACGGACACGGACACGGACACGGACACGGACACGGACACGGACACGGACACGGACACGGACACGGACACGGACACGGACACGGACACGGACACGGACACGGACACGGACACGGACACGGACACGGACACGGACACGGACACGGACACGGACACGGACACGGACACGGACACGGACACGGACACGGACACGGACACGGACACGGACACGGACACGGACACGGACACGGACACGGACACGGACACGGACACGGACACGGACACGGACACGGACACGGACACGGACACGGACACGGACACGGACACGGACACGGACACGGACACGGACACGGACACGGACACGGACACGGACACGGACACGGAACACGAACACGAACACGAACACGAACACGAACACGAACACGAACACGAACACGAACACGAACACGAACACAAACACAAACACAAACACAAACACAAACACAAACACAAACACAATCACAATATATTATCATGGATCCCTGAAGGTAAAAAAAACTAGTAGCAAAAAATACCGAAGTGCTGGTTCGAGTTACCGAGGTGGTGGTTCGAGTTCCCGAGGTAGTGGTGGCACGCCCCGAGGGTATCCACCACAACCTTATATACCACAACCATCACCACCACAATGCGGATACCCACCACAAGGGTATTCACGGCAACCTCCACCGATGTTTGATCCATTTTCATACAAAATACAAATTTTGGTCAACCCGACTTCCCGATCGATGAACCACCGATGTTCGATCCATTTGCCTACCGAACCCAAAACGTACCGGATGAAGAAGAAGAAGAAGAAGAAGAAGAATTTGTTCTGGACAGTCAACAAGAGTATGAAGATGATGACGAAGACGAATGCACGATCAAGCAACAACCGCAACGAAGGTTTCAAGGACGAGCCGAACGCCAACAATGGACCGAACTACAAGAAGAAACTTTGTGTAAAGCTTGGGTTCATTGTTCCAAAAACAGAACCGTCGAAAATCAACAAAAACGATCTAGTTCTTGGAACGCGGTTCTTGATCATTACAATCAACTCGTGGGAGGAAGCAACCGAACGGTCCACCAACTCAATACAAAATGGACCACGTTGCTTACAAAAATAAATACCTTTAACGGTTTTTATATTAAAGCGGTATGTATTTAACTTTTTTACTTATTTTTTAAAATTTAAGTATGTATTTAATCAACAAAACTAATTATTATTTTATAATTGTAGGAACATTTAACGGCGTAGCGGATGTTCCGATCCTGACGTGATGAGGAGGGCATTAACGGATTATCAAAAGAAACACCCCTCCGGTTTCAACCACCTTAGAGCTTAGAAAGTTGCAAAGGATCATGTAAAATGGTCCCATGTGACGCCCTAAACCCGGGAGGATACCGGAGGCACGTCACATAGTTGGATTAATATTTTAAACACAAATCAGAGATTTCTATTTACAGCGGAAGACTAGACAACATTACATATTAACCCAACTTTTAAAACATTTTTACATATTAAAAATTTTACATAAACATCCATTTTACATTATTACACATGACTCTTATCTTATGCCAGCAATCGCTTTTGGATAGCATTCTGATCCAACTCAAGCTTGTTTTCCTATATTACTAGAGGATCCTTCCTTACCTAGCACACATATAACACACTCAAAACATCAGATAAACTGGTGAGTTCTAAATTTTCATTAAAACATTACAGCATCTCATCACATACAAAATTCATATTTATATTGGCAATATAATAAAATCAACTTTATCTTTACTTTGTCCCACCGGACTCGTCCCACCGGACGTCAGTTTCCCACATCCAGAAACTGTCAGTTTCCCACATCTAGAAACTGTAATTATTATCTCTCATCCAGTAGGATGCCAATTTAATCATCTAGGTTCGTCACCACAAGATGTTCACAAAGCTGAGTGATCGTCATCACTCCTTCTCACTGTACAGTCTACACACACAGGCATCTTACCCTAACTGGCCTGTTGAGATTTACATCACATCAAAATAATTTCTTTTACTCATTGCCAATATCATCACATTAATTTACACACACCACACATTCATTCTTTTGGCACCAGTTTTAATATATTTTCATCTGTCTTCACACCCTATCTGACCCATTAGAATCATTACCATCACGTAATGATGAACAATGTTCAGATAATCATTCATTACCCCCAACTTTACCCTAACAGCCCCAGGAGCTGTTAGTAATGTATAAATATCATTATCACAATTCTGGTGCTAAAACATTCAATTCATTTATCATCGTATGTGTGCTAGCCCGAATGTTAAAACCAAACATTTGAAAAGGGCTTAGAACTCACCTTATTAACTTTCTCACGACAATCTACACAATCCACGTACACGAGATAACTAGTCCTTCTTCTAATCAAGGTATATCTAAAGCAATAAACCTTGATTCAGTAAACTATTCTCAAACAGGACTTCTTATGCGAATGAACACTTATGCGAATGAGCACTCATGCGACTGGACCTATGCGGATGAACATCAATGCGACTGAACCTTCAGTCGTACGACTGACCATTCATTCGCACGACAGACCATTCATTCGCACGACTGAGTCCTCATTCGTGCATAGTGATCACTCGTCTTCATTCGGTCTTCTAACTAGGCGATTGGGCTCTCAGTCGCATGGTTGAACCTTTATTCGCACTCAGTCGCACGACTAGACTCTCATTCGCAAGACTGAGGCATGCGACTGAGTCCATTCGTCTGAAACGGATCAACAGCTGTGTTCTTGACGTTTTTGATCCAAACTTACTTAAAACTTGAGTTTTAACCATCCAAATCATGTCATATTCAAAACAGATCATGTACACATCATTTATAATGGTTTCGGATCATTGTTTTATCAAAACTTCACAAAAACTCGGATCCGAATTCCCAGATTTTAGCTTAGAAAAGAACAAGACCAATTTTAATGATTTAAACAGGTTATTGGATCAGATTCAATCATATACACAGCTTACAATATAGTAGGATTGATCCGTGACACTCAAAACTTACCAAAATGGAGTTAGCTTAGTTGATTTGGCAAGAACAGGGGTATTTGGGTGTAAAAGGAACAAGAGATTGAAGATGATGCAGATAGGAATCTGCTTTTAAACTCTCTTAACTGCCTTACTTATCCCCACATTCATTCTAACCACCTCACACTCAGTCGCACGACTGAACCCCATTCGCACGACTGAATCGTGCGACTGAAGCCCATACGCCTATGATTCGTGCGATTGAGTCTCATTCGCATGCAAGTCATGCGACTGAACACCAATCTTAACAAACAAACTCAACTTAATTAATTAAGCATAACTATAATACAATTACAAGTCCGGATTTAGAAATATGAGTGGTCGGGTAGTCATTCCGGCCAAAAAAGAAAATCTTCGGACTCCGGAATCTACACGAACGCACCTGATGACCATCATTCGCCTCACATGCCCGACCTCAACGAAAAAGCGGGTCCTACGAGACCGACCCGTAAAGTAAAAACGCCCGCCGGCTCGTCGAGCGTTAATGATGGTTTAAGCGACCACCTCGCGTGTTACGCTTCAATGAAAAAGCAGTTGGTCGCTGTAAAAAAAGAACAAGTTTATAAAAGTATCGTATTGTTAAAAGAACAAACACAGATGATAAGAGAGCAGCAGATAAAAATATTTATGGAACCGCAGGATCACATCACCGGTCCAATGTTGCAAATAATATTGAACCGAAAACGAAAAATAGCCAAGAAATATAATTGGCCTCGTGATTTTTAAGTTTTTATATTTTTTAGGATTTTTTATTGTATTTGTATTTTTATTTTATTCATATTTTTATTTTATATTATTTGGATTATTGTAATTTTTATTTTTTAATAAAAGTTAATTATCTTTTGAATTATTTTAATATTAAAATAAAAGTTTTAGAGTGATTCAGGATAGCATTTCCAGCTTTTTGGGTGTTTCAAGATAGTTCAGGGTAATTGTGATGTGGTAGTGTGTGATTATTGGATTGTAGGGTAGTCCAGGGTACTTTAAAGGAGTGCCCCCTCCTCCTTAAAGACATACTTTATCTACTTATATTCATTATGAGGGGTTTGAAAAGAAACTTTGAAAATAACCCTATACGTTAGTTTTAACTAAAATATGCACTATTGTATAAGACGTCTCTAACAAAGTGTATGCCCAACTACTCATGTACGACCATGCAACAAATGTTATCATGCACCTAACTACAACTCACACGATGTCGGCTTGGAAAAAATGTATTTTCCCCCTCGAGTCAGGCACACATCAAATATATGATCGGACTTGGCCTCATTCCAAAGCCACATCTTCAAACATAACTCAATTAGCAATATGATAATACAATATTATGTGTATCTTCAACACATTGTGTGCATATTTGATATTTAAGCCAAACTTTTCTTATGATCCAACACCTCTTATGTTCATGACAGTGATATTTACTTAAGATGTCATAACCTCCTCTTGTGGACTCATTGTTTGTGATGTGGTATCACCCAAAAAGGACAATGATGAAACCGAGTCCCGAGTAGAAAGGGCTGAACAACCGCGGCGCCCTTGAACGGCAAAACAAGGCCTCAACCACAAGGTAACCGATTCCCAGTCGCGGCCCAGCAAGGGGCGGCCTAACCGATTCCCAGCCGCGGCCCAGCAGGGGCGGGCTAACCAATTCCCAGCCGTGGCCCATCAAAGGGCGGGCTAACAATTCCCAGTCACGACCCAAATGCTTAAGGTTGTAAACGACACAGGGTACTTCAATACTTAAGAAATCCCCTAACGAAATAACGTTAAGGAACAAAAGAATCTGGTAGTACGGAGAGATGATCATTGACTGCTCCAAGAACATAACCAGGAGCTAAAGACAACAAGGAATAAAAGACAAACCCTATAGGAAGTAGATACAGCAGGATGGCCATGCGGAACCAATAGGATGAAGGTCAACTATAAGAGACAAACAACATTAATGTCAAGTAGGAAACCCCTTACACCAAAAGGGAAACGAACCCTTGACCTAGGACCCTCAGTCCGGACGCCCAACTCCAGGCAACTCGAAATAGATTTACATGGAAGAATTGGTCAGGCGCGTGTCATTATAAATACGAAGGCCCGGGTATATTCACAACATCTCATTTTTCCCTCAACTAACCATATTCATACATAAACCTTCTTCTAGATACTTATTCTCACAGCGGAGGTTGGTCACGGGGAGAACTCCCTCCCGCCCGTGGCGAGGCTCACGCTGCCTTCTGTTTTGCAGATTTAACACTTCTGCCAAACGCAGCCGATCTACAGCCGGAGTCTTGGTAATATCCATTGTCCAATTGCACTGCTCCCGGACGTAAGTCCCTCGACTAACTTCCGTGTAGCAACAGTTTGTGATAAGGTTTGTCGTTACCGATCCTAAATGACAAAGTGACTCTTATACAATTTGTAACTCAAGGTTTCATACTAACTAATATCGTATGGTTTGTCTACTAGAGTTAACGCCTTCATGTATTGGTTGTCCGAATGGAGACATCATAGGAGGTTATTCATCTTGAAACTTCATCATATTCACGACTAATTTGAAATCTGAATAACATGCAAGATTTTAAAATTACCAAAGGGCCTGACTTGTAATGCAACGTTTCAAATTGAAATATTAGAATATTGTTTACTTATTTCATATACAAATATATTCCTTTCAAATTAAAAAATTGTCTATTCTAGTGCCCTGTATATGTGCCTTGAGCTTTTATTTCCACATATAGCCGGGGACCAACAGTTTCAATGTGTGGCATTTTGTACCTTATCTTATTTTGAAATTATATGATCATGAACATTTGACTTGATGCACTCCGACCACATTTTAACATATTACATGGTTGATAACCAACGGGTATATCTTAGTGTCGATATGGGTTGAATATATTGTCGGGTCAAGATTTTTCATATCACAAGTGAATGAGTTTGTTTGTATTAGGTTGGTAGTGAGGGGTCCGTTGAGCGTCTGACCAACTAAATTTTTCTTAACAGTGACATTAAATTTATTGTTTTTCTTATCATTCAACTCTCTCTAAATTGTTACTGCTAGCTATTTAAACAAGTTGAGCCGAACTCAAAAGTGAGCTTGCCTAAGCTCGAGCTCGTCTCATTTAACTTAATAGAGCTCGAGCTCGTCTCATTTAACTTAATAGAGCTCGAGCTTTTCGAGTAGTACATAAAAGCTCATGGAAAACTTTTAAACTTGGGCCACATTTGGGGTTAGATGGTTTACTATATATTAGTTATTTAATTATTTTATTTATATACATATATACTTTATTTACTATAACTCAATTGCGAATGTCGGTATATATATATATATATTTATATTAAAAGTAAATAAATATATATTGAAATACTAATTAAGTATATATTGTTTCTTTTAATTCTTCTTCTTCTATTAGTTAAACAAAATGAAACGAGGAATAATACAACACCCAATGTTTAGCATCATGCTTCGTGACGCGACTTATAAGCTTGGATTCGTTTTTCACTGATATAACTATCCGATTGCCGACATGATAACCATCAACATCGTCATGGAATAAACTTTGTCAAAAACGAAGTTGTATTTAAAATAGGTATTTTTTTCCGGTACGGTAGGTTATATTAGGTTATATCAACTAATGGTGACGTGTTGTAACCTTGAGAAATGAAATTAACATCGATCGAAGAACACCGGTACCTTTATACGAGTGTTTTGTATCTATATTTCAATCTTTAGAAATGAGTCGCCACAACTTCATACATTCATTTATCTACTTAATCACGTTAATGACAACTACAAAGTGCGTAACAAAGTTTGCTACTTAAGTAATTGAGGTGACCGGATTACACAGTAACAAATCAATGATTCAATTAACTGTTAAAAAAGAAAAAAAAAAGAAAAAAGAAAACAATCTGTCACGGTTGATGCATGTTATCTGACGGTTGAATCTCATAATGTTCTAGAACCTCAGAAAATCGACGGTTTGTAATTGAAACTGAAAATGGTTTATTCAGAGTTGTGTGTCGGCAGGTATCGAAGAGAATCAACAGGGACAAAAGGTGCAAATCTAGTAATAGAATCAAGGTGATTTTTGTTTAGGACACCATCATTTTTACTATTATTTTCTCCCATTGATCATTTTATTATTATATATTTTGGTTTTGGTTTTTGGCTTTTAATGTATTATGTTTGTGATGTTTTACTTTTATATATATTTTGATATAAAATGTTTAAGATACGGAGTGGTACCATACATAAAACTTTTGTGGTCGGTATATTGAACACCATTTATATATAATTTATATCAAATGTAGATAAATATAGATATATCACAATGTCATATTCACTTTTTGGAAAATTATCAAATTGTCCATTTTCATTATGATTTCTCACAAAACGTCTCCCCCTTTACGATGCTCTGAAAATGTCCACTGCTAAAGAGCCTGCTGCCTGTAACAAGGGGGCGTCGGCGCCCATTTACTAGTTAGGAGGTGTGAAGAGACGGTCGCATGTATGGTAGAGTCGGCCGCCTGTATGATAGAGGCGTCGCGCCTCTTAAACACATATAGGCAAAGTGTCAACTATACGTATCACCAAATCATTTACCCATTCGTTGGCGCTATGACGGAGGAACATTTTTAAAAGTTTGTAGGGGGTGGCATTTTGAGGAAAACATAGTGAAAAGAGACGATTTGGAAAAATTTCCTTCATTTTCCTATTATAACTTTAGATATTAATTTTATTCAGCAGAGATTCGTAAAATGATAGAACTAAACTGTAAACACTCTTTAGTTGATAACCGATTGAGTGAAATTTAAATTTTGTTTTTGTTTCTAACAAGTTTGGTTTCTTGGTTTAATATGGTGTAGTATTTGACTTGAACTAATAAAAACTCTGACGGGTTTGCACAATGACCCCTTAAACACACTTATTCGTGTGTATATGTGTGTATATATATATGTGTGTGTGTATATATATGTGTATATATATGTGTGTATATATATGTGTGTGTATATATTGTATATGTATATATGTATATATATGTGTATATATATGTATATATATGTATATATGTGTATATATATATATGTGTATATATATGTGTGTATATGTGTATATATGTGTATATATGTGTATATATATGTGTATATATATGTGTATATATGTGTATATATATATATGTGTGTGTGTGTGTGTATATATATATATATATATATAAACATTCTATTGAGAACCATAAATATGTAAAAATTACTAAAAACCACATAAGCAATGAACATAACACCTTGATAAAATTGGTAATACTAAAAGATGATGTTTGATTCTATTTTTTAATCTTTTCTTTCATTTTAACTCCTCCCTCATCAATTTTTTAGAAAAACTTTAAAATGTTTATCTATGCAATACAATGTGTGTGCCTTGATGCACATTATTAAAAGACTATAGATATCGTGATTTTTAAGAATTTATCTTAAAAGTAGTAAAATTACAAACATTTTGATATATTTATTTAATAAATAGTATAATAGTTAAAGTGGTTCTTTCTGGTTTTTTACAGATTTATGGTTCTCAGCTGAATGTCATTCTACACATATATATATATATATATATTAAAGTGTGTTTTATGTGATATATTAAACTACTAGGTTAGAAAGTTATTATTACACGAATTGAGTAAAGAAAATACTAAATAGTTAGTAATGTTAATATATTAATTAGGAAAGAGAGATGAAAAACAAATTTATTTATTAGATAAAGAAAAGTAAGCGTGGAAAGTAAATAATCATAGTAACAAAGATTTAGGATAACAAAGAACAAAAACTAAAATGGACTAATTTATCAAGTCTTAGAAGCGGAAAAAAGTAAACAGTAACTTATAGAATTAAGACAAGTAACTTTGTAATTTACTTATATATTATATATAAATTTAAATATCTTTTTATAGAATAACAACTCACACTTTTAAACACCTTTATGTTAAAATTTAAATGTTCAAATGAAATTTTGCATAGATTAAACCTAATTGCTAAAAATGTAGATTTGTATTTTTAAAGCATCACTAACTAGTAAATTAAATAAATCATTCTTCAAGTTAAACCAGTAATGTTTGTGTCAAACAACGAACACATGTTTGTTTACATTTCTGTGCGTAACACTCAATTTTTTTGTTGATGACATCTTTGCGTTCAACTTATCAACCTACAAACATGACACGTTTAACATAATAATCAGATCCGATTGAAAGTTTAGAGATCCCAAAGATGGATGAACATGGGTAGAGGGTGGGGGTGGGCAATGAGTCATGGCCTAATGGGAGCATGCTTGAGGAAGTGACATAGGGAAGTGGTGTGGGAATTTTATTTTTTAAATCAAGTGTTTCCTACGCACACAACAATGGTGACTCTTGAGACACGGTTGATTATCCATATGTTTTTTATTTTATTTTAAACACTAAAAACGAGATGTAAGTTTTTTATAGAAAGAAATGATTTAGGGATGACAATAAATCCAATCAATTTTATAATATTAATTTAGGAAAATACCTTTTTTCTTTTATCATGAGGATACCAATCTTATATTTTTTTAAAAATATATTGGGTGTGAGTCACACCTAAACTCTCTTACAATATCCTATATTCTTAAGATGATGGTCATGCATTGACCAACTTGAAATTTTTGAAGAAAAAATGAGATGAAGAATTTAAGTTTACTTAAACAACGACACGAAGACTAGTATTATAGTGAATACTAGAATAAAATACTCAGTTTTGAAATAATTTTTAAAAACATACTTAAGTTTATATTTAAATTAGGTTTTATAAAAATTGAGTTAAAAGATATTTGGAATTGAGTTAAAGACTCTGAAATCAAGTTTGCATAAATAGAAGGTTTATGAAAAATAAAATAATCATTCTTGCACCGCTACACACCATTGTGATGTATATATGGTGATACCTATTTATCTCTTATCTATTTTTCAAAAACTAAAACGTATCATCTTGTGTTGTTATAAAATCGCTATTTAAAAAGTTTTATGTTCTAAAATAATACATCCCAACTCTCTACCTTCTTACAAGTTTTAGTTATATTACCTGTTATCTATAATGAATTGTATTGTTATATTTATCATGTAACAGACATTTGATATTTGAGAGGAGAGGCTATATATCCTCTTAAAAAGATTTAAACACAAATACAAATAATAATATCCCTTTCTAAACCTTAAAAGTTAAAGAGCTTTTGTTTCATAATGAATTTAGTTTATACATTGGATTATTATAAATTAATAAGCATTAAATTTAAAATTTTCAAATAAAAACTTGCATTTCTTTTATTGAGTAACCATAAAAATGAATAATTATCACTATCCGACATAGAAACATCATAAGTGGTCCAACGCGATAGGGTGAGATGTCTAGCGCGGAGCCACTCAATGACCTTGTGCATAGTTGAAGCGCCACGTTATGATGAAAAACAAAGGCCGCTGAAGGGCGAGGAGTTGCGGGACACCACGTCCCACCAACGAGGTTTGTGAGGTGAGCTACGAACGTGAAAATCATACAAGATAACGTTAGATTTTTCTTTTGGAGAGTGTACTAATTTCATTGGGGAATATTATTATTAATATAAGTCCAATATGATGGTAACTTGGTAGGGGATAGGGGTGGGGTTAGTCACGTGCCATGATCCTTATAAATACAAGCATGGTTAGACAAGGGGTTGCACCAAATTGCAAAGGATGGTCAAGCCATAAAAAAAGGACTAAATTTACACACACACCACACCACAAAAACACACACACACAAAATACACACTCTCTCTCTTTTGATTTGACACAAATCCATTGGAGTAGTACTATTTCCCTGTGTCACATCTATTTTTACATCAAATCCCATATTCCATTTGGGCATAGTGTGTGTCTAGTGTCTTAACTGTGTGTTTTCGTCTTCATCTTCTTCACCACAACAGTTTCTTGCCCAAATTTGATAGATAAAAGCAAGTTACAGAGGCCAAAAATGGAGGTTAATGGTGAAATGAAGATGTCAAAGTTCAAGAGGATTTGTGTCTTTTGTGGGAGTAGCCAAGGCAAGAAAACCAGCTATCAAGATGCTGCAATTGAGCTTGGGAAAGAATTGGTATTTATTTGTTTAATCGTTTTCTTTCTTTTTCAAGATTTTGATTTGATTATGGGGTTTCAATTCTTGCAATTTTTGTGTCTGTTTGCAATGTTCTAATGGGTTACAGTCAAAATCAAGAGAAATGAACCTGTGTTGTTGTTGTTGTTGTTGTTGTTGTTGTGTTATTGTTGTTGTTCAAGATTCTGTGTGATCAATGAGCAAAACAGTTAAAGATTTGTGGGTTTCAAGTTTCAAACTTTGAATCTTGCATGTAGATATTTTCTTGATGAAATAGAGAAACAGAGTAAAATCCTATTTCCAAAAGCCAAAAGGGTTGCTAAAGAGTATATCAAAAGTGAGTTTTTAACATTTATGACTGAGTTGACTCAGTAATCTTGTTATTTGCAGGTCTCAAGAAACATTGATTTGGTGTATGGAGGAGGTAGCATTGGGTTAATGGGGTTGGTTTCTCAAGCTGTTCATGATGGTGGTCGCCATGTTATTGGGTAAGATTGTGAGACGAAGTGTGTGTAAAATCATGGCCTTGAAAACTAAAATATTATATATTATTTGTCAAATTAATGGGATGTTTAGTTGTTCTGTAATCAAAGCTAATGTTTTTGTCATGTTACTGTCTCTCTATTACAGGGTCATTCCCAAGACACTCATGCCTCGAGAGGTATGTCTGCCATTTTTACTCAAAAAGTCTTAAAACTTTTCTTAACATAAATAACTAAACAATTACAATTTATATGTTTGTGTATATATAAAATAGAATAACATGTGAAAAATAGAATCTTGTTGTATCTGGGAAGTTTCTTTACTTTAAGTGGTCATATATGTCTCATCTTGCACATATAGCAAGTTTCTGGGCTTTAAACTTCTTTAAATTCCAAGTTGAAACCATCTTTTAGAGTAGTAAAAACCCAACACTCATGAAAATGGTAGTTTGATTCTGTATATTTTTACCTCAGTGAACATGTCACACAAATATTAATCTCAATAATCATAAAAGGTGTAATATACTTTATTTTCACAAATCATTAGCATCCTTTCAAAACTACAATAATTTACATCCTTCAGTTTATTTGTTATCTTGTATCTACCCTCGAATATTCACTTTACTTCTTAAATTCTAATAACTTTACGACGATTCGTAACGTATATTATGACTATATACATAAGAACTTGTAAGTATAAATATTTTTAATTGAAATATTCTCATTATCTAGATCAATGGGACTGATAATGTTTTATTGGTGAGAAAAATATGTGTTCTTGAAGTTTGGTTATTTCTTGGTCCTTGTAATTTGTAGCCTTATCCAGATAACATGTTCAGTGCCTTGTCTGCTATATCCTTTTTTTGTTTAAAATTGGTTCATTTTGAATCTTTCCTTTTCTGATTCACATAATGCCAAATGCAAATAGATACATAAGTTTAATGCATGTTGTACAAGTCATTATAGCAATTTTTGGACTTGTATGCATCATCAACTGCAGGCTCTGAATACCAATTCTGCAAAAGATAGCTGAAAGTCCCCCATTTCTGCAACACTATAATAACTTGGTCCAAAATTTGTATTTTTTATTTCATTTTTAAAATTTTATGGTTTTGTTTGTTTGTACAGTTAACTGGTGAAACAGTAGGAGAAGTGAAAGCAGTGGCTGATATGCACCAGAGGAAAGCTGAGATGGCTAAGCATTCTGATGCTTTTATTGCTTTACCAGGTTTTTAATCACTGAAATTATCCTTCATATTCTTAATTTCACAAATTATTCTATGCACATATTCATCATGAGATGAAACAAGCTTCATATTCTCTCACAAAAATTCTATGTACAAATTCATCATCAGATGAATTAAGCTTTGCTCATTACTTTCTATTCAGTCATCACATGCATTTCATTGCAAATACACAATTATTTTTATAGAACGAGTAAAAAGTTGGTTAGCTACTCAAGCTTTATACATATACATTCAAACATATTTATGATGATACGCAAACATACAGTATATACACCAAGTATTTCATGGCTATAAACATAAAAACTTGTCTAGACATAAAAACTCACTTCAGGTAAAGTGTAAAATATAGAGAGCAACTTGTAACTTTTTACCCACCTTTAAGTTCATTACACTTTGTTAAAACCAGATAAAAGTGTAAACTTTCAATATATTTTATGCAGATTTCCATTCTCTTTTAACATCCTAATTCAAAAGATTAATTTTGCAGTAGTCAAAGAGGGAAATAAATATATGGGAAAGTTGTTTTCTTTATGATGCAAAGTGGTCTGACTAGAATTATCATCAAGAAAAGTAATTAGGATTTAAAATAATGCTCTGCTCACAATAAAGGGACCCTTTTACCTTCTTTGGTCTTTTTCTATCAAATGTACAAATGTGAATGCATAAAGTACCAACCATAGAAGCTATATTTGGTTTGGCAAAAAGAATCGAAGTGTGCTTTTAACTTTACAATTACCATTAAGTAATGACCAGATTTGTTATATTTAGTGCAGTTAAAGCAACTTGTACCAGAAGCTTTATGATCAAAGAAAGCTTTGAACTTTTTAACAACCCACATCCCAAGATTCATGATTAAAAGATGATGCTTTTAACCCTGGTGCCTTGACCAATCTATCAACATCTTAGAAGTAAAAATAAAGAATTTGTTTTATTGACCTAGACCTTACATCTTTGAATAATAGCATAGAGATCCTAAGTTTAAGAAGACTTTGAGATTGCTTATTAAACATGTCACTTATTGTGTTTTGATAAAGTGTTTTAATAAAACAGTAAGTTGGTTATAGAATGATGTGATTACTTATGCAAAACTCTTGTTTAATTATTTGTAACTGCAATAAGTTGTTTTGAATAAGCAGTTTAAAGTTTCTTGTGCTAAACTGTTTATGTCAAAAAACTGTAAGGAAATGACCATAAGCTTGATATAATTTGTTATTTGGAGTAACCTTTTAATTAAGCAGGACATTTTCTCTTCATTTATTTTTGTTTTGTTGGTTTGCAATAAACAAAACCCACAAAAGTAATAGATGAAACAAGATCCATTTTTCTTTGAAACTTCCAAAGAACAAGACTGGTTTTAATTTAAAGTTCTTGCAACTACTAAATTGATATTAGAAGTTGTTGATTGATATTTTCAACTGACTTTGACAAAGCTTCATAATGTTAGCTAATCTTATTAATTCTTTAGACCAACATTTTAAGTTTGAAAAGGATGTTTTAGCATATTCCTATTGTGGCGAGAAATTGACTAATGTAATTTGATTGCAGGTGGGTATGGCACTCTTGAAGAGCTTCTTGAAGTGATAACATGGGCTCAACTCGGCATTCATGATAAGCCGGTAAAATCACTAAAATACACTTTACTCAAATTTCAAAATCATTCAAGTTCATAGAAAAAAATTGAGATATCGACTAAATCTTGCAGGTTGGCTTACTAAATGTTGATGGATACTACAACTCATTACTGTCGTTTATCGACAAAGCAGTGGAAGAAGGCTTCATTAGCCCAAGCGCGCGCCACATCATTGTCTCTGCTCCCACAGCAAAGGTTCTGGTCCGAAAATTGGAGGTAAGACACACCCAAACAAATGACTTTGCAAATTCAAATTTTGTTAAAATTCCACCAACTGTAAGACACACCCAAACAAATGACTTTGTAAGACACACCCAAACAAATGACTTTGCAAATTCAAATTTGTTGAAATTCCACCAACTGTTGTAAAACTACAACGGGTATTGAATCTTATAAAAAGATTATAGATTTCAAGTGATTATATGAAGTTTAGTCATTAGTCAATTTGACCTCTTTTGACCTGACTGAACCTAATTGCTAAAATGATGAATAACACAGGAATATGTTCCGTGCCATGAAGGAGTTGCTTTGAAGTTAAACTGGGAAATGGAACAACTTGAATTCACTGACTATGAGATCTCTAGATGTTGAAAGAAAAATATTGGAGTATTTGCTGCACAGAAAGATTTCTTTTTGGTTTTCTTGAAAAAAGGATCTGTGACAGTTGAAAGAAAAGGAGCTAACTTTGAATTGGGCTTTTGTTTTAATTAGATTTTGATGTGAAGGGTATTAATCTTTTTTATTTTTAATTTTGTAAATTATTTATGATGGCAATGACCTGAAGAAAACATATGGGAAATCTCTCATTTGTAACCCCCCTTCACTTGCAAACCCTGTTTATTTCACATGTTGTAAAGATACCATATATATATGCATATTAATGTCACCTGTTTAGTTATTTCCAACTGTTGTTATTACTCGTATATCCTGCATTCTAATTTTGTACATTGCTTTTGGTTAGTCAACTTTTGACTTTGCACTACAGTATATAGATCCTTTTTGAGAGTGTTGTAGTAAGACAAGCACTGATGCACAGTATGCATTGATTGATTGTACTGTACAAATCAGAAATTGGAAAGAAAACTATCATGATTTTGATTTGAATCCATGATGTTGTTCACATGGAGAGTGGGAAAAGTGGCAGGTAATGTTGGAAACATGTTTGAAGCAAAAACAGATGATATAATATGTTGGAGACAACCATTGATGTGACCAAAAGGGTCTCTAATCCACATTCTTATTTTCAAATGTTTTTAATAAAATCTTTTATTGTAATTTACATATTTTACAATCTTATAAAATCTTTTATAAGTGTGGTACTTTTGACTCTGGTCTACTTTGTAATTATAATCTTTTTTAAAAGGCTAGAAGTGTATTATTATTTTAAGACAAAATTAATGATTACCTATTTATTTATAGAAGGATTTTGCTAACTATAGCTCTAAGGTTGTGTTCAAGAGCTAGCTTTCAACATCCTTTAGACTTTAATAAGTACAACTTAACCACTATTTTACAATCATCCAATAACCAAATCAAGGGGGTCAAAAGTAGGTGTTAAAATTTTAAAGAGATTTGGCTCCTTTAGGACTTAAACCAACCATATGTCACCCATTTATTTTTACAGAAGAAAATAATAATACGTTTTATATAAAGATTTAAAGTCACTTGGGTTGGTTGGTAGTCTAGTAGTAAAGATTAAATACTCTTTTAGACCACCTAAGTTTACACATAGTTACAACATAGGAGTAATCTAAAGAGCCTTAAAATGAATGTTGATGAATCAAAAGAAGTTATGATTGTATTTTATGTTTGAGACTAAAAAAGTTAAAGAGTAAGAAAGGATTATGCAGCTTAATAAAGATTAGATATGAAGAAGTGGGCTAAAGCCCAACCCATTAAGGCCCACCAGAACTTCGACAAAAAAAATTCCATCCTCTTTTACCATAAACTAAAAGATGACAAAACATGAGAAGAATGTCTACTTATAAAAAAAAACTCACGTTAAAACTTTTTATACATAAACAACTTGGCTATTACTGTTAAGAAACTAAAGATGGTTGTTTTGACATAAATAGACTTGTTAGAAAAACATTACAAAACTAGTGTTTAGAAAACAAAAATGTAATCAAATTTTCTTACTTTTTCTCTTACAAAAAGAAATCCAACTTCTCTTGTTTTTCATCATTTTCCGAATCTCAAACTTCATGGTTTCACAGTCTCTCTCAAGCCCGAGAACACGTTCCCTCATATCGCCCATGCCCGCCCTCCCACCACCTCCTCTTCCATGTGACCCAACCACTTCACCGCCTTCATTTTCAGACACATAAAACCACCCAGCAATCGATGTTCTGATCCGTATCTGTTCAAAGAAGATAACTTGAACTATTACGCGCATAGGAAGCCTCTCATTACGAGCTGCATGAGCGCTGGCTTCCACTGACAACTTCTGAACATTCATAAGTCTACACAGTTGCTCTCGCTCATAATCTGAAAGCCATGGATGTGCCTGCATCGTTGTCATAACAACAACGCGTATAAACCTTTAATCCTAGCAAGATTAGTTAGTTAACCAACAAAATGTTGACCTTTCAGCCTCTAAAACTAGCAGTTAAACAGCAGGTAGTGAGGTCATGTTTTATCAGTTTATAGGTTGATTGCTTAGAAAGGTAACCAGCTTTGGTGTGACTTGTGTAAGTAACTAATTAACATATTTTATGCAACAATTGTCACCTAGCATCATGATTTTTGAAACTTTGATGGTATTTTTGGGGCTGAATAGAACTTCACCAAGCTACAAAATACATGAAAGATGAAAGGTATTTTTGATAATTTAACGCGGTGTGTTTTTGGGGATCAAAACACTTGATGCGGGAAGGAACCTTATAATCGAGTAAGAAAAGTTTTACCTTAAAATAGATATCAATTGCACGATAAATGCCATCAGACGCTTGGTGAGCATAGTCGGGAACAGAAGAAGCAAGAGACTGAAACTTTGGGAGTTTCAAGTTAACATCAGCAGCCACATCTGCAAGAAACGCATCAACCAGATTAGCCACTGATGTAATTGCCTCCAAAGACTGGGCTCCGCTCGCTCCTTCTGACCCCTCTTCGGTTATGCATGGCGAACACACTGCACTAGAAGGTTGGTGCATAAACATGAAATATTCAAGTATTCTTTGGAAACAATCAATGTCATACAAAGTTTCCACTGTATTAAACCCCTGATTTGGTATCAGAACATCCTCTAAAACAGCCGAATCCAACTGCGCCCCAATTCGTTTCTCAAGATTTCTTGACATGCTGGACTCACATGTAAAATCATGCCGGTACGAAGAAGCCGTAGAAGAAATGTGGTGGCAATGATCCCCTTTTTGTTAGGAAACAACTCCACGATATCTTCAAAAAGATTTCTTTGATCCGCTTCAGAAGGAGACACTGTTTTATAATAGTTAGCATCGTTAAAACCCAATTCCCGGTTCAATAACGGTATGTATCTTTTCAAATAACCCACAAGAGACCCAGCTATGATCTCAGCTTTCATTCCCCGTGATGCAATAGCCCGAATTACCCGTTTGTAAAGATGTAAACCGAGAAAGGATACGTCTTTATGCCACCAATCATCATACGTCGCTGCGGGTTTGTTTGTAGTTAAAATCCCATTCCAAATGGTGGAAGTTGGTGTCTTTTCGTGGTTATTGAAACCCATGCAAGCTTTTTTCGCTAAAGAAGTAATGCAACGGGAAACAAGGAGCAATTCTTCTGCATCATGAAGAACTTCTTCACAGGATTCTAAAGCTTTCATGGTGTCCGCCCACGTGGCGAGAACTTCAAGTAAAAAGTTTTCAGTTAGTGTAATTAAGTTTTCTTCTCCAAATTCATCAGTCATTTCTAGGAATTCTGCAGCACATCGAAGGCTGATAACATTGTGGGCTGTAAGCTCTATTTTTATATCATAACAAAATCGGGCTATAAGTTCGAATGTTTTAGATCCACCTGGTATGTCATCTAGATGCACAATGCAAACATGCTCGTCTTCATTTGAAAAATCTCCAATAAGTTTTGATAATAGCCCACTTCTTGTGATTAAAGGAAACTGTAAGAAAACAATGCAAAAAAGAAGGAAAACTAAGCTCAACCTCATATGCATATGTGTATATCTATGTATGGATGTTAATTAGAAAATAATGTTGATGAACATGGATATTTTTTCATTTACAAACCTCAAGAAAGAGGTTTATCATTTAGTCCTTAGATTCTTGCAATAACATCAATTGCATCATATCTGCTCAATTGAGGTGAGATTTTAACTCACAGGGTCTCCGTCCCATTTAACGCGGTCTTTCCCCCACATTTTGTCCGTTTCCACGGATTGAGACCTTCGGTCCCTTAGGAACAGCTCCGCTGCGCCAACAATCCAAACATCCAACAATCCAAACAGAGAGCATCGCAAGCTCAGATCAAGCTTGAGCTCATTTAAAAGAAAAGGGAACTTCCGCACAAGCGGAGAGCCGGGGGTTGTCAGGCCAACTTAGGCCTGATATCCTTACCCTGCATTTTAATATGTCTGTGTATTGTCTGTAAGCATGGGGTAAAATGATCCTTTCACGTCTACTTGCATCCATTTTTAACGTTTGTTAGTGTTAGGAACCAAACACGCTAGTGACTAGCAGTTCTCAAAAAAACTCCAGTTCTAAATTGAACAACCACACACTTAGGTAATTGAACTTTCCTAGTTGAACTAGACTGCAGCTTGTTTGCAGCCCTAATTTCACATGTCTAGGTGGCTAAAAGTTTATTATCTTTGTTGTAATTCCAAGTAATGACATTTCAACTTCTCTTCTAATTAAACTCACTTGACCTTGACATTCATTTGTTACTTGTTTTATGTATTTTCAGGTAAATCTTCTATCCGATGTATGCAGAAGAAAAGGCGAACATCAAATTAACTTTATGACCCAAGTTCCTTCACAGATATAGGTGGTTTACTTTGTCAACCATTTACGAACATAAAAGCAAAGGCTAATGGATCGTTTGATCTATTCTACTGTGAACAATACCGAATTCAAATGAACTTGACGACTACGCACCTTATGAAGATGAAATGACATCTCCCCAATCTCAATTGTGACGTCACCTGGAAGTCCAGTTGTACACTGCCTGAAACAAAACATCATTAAATACTTGATGTAAACGGTATCAGTCCAACAGAGAAGATAAAACGGGTACCTTCAAGTACCTCATGCAAGTTTCCTATTGTCACTATTATAATTCCTCGCCTAAACCCCCAATATTGTGATTATCAAGTGACTGGATTGTGATTATCACTGAATCTTCAAAATCATGGAAATTGATCATACAGTAAGTATAATTGCATAAACATATGGCCCAAATCAGAATTACCCTCCACTATCATCATCAAACCTTACAATAAACCCTAAAATCAATAACAACTTGATGATGAAATTAAATTTAAGAACATAGCTCATATCAATCACATCTCACATTATACTCATAACTATCCCAAATCATCAAACATTGATGCGGACATAACTGTAACTGATCAAAAAAACAACGAACAGGTAATCAATCGATATATACTGATTTCAAATGTGATAAAACTCCTAATTAAAAAGTATGATTAGCGTGGTTACCAAATATGTCCTTCAAGTCGGAATGCGTCAGTCTTAGTGCCGAGCTTCATACATGCCATCAGCAAGTACTGGAAACAATCTTCTTCTTCTTCTTCTTCTTCGATGATGATGATGATGATGATGATGATGATGATGATGGAATGATGATGGATATAGTGATTGTGTGAAAGAAATTGAAGATTGTAATGATGTTCATAGTAATAGTAATAGTAATGATTCGATCTGAGTGTCCGAGTCTACGGGAGAGGCGGAGGAGCGGAGGAGGTCCGTTGCTGGCTTTACGCAACGCCAAAATTCGTCACATTTTCGTAACAAAGAGTAAAACGAAAATATTGTTAAGGGTGTGAAATTATCGTGTTAACAAAAAAGATTTTAATTCTTGTTAGTTTAACAACAACTCCTTCCGTCACACAAAAATATAATCCTTCCGTCACACATATCATGATCAGAAATTATCATCTGCAAACTATTTATTTTTTCTGTGTGATTCTTTATGCCCAATACACATAAAATATTGATGTGGTTAGTACGTCATGATCCAAGTCGGGTCATACTCAATAACAAGCTTAGCAAACATTAATTATTATTCAATTGATGATATGATCATGCAATTAAATAATTACACCAATTTAGAAAATAGATTTTCTAAATAAATTGTATGTGAGAAAAAACAACTTATAATTATACTTTGTTCATGGATATTATTTGTAATGTTGTTTAATTTAGTTAAATAACATCAAATAGTAAAAGTGTGTATGAATTATATAATTAAAGGGTTAGTTATATATTCATCTAAATGACTAGTCAATAAGTTAGTGGGTGTTTAAAATGGGGGGAACCCATTTTGAAATACCCATTTTCGGCCGCCCCTTTAGAGGGCTTGTGTGCCTTTTGTTTCTTGGTAAGGTAACACACATTAACTAGCCATACACTACCCTTATTCTCTCTCTTACATGCAAGAAAGAAAGAACAAAAATTCTCTCCATTTTTCATCAAGAATCCTCAGCTGGAAGTGTTCCAGCTGCTTGTTTCTTTCGATTTTGGGTGTACAAATCCTAGCAAAAGGGTGTTGCTTAGAGGCTTGTGGGTATGGACACTTGAGGACATCTACTTTGATGTTTTGGTCATTCAAGAGCAGCTCCATCTTCATCTTCATCCACGTTTTCAGCAGCCTTTTGGATGGTGTTTCATCCACGGTTTTAGCAGCATACAAAAGGTAGTTTGTATGTCATGTTTGGTTGTTACTTCTTGTAGATAGCTAGTTCAAACACATATTAATGATCCTTATGTTCTTGGGTTTGTTATTGTTATGAAATGAACCTTATTTTTCAGATTATAAATAAACATATTAAGGTATTTATCCGCTGTGTTTTTCTTGTTTAAATGGTTAAACAACTATGTATATGGTCCAACAAACCCAACATTGGCATCTAGAGCCGGATATGTGGATGAATAGATTCTTTTGTCCTTATAAAATAGGTTTTATGGGACTTTAACAACCTAGTAGGGGCTGTTTTGTGATGATATGATAATACCCCAACCTTTCAAGGTTATATCTTGCATGCTTATGATTAATCTTGAAAGGATGACATCAAATAGTTGATTGTGTTGTTTTGGACATAACCTAAATGTTTTGGTTCATGTTGGCCAGAACTTTAAGGTTTTAAAAGGGGTTTATTTTGGTTTTTGAAATGATGTATATGGATACATATATTAGTGCATAACATAGCCTTGACCATGTGTGTTTTGGATTTGGTTGATTGTAATCTTGTCATGTTGGTTGTATTCATTCTTTATAGGTTGTAATAATTTCTTTTGTGTTTCTATTTGGGTTGTAATCTGTTTATTCATTTGGTATGTAATAAATAGAATAGGTACATTTCTTTTATTAGAAAATTGTATTAGGATAAAATTTTATAAAAGAAGATGCACAAGAAGAAGACCCAAAAGGAAGGACACAAAAGACATGGACACTTGAAGCATTTGGATGTGGAATCAAGTGGGAGTTTATGGACACATATGATGTGTCATTGTTAACCCTTAGGAAAGACCTTATGACAACACTTGTGACGGCAAACAAGTGTTGTCAACATATTGGCTATGGTTATGCACACATGTTTGTATTATTATGCTTGTTTGGTGTTTGGTTGTTTGTTGTATGATTGTTGTTTGATATTTGGATATGCATAACAAACTCATTAGCAAACTTAACAAGCTGAAAATTTATGGTTCCTAATCATTAATGTGACAACCCTAAAAATCTTGTATAAATATTACGTCAAAATTTTATTATATTACGTTACAAACCACGGTAACGTTATGTTTAGTATGTATATATTATAGATATATGTATGCATGTTTGCATGCATGCCTATATATTAGTAATTTACGTGTGCATGTATGTTTATACACCCGAAATTCACACATAAGTGTATACATATACAAAATTTTACGTATGCATGTTTGCATACATATATGTACATGGAAATTCTTTGAAAAACTTGTATACATGTACGATTAATATGTATATCTATGTACTTTACTTATTTGTACATGTTTATATTATAAACACATGTATATGTGTATGCACATTAAGAATAGCAAGTATATGTTTGGTATGTATGTATACTTGTAATCTATTTATATAAAGCTCACTTATATATACATCTATGAGTATATATATATGTATATATGTATGTACACATTAAAACTAAACTAAATTAAATCAAAAACTCTAAACTAAAAACTAAAACCTAAAATTAACAACCCAAACCACCCTCCCCTTATACCCCTCAGTTAACACCAATCGAAACCACCACCTTACCACAACCCCACCCGAAACCACCTTACCACAACACCACAGATAGAAACCACCTTGGCACCATTAAACCGCCATTCTAAAACCGAGTTCATTAAACAAATACTAACACCTTGGAGCCTAAGTCTCACTAGTTCAAAAGAAAATAGCAATCCCAATGACCCTCGGTTTTTTCTTGCTTTTACACCTAAATCGCCACCACATCACCTAACTATCACCACCACCCGCTACCCCATCACTCTAGTAATACCACAAACCGCCACCTAAGATTCCTACCTTGACTAAACAAACTCATTCACACCATGAATATTCCCTAGCTTGCCACCTAACCATCTATCCCTCGGGAGAAACACTAAACCGCCTCCTAGCTATCTATGATCATCATAAAAGCCACGGTTGTGGCATTCCTAAAAGAAAACCGAGCCTCCTCACCCATTTGCCACCTAATCTACAAACCTTACTAAGCAAGCCTATATCTATGACTCATCTAACCTATTAGATGACTCACCAAAGCTATGAGGAAGACATGATGATGATGTTGGAAAAGGCGGTCGACCAAGGTGGTTATATACATCCAATGTTTACACTCTCCTCTCTTGTCCCTCGAAACCGATCATTATCTTCAAAATACACAAACCAATCACTTCCTTCACTCTCTCCCTCGATCACAACTAGGTTAAGCATCACCACACCCAAACACCATCTTATCTCTCCCTCACACCCTCGGTTTCCTTCACTAACATCACCACCTTCGCCAACCAACAAATTCAACAACAACTAACCACAACCAACAACAACTAAACAACCACACACCACCATCACCCGTAACTACACACCATCATCAAGCACCAACTCCAAGGCTATCCTCTCGGGTTCAAGGAACAAGAATACCATTAAAAATCAACATCCCAAAGGTTATAAAACACTTTTAAACTTAGATGTTACATATGTGTTACTAAACACATAACAAACTAGTTTTGGTACTAAAAATACCAAAACCACCTTGAAAATATTTATTCATTAATCATAAGTAATGAGTTACAGAAACTCGGAAACTTATGATAAAAAGATATATTTTGAGTTTACAAAGATTAAATTTTATAAATATTTAAGAAAATCTAATAAAATATTAAACAAATGCGATTGTGGGAATAAATATTGAAAACTCCTTATCTATATACTGAAATATTGATCTGGAAACTTTTACAAAGTTTTGATATGTAAATAATTTATATAAATTTTAAATAGTGAAAAATAGAAGAAAATATCAAAAATAGAAATAAATTCGGGAAAATTATGATAAATCCACAGGATGATTCTTTTGAGGCATAAAAGCCTCTGGAATTATCTCAGAATTTTATTCCTTATTATAATTAAGATATGGATTTTTATATATTCTGCAGTAAATAAATCAGAATAAATACTTAACATAAATAATAAATTATTAGAAAATCGTAGATGTAATATTTAATTTGAAAATACATAATATATAATTTTCATAATTTTTGGAGCAGTATAAGTATTTTTTATAAATATTAATATTATTGTAAAATTACAGAATCTGATATATTATTATTTGGACCTTGATATAATTATATGATACTTGGTTTTGTATAAGAAGCCGTCTGTAAAATTATTGGAATTTATGAAGGATAGAAGCTATTTTTAAAAAATTATGATAATATTATAAAAATTACAGAAAATAATATGTTTGGGGTTAGATGCTATAAAAATTATGGGATATTATTAACTGTTGGAATAAAATTTTATGAATTTTTTGTGATTTTTGGATAACCGTAGGTATTTTGGATGATTTATGGAGACTTTGGACTAATATAAGCAAATTATGTATAATAATAATTTATGGGAAATTTTGTGATTATTAGTAGAACTTCCAAAAGATACTTCCATCTGAGGTTCTAAAAATTTTAAAGAAAATTATGTCTGATACTGTGAACTATTTTATAGGTTCAAGTTGGAAGACACAGTGAGTTCATAGCCCCATTTTTCAACCATTTGGTATTCAATAAAGTTTTGGGGGAAAAAGTATACTGTTTAGGTTGATGTATTATTTTTGAAAATATTTTTGTTGCTTACTGTCATTTGCGATACAACTATTAGTTCGAATGAGGAACCGTCCGATAATATTAGTAGTGCTACTAAGAAGAATATTTGCACCAACCGGATGAGGGTTGCTGCTATTTTCCTGCTTCTAACCGAATGAGGGTTGGGATATAATATTATCTGATTTTGTGAATTATTTCGTGACAGTATGATTATGTTGTGAGCAGGTTTGGTTGTAATTGATACATCAACAAAATATTTGTCTGGCTATAAACCTATGTTCTCACCAACATTTTATTGACTGGTGTAAGTATGCTTTTTCAGGAAATAATGAGTAATTCGTTTGACTTTAGCTTCGAAGTTCATAACGGATGGGGCGAAGTAGTTGGGAGGGTATGCGTCACGCTGACCGTTAACATAGTTGACGGGAGCGTGTATGTCGACGCTCACTTTCATAGATTCTAGACATGCTGTGATTTAGTTGTAAACAATTACATCTAATTTTGTAACCTATGTAAAAGATGTAATTCCACTATTATAAATAAAGCATGTCGTATGTTATGTTTTATGTATATATGATCAGTGGCGGATCTAGAAGAAAAGTTCAGGGGTAACGTAAATTTTTTTTACCGTACATTTATATAAATAGCACCGCTGCAGCAGAACGACCGACGGCGAGGGTCGTCACTCTGGTCAGTGATGGTTGGTTGGCGACAGGGGACAAAGGTTGTTGGGTGATCGGGGCCAGGGTGAGTCGGTGGGGGTTATGGGTATAACTAGTTATTTTTTAAGTTGTTTAGTTTGGGTAATGAGTATTTGAGCTTATTAATGTTTTTATAAAATGTTATTTGGTATTTTGGGTCTGTTAGTTGTTTAAAGTTTGGGCTTATTATAATTTTGGTCATGTTATTTGTTTAGTTATTAACTTATTAAGTTATTAATGTTATTTGGTATTTTGGGTTTGTTAGTTGTTTAGTTAGCTATTAACCAAATAACACAATTCAAATTCATATAATTTTAAATGAAATACATCTCCAAATCCCTAATTTCATCTTCCAAATACATTTGGGATCGAAGGAGTTAAACCCGAAGAAATTGAACCCGAATGAATTGAACCCGGAGGAATTGAAACCGAAAGAATTGAACTCGCAGGAGTTGTTGATCCAATATTATCATCATTATTAGAAATAATATCTTTCTTGTGAAATTTTCTTTTAAAAAATTGTCTATAAGAACTTGTTTTTTCATCTTCCAAATCCCTAATTCAATTTCAAATAACACAATAAGATTACAAATTGCAATTACAAATAACACAATTTAAATTCATAAATTTCAAATCTCTAATTTCAAATCCCTAATCTTTAATTCATATAACACAATTCACAATTCAAAGCCATAATTTCAATACAAATCCCTAATTGTTAATAAAACTTAAAAATTAAACCAAATAACAAATAATCAATCTTCTACTCTAAAAATCTTACAAATAACACTTAAAACTAGAATGTAGAAAGAATACCTTCAAAGATTCAAAGCTTCAAAACTTGCAAATAACACTCAACTATTCGGAGAATCCTGGTCGAGCGGTGGCCGAGCGGTGGCCGAGCGGCGGCGGCCGAGCGGTGGCCGAGCGGCGGCGGCCGAGCGGTGGCCGAGCGCCCTAGCAGCAGCAGCAGATTCGCAGGTTGCAGTAGCAGGGGAGGAGGACTGGAGAAGTGGAGCAGCAACGGGTTTTTTTTTTTGGGGCGGGTCCGATTTTTGTGAAAGTGTGTTTGGGTATTTGTGTTCTAAATTAATTTGGGTTTTGTAATAACTGGGCTAATCAACTTTAATTGAGATTTAAAATAAATTGGGCTTTTAAATTATTGAGTTTTTTTAATAAATTGGGCTTTCAATGTTAATTGGGTAATTGGGTTTTATAATATTTTTATAAAAGTTAATATTTTTTAAAATATTAGACTAATTTTTATAAATTTAAAAATTTTTCTATAAAGTTGTGAATTTAAAATTTTTTAGGGGTAACGCAAAATTTTCTCAGGGGTAACGTAAAACCGTAAAAAAAAAATTTTTAACATAAAAACGTAAAAAAAAAATTTAACACTACGTGTAAAAAGTTGAGGGGTAGCGGAGGCTACCCCTCAACTCTAAATAGGTCCGCCCCTGTATATGATTATTGTGTTTATTTCACTGTAAGCAATGTACTCTGATAAAAGCTAGTCACACCCCAACCGTATCGTTCACGCTTCCGTCAGGATGTGACAATTAAGTGGTTAATAAAAGGTTATTAAAAGGATTAATGATTTTATTAAATGGGTTTTATTAAAAGGAAGAACCATAGGGTACCATGTTTTTGAAAGCATGCAAATACAAGGTACATAGAGTTTTCAAAGACTAGAATTAATGAAAACAAAAATCCCTTTTGAAACAAGTTTAACACCATCCTTTTACACGAAACTCGAATCACTTGGGAACTATTTGTGGGATAAAGGTCACCTAACCACTTTTAGGGAACTTGTGCTTTGAGGTGGGCTTAACGTATTTGTGGGATAAAGGTCACCTAACCACTTGTATGTTTAAACTCACACGTGTGTGTAAGTAGGACGACTTGAATTGAAAACCATGTGCATAGGGTCACCGAAGCATGGCGTACAATGTTGTTGATGGGATTAAACATGCCAACCAAACATGAGACGTTTAACCAATCCCACAAGGCTAGAAGTTGCAAAATGTTACAATTGTCAAATGTTGACTACCTTGTTAATTTAAATAATGGGATAAAGGTCACCTAACCATTATTTGAATGTAACGTTGGATTCTAGATTTTAATTATTAATTGTCTATGAGACATAAAAGGGTATTAATGATTAAAATGTAATTTTCAGAAATACTAATAAAAACTTTGTAAAATTTTGTATAATGGCCGCAAACAATAATGCTACCACCCCGACCGTCCATACCTTATCACTAAGAACTAATTTTGAGAGGGATCGTCTGAACCATAACAATTTTATGGACTGGTCTCGAAACTTGAGAATTGTTCTCAAGCAAGAGAAAAGAACTATGTCCTTGACGATCCTATTCCTGACCAACCCGACCCTGAGGATGTTGAGGCCTATAACGATTGGCTTCAGTATACTGAGGATTCCATGCTGGTATCGTGTCTCATGTTGGGAACTATGATTCCTAAACTCCAAAAGGACATGGAGCATCATGGGACATATGACATGATTACCCAATTGAAAGAAATGTTCCTTCAAACTAGGGTGGGGTGCTTCGAAACGGTTCGAGCACTTCATGCGTGTCGCATGGAACGTCTTATGTAGTTAAGATGAAAAGCCACATTGATCGCCTCGAAAGGCTTAACTGTCCTGTCTCAAAGGAGTTGGCCACGGATTTGATACTTAATGGCCTAACTAAAAGGTTTGAGACATTCATAATGAATTACAATATGAACGGATAGGACAAGAGCATTGGTGAGCTTCACGTAATGCTCAAAACAGCTGAGGCAGGTATGGGTAGAAAGGTTCTACCTGTTCTCTAGATCAATAAGGGAGGCAATGGAAAAGCCATTCCCGATCCCAAGGCAAATGTTGCCAAAGGAAAGAGGCACATCAAAGGCAAAAGGAAGGGAAGATTAAAGCGGAACCTCCAAAACCTAAGCTTATGAAGCCTAAGGTAACGGAAAACGATCCATACTTTGAGTGTTGTAAGATAGGACATTGGAAAGGGAATTTTCCAACCTATCTCAACGAGTTGAGAAATAAGAGGGATGCTGGGCAAACCTCAAGCACAACTTTCATGAACCATATTGACTTAAATGTTATTTCTTCGAACACATGGGTATTGGATACCGGGTGTGGAACTCACATTTGCAATCTGTTGTAAGGGTTCAAAAGAAATAAACACTTTAAGAAAGGAGACTATGTTTTGAAACTTTCAATTGGTTTGGAAGTTGTTCTTCAAAACATTTTATATGATCCTAGTTTGACTAGGAACATAATTACAGTTTCCCTTTCAGAACAATATGATTATGATTTAAAGTTTGCAAACGATGGTATTTATGTCTATATGGATGATGTATTTTATTTCAAGGCTATGCCTTTTAATAGTATTTATGAATTGGTTCATAATGATTCATCCTATAATAACACATTATACCAATCAAGCCCCAAGAAACTTAAAATAGGTTTAAGTAATTCTTTTTTTTGGCATTGTCGTCTTGGTCACATAAACAAGAATCGGATTCAAACACTTCAAAAGAATGGTCTTTTGAAAACAAATGAATATGTTCATTTGATAAGTGTGAATGTTGTTTACAAGGTAAGATGACCAAGTCGCCCTATAGTGGTACTAACCAGAGGGCAAAAGACTTATTAGGAGTCATACATTCGGATGTATGTGGTCCTTTTAAGACAATGACAAGGAATGGTGAAAGTTACTTCATTATCTTTACCGACGATTACAGTCGCTATGGTTATGTGTACTTGATGGCACATAAACATGAAGCATTTGAAATGTTCAAAACTTCAAGAATGAAGTAGAAAATCAACTCGATAGAACTATCAAAGTTCTCCGTTTAGATAGAGGAGGTGAATACCTAAGTGAGGCTTTTCAGGATCATCTAGGAAGTTGTAAGATTGTCTCACAACTTACTCCTCCCGGAACACCATAACATAATGGTGTGTCTAAAAAAGAAAACCAAACCCTATTGGATATGGTTTGATCTATGATGGCTGTAAGCTCACTACCTCTATCAATTTGGGGTTTTCGCACTACTCTCCGCGGCTCGTATTTGAATATGGCCCCAATCAAGAAAGTGGATTTGATATTTTTTATATATATATGGCATGGAAGAGTTCCATCGCTATCATATTTAAAAGTATGGGGTTGTGAAGCTTATGTTAAGCTTAACACCCAAAACCAATTGAAAGTCGATTCACTAAGTGTATATTTGTTGGATATCCAAAAGACTGTATAGGATACTACCTTTTGATTCAACAGAGCAAAAGGTATTTATTGCTCGAAAGGCAGAGTTCTTGGAAGCCAAGTTCCTTATGGAAGGAATGACGTATAGAACAGTGGAATTTGATAAGAATCAAGATCCACAAGTCGATACACATTTGGTTGACACTAGCAATCAACAAGAGGTTGTTGATGATGATCAAGAGGTTGATTAATACACACAAAACGTTCGCAATCTGGTAGAGTTAGCATTCCACCTGAAAGATATGGATTTTTCATGGATGGATGCTACATGGTTGACTCCGATTAGCCAACTATATACCATGATGCAATGTCCAATTCGGATTGTGACGAGTGGCTGGAAGCCATGAACGTAGAGATGCAATCCATGTATGACAACCAAATTTGGGAATTGGTTGACCCTTCACTTAACTCCAAACCGGTTGGATGCAAGTGGGTTTTCAAGAAGAAAACAGATATGCATGGAAACTTGGATACTTACAAGGCAAAAAAGGTTTCACTCAAACTCAAGGGGTTGATTATGATGAAACCTTCTCGCATGTGGCAATGCTAAAGTCTATTAGGATATTGTTTGGCATTGCTGCTCATTATGATTATTAGATCTGGTAAATGGATGTCAAAACCGCTTTTCTTAATGGACATCTCGAAGAGACTGCCCATATGGTTCAGCCTGAAGGTTTTGTCGATCCAAAACATCCTAATAAAGTATGCAAGTTAAATAGATCAATCTATGGATTGAGACAAGCATCGAGAAGTTGAAACCAACGTTTTGATAAGGAAATCAAGGAATTTGGTTTCATCAAAACGCTGATGAAGCTTGTGTGTGTAAAAAGGCTAGTGGGAGTGCAATTAAATTATTAGTATTGTATGTTGATAACATACTACTATTTGAAAATGATATTCCAACCATGGAAGGTATTAAAACCTGGCTTGGAAATTGTTTTTCCATAAAAGATCTCGGTGAAGCCGCCTATATTTTGGGAATAAAGATCTATAGGGATAGATCGAGGCGGTTGATAGGTCTAAACCAAAGTGCATACATTGATAAAATCTTGAAAAGGTTCAAGATGGAAAACTCTAAGAAAGATATAGTACCTATTCAAAGAGGGAAAATATTGAGTGCATCTCAATGTCCAAGCTTAAAGGATGAGCAAGATCGTATGAAGGACATCCCATATGCGTCTGCTATAGGATCCATCATGTATGCGATGATATGCACTAGACCGGACGTGTCATGCGCGTTAGGCATGACAAGCAGATATCAGTAGAATCCAGATAATAGCTATTGGATGGTTGTTAAAGTATATTGAAATACCTTAGGATAACTAAGGATATGTTTCTAATATACGGATCTGATAAAGAGGAACTCGTTGTAAAGGGTTACACGGGTGCGAGTTTCCAAACTGACCGAGATGATCCTCGATCATAATCGGGGTATGTCTCCAATATAAATGGGTAGCATTGTCCACTACAAAATACGAATACATAGCCGCCTCATTAGCAGCTTGGGAAGCTGCATGAATAAAAGGTTTATCGCTGATCTAAGGGTGGTTTCTACCATTCAAGACCCCTTAGAAATCTTTTGTGATAACGAGGGTGCGATTGCTCAAATCAAGGAACCCCGTGTACATCAAAAGATTAGTCACAATGAGCGGAGATTCAACTACACAAGGGATGAAGTTGAAAAGGGAAAGATATGTATTCACAAAGTTCACTTTGATCAAAACATTACGGATCCACTCACGAAGCTCCTTGAAAGGGCAAAGCATGAAAGTCATACTTGTGCCTAAGGACTTCGATATTCTAGTGATTGGACTTGATCTGTTTAGTATTAATATGGAACAATAGTAATACTTAACTCATCTATATATTTACGATACTTTGAGTTATGTTCCTTTTAGCATGTTTACATCCATGAATAATTTTATTATTCTAAATGTCCGTAGTCGGTCATATTTGTGGGAACAAATATGAACGTAAGACTATTATGAACTTGGATTGGTGGATATTCATAAGGCATGAGTATAGAGCAATTGGTTGCTACCAAGGTTCATAGATATTCGTGGGATATGAATATTGGACTGACCCGCGTCTCAAATCTTACTACATAGAATCTTATTGATTGATCATAAGTAAATTTGAGTAAAGACGAATATCATTTGGTATCCTCCGACCTGAGATACATATTGGGTTTTGATATTCACCAAGTGTTATACCTTGAGCTAGTTCTTCGCTAACCTGAAATAATGGTCAGTACATAAGACTATGTTCAGGTATGACATAAGGTGATTGTGAGAAACGTATGTAGTCAAGATGGGATTTGTTCCTCTTATTCGTTGAGAGTATGATGTCTAAGGCCTGATTAAGTTAAATCAACAAGGAATGATCATTCTGTGTCCTTGGATTTAACATGACATCTGTAACAAAAGGATAAATGATTGATTCACCTAAATCATTTCAAGTTGGATACTTAAAGGGGATGATGTTATTGAATGGCTTCTAAGTCATGCGTATTAAGGGTAGTAAACCGTTGTTAGGCGGTATTTACTGCTTGCATCAATCTTCTATGAATCTTGTACAAGTGGGAGATTGTTGGATTCTTTATGCACAAGACACATAAAATATTGATGTGGTTAGTACGTCATGATCCAAGTCGGGTCATACCCAATAACAAGCTTAGCAAACACCAATTATTATTTAATTGATGATATGATCATGCAATTAAATAATTACACCAATTTAGAAAATGGGTTTTCTAAATAAATTGTATGTGAGAAAGAACAACTTATAATTATACTTTGTTTATGGATATTATTTGTAATGTTGTTTAATTTAGTTAAATAACATCAAATAGTAAAAGTGTGTATGAATTATATAATTAAAGGGTTAGTTATATAATTCATCTAAATGACTAGTTAATAAGTTAGTGGGTGTTTAAAATAGGGGGAACCCATTTTGAAATACCCATTTTCGGCCGCCCCTTTAGAGGGCTTGTGTGCCTTTTGTTTCTTGGTAAGGTAACACACATTAACTAGCCATACACTACCCTTATTCTCTCTCTTACATGCAAGAAAGAAAGAACAAAAATTCTCTCCATTTTTCATCAAGAATTCTCGACTGGAAGTGTTCCAGCAGCTTGTTTCTTTCAATTTTGGGTGTACAAATCCTAGCATTGCTTAGAGGCTTGTGGGTATGGACACTTGAGGACATCTACTTTGATGTTTTGATCATTCAAGAACAGCTCCATCTTCATCTTCATCCACGTTTTCAGTAGCCTTTTGGATGGTGTTTCATCCACGGTTTTAGCAGCATACAAAAGGTAGTTTGTATGTCATGTTTTGGTTGTTATTTCTTGTAGATAGCTAGTTCAAACACATATTAATGATCCTTATGTTCTTGGGTTTGTTATTGTTATGAAATGAACCTTATTTTTCAGATTATAAATGAACATATTAAGGTATTTATCCGTTGCGTTTTTCTTGTTTAAATGGTTAAACAACTATGTATATGGTCTAACAAACCCAACATTTTCGAAGAGACTTTATTAAAAATATCTATGCATGCTTTTTTATGCATACCACAAAAATAACTTCAAATCTCTTTTCAACCGCTCTTCTCAAACCCTTCTCTTCAACCCTCATCCACTTCCAACCTTCTCCACACACCCCAACATCGTCCTTGCTGTGACAACCCGAAATTTTCCGTGAATTAATATAAGATTTATATGTGAATTTATGATTTGTTTTTATATTTTTATTATTATTTAATAATAATATTAATAATAATAAAAATAATGATAATAATAATAATAATAATAATAATGATGATGATATTATTATTACAAATAATGATAATAATAATAATTATAATAATAATGATATTATTATCAAAAATAATAATAAAAATAATAATGATGTTATTATTAAAAAAATAATAATGTTAATAATGAAAATAATGATAATAATGAAAATATTATTAATAATAATTATTTACAAAATTTATTTAAGTGATTTAAATAAAGTCCAGGGGGTTATTTGTAAATTTTGAAACATGTTTTGAAACTTAAAACATAAAATGAAAAGTTTACAAACCCCAGGGACCATTCTGTAATTAATTCAAACCCAACCCCCGCCCCCGCCGTCGGCTTCCCCTCCGGCCACCATCTCCGGCGACCCTCCGGCCAACCTCAAACGGCCAAAATAACGCGTTTTAACCCAATTAAAACACCCCGACCGTTTCACCTACTAGATTCGAACTCGACCCACCCAGCAATTTGATTAATCGAGTGGATTAGGTGCGATTACCACTAACCCGAATTGTTTCGGCCGACCACCACTACCAAATGCACTAAAACACTTTGATAATCAAAAGTAATCACACCTACTCCATCATATGAAAGTTTATAATCGAACCCAAACTCGAATTGCATCTAAAAACATACAAACACCTCGATTTAATCACTCCTTGCGTTCGGACCTGCAACTAAGTCGAATACTACACTACGAGTTTCAAATCACAAAATTTACTTAGGGCTTTTAATTATCTGAGGAATTAGAAACTTCCTGTGAAAGGAATTTCATTATCATCAACAATTGCCACCAAAATCTATCCTTGCATAATCGCGACTGTTCTTCAAAGATTCAGCACCATCTCGACTTCAATTTAGGTAATTGAATACATATACACATTCGATTTATCATTGGGAACAAAAGCCCCATGAAATCGTACAGTATCTTAATCGAATTGGGCATCAATTTGATTCGAACCGAATTAGGGTTCTTGAGGGATTGGGGATAATCTAATATTGTGTTTAAAAGAATTTGAAACAGGGTTCTTGTGCGGTTGTGACCATGGTTCACTGGTCCCTGCATCCCATGCCATACCCGAGGTCCCGGGTTCGAACCCGACCACCTCCACATTTTTTTTAAAAAGCCTTTTTGACCCTTTAAAAATATACAAAAATTTTCAAAAATTATAAAAATAATTTTTAAAGACTTATTTTATTTTAAATACCCTTAATTAATTTTCTGTAATTTAATTATTCAAAAACACTTTAAATAAAATTTATAAAATATTATTTAAAAATATTATAAATAACCATTTTTATAAAAATAGACTTTAAATTATGATTTAAAGTATTAATTCATTGATTGGACATCATATTATTTTTGAATAATAATAAATCATAATAATTGTAGGAATTTAATTATTTAAAAACCTTAATTATTTATGTAAATAATTATTACATATGTTATAAATTATTATCCATATAAAAGTGGATTTTTAATAATAATTAAATCATCAAAATTATTTATGAATGTAATATTATTTATAGATTTATCCTGATAATAAATAAGGATTAGATTTTATAAATACTTATAAAATCTTACAAAAATTAAACTTACGTGTTTAAATAACATCTACAATTTAATTAGAATATAATGATATATTAAAATCATTATTAAACTAATTAAATTTTATATAAATCTTTAATTATTAAAGAATTAACAAAAATAATTAAATGATTTAATTATATGTTTATAACAAATCCCCGAAAACCAAATCCTAGATCAATTGAACACCAGGTTCAAGATCTAACTTATTTAGGTTTTGGATTTGTATCTGTTTGCTGACGTGAAATATAATTCCTTAGCAGGAATTTACTAGGTTGTCAACACCACATAAGGACTGAGGTGAGTTCATAACTATTCCCCTTTTAATCATTTAAATATTTTGGGGCTGGAATACATGTTGTAATTGAAATTACAAATTATTTTTGTGTATTATGTTAAATAATAATTTGATCACATTTATGATTACATATGGTTATTATGAAAATCCTTCTCTGTAAACTGGACTATAAATAAGCAGGGATCTTTTGGATAGTACTATCGGGGAGTGACTTACCCCCACAAAGGTATGGACATGTGATCCATATCAGATGCACAAAGATCTTGTTGTCATTTGGGATGACTGTTTCTGTAGTGAGAAGGCAGATGTGCACTATATATAGTTTGCAATATAGTTCCACTTACAACCCATATGAGGATAAATGTAAAGGAGGATTTGCTCCCTCTGATTTGAAATTATTATGAAAATATAATATACACATGAAAAGGATATTAAACTATGGTACATGGACAAATCCTATGTGTAGGATTTGTTGGGCTTGTACATAGTGGGTATGTGGGATAGCGAGTTCACCTTAATATAAAAGGGTTCCGACAGGCTATTCATATACCGGTGAGTAAATTAAACTCACACTTTTACAGTAAATCCTAATTGATGATAATTGATGATTTATCAGTATGTTTTACTTACCTATGAACTCACCAACCCTGTGTTGACACTTGATTTACATGTATTCTCAGGTATCTATTAGGAGCTTATGGACATGCACGTAGGATCATATAAGAGCTCAAGATACCTATTGATTATTATCTAAGATATGATTAAGACATGTTGTCATGAAACAATCTATATTTACTTCCGCTACGCATAATATTACTCTGAACATTATTGTAATGATTATCTAAAACTATCATATAGATATTTGCATCTCATGTGTAACTACTGTGTTCGATTCTGTTTGTTCACCCCTCCGTGATAGATTCCAGACCCGGAACTTGAGGGTGTGACACTTGCCGCCAACCACCCTCCCCGTCACGAACCCAACCCGTTGCAAACCAACCCGTCGCGCACCCAACCCGTCGCGAAGCCAACCCACTGCACAGCACATCCCATCTGGGCGACCCCTCTCGTCGCGCAACTTTCAATCAATCAATCTCCCGTTGCTCAGCTTTCATTTTTTTTAGCAGTCTGCGGAAGTTAAAAATCAAACTGTCTTCTTATTGCAAACTGCAGAGTTTTGGTCCATCTCTTCCTCTCGTCGACTGCAGACATTTTACCTCTGAAAAAACAAATCAATGAAGAAAACTTAATAATGTATTACTATGAAAAAACTATATTTAAACGCTTTGAATATGAGATTTTAAAATTTTTAAACTCATATTATCACTCTCGTACTATGAGACCAGACGACTAACTACTTGTGTGTTTATAATTACATGGCATATCAATAACAAAATGCACACAATGTAGATAATTATGTATTGTTATGTTTATATAAATGGTAAAGTTCTCGGTTCTTATTTTTGGTAAATTTTTTTTCATTTCAAGTCTTTAAATCTTGAAATGTGATTTCTATGTCAATCACCCAAACAACATCAACTTTTTATGTTAACCAACTTTTATATGCGCTCTTCACGCGAGGACTATATTTCTCCTTTCAATGTGTCTTATTCTATGATTGTTTAACCTTTGGTAACCTTTAACTCACACCAGAAAGTCTTGTAGTCACCAAGAACATAACTTGACCATTCATTCTCATCAACCCTGAATCGATGATTTTAGATCGTTGGTGTTTGCATTATTTTTTTCTAAAAAACTTCAATGGATAGATTTGTGAAGTTATCATGGAGGTATGTAAATGGTAAGATCAACTACATTGATATGCAGATGCTAATGAGTTTTCTATCCATAAGTTTGATAAAATGTTATACAAATGCTTAAGTGAGGTTATTCATACGCCATGGTAGTGTAATATCATTTTAAGATTCCAATAATACACTGAGATTTTGGTATAAGAGCTCTTGATATGATGCGATAAACTGGGGTCACTATGTAGAGAAGATTAAACGTGTTAATTTACACGTTCAACATCGAAGTACAATCACAATCTCCCAATGAAACTTTTGCCACCTTAATTCTTCTTTTAGTAATATAAACAAACAAACAAACAAACCCAGTATATCCCACTCAAGAGCAGGGTCTGGGAGGGGTAGGTGGTGGCAAGTCTTTCCTCTATCCAGATAGGTAGAGAGACCGCTTCCAAAGAGACCCCTGGCTCTTTAAACACGAGGACTTCCCAGGGGGTCGCCCATCCTAGTACTACTCTCGCCCAAGCACGCTTAACTACAGAGTTCTGATGGGATCCGGTGCCTTAGTGCTGGTATGATCGCTACCAATATAGAAGGTTTTTCCTACAAATATCTTCTTTTAGTAATATAAATTCAATAATATAGAAGGTTTTTCCTACAAATATCAAACCAAGTGTGACTTTGGCTACGGAAACTCTCCCCTTTAACTATCTTACGTCTCTCTTATATATATGTAAATAAAAATTGGGTGGAATGAAGAGTGCTCTAGTGACAACCATTTCTATGAGGAGTGATGAACATATGGAGAATAATATAATGCTCGTATGACAGTTAGTGAAATGTGAAACGTGCACCTATGTGTTATCCCTACCTCTTTGAATGCAAATTTTTCACGTTTAGATATAACAAGTCAACAAGATACTTAATAGGTTTATCTCGTATAAGGTACAATCAAACATCTACGCCTAGCCCATATGCTAGCTCAATCCAATGTACAAACCCAAGCTTCAGGTTTGTATACCTAGATTGACTAAACTATGAGTCTAGACATGCCCGTTAAGTCTAGACAAGCCTATTATTTATGTAAATATAATAATTTTCGTTTAATAGTATTAAAATATATAACATTATAAACATTTTATATATAGTTATAATAAAGCCAATTAAATCATATATATTTATGTTACATTGATAATAATTAAATTATTAATATATAATATTTGATCGAGCTTTATAAATTACTCACAAATTTAGTTCGATAACTCAAACTGAACAACGCTCGAGTTTACATGAGTTTGGGCTTGATTTTGCTCTGTTACACCCCTAAAAGATTAGCTTGAGCCAGGATGCTCTTACCCTCTACCTAACCAAGAAACAAACTGGTACAACCAAGGGCTCACACCAGATTTCCATCGAAATAAAAATAGCAATTTATATTTTCTAGAAATTCCGGATGCTACATCACAGACCAAAAATAAATAAAAATATGTAGACAAAAAACATCATTAAAGTATTATTTAAACCACAAAATCAAATAACCTCTCTATGCTCATTTTGTTGATTTTCTAGAAAAGAAAAGTGGACAGTTTTTTCAGTTACCTCCACACCACCACCACTGGTATCGGAAACAGAGTTCTTGACAGCAAATGGAGTCCTTAAGCCATCTGTTATGTTCAATTTATCCATTTTATTACCCTCCACATCAACAAAGCATTCGCTAGAAGGTACCTTGTAACCAATGGTTTCCAAATCGGGTTGTTTGTTTGAATCGTTGTCCATGTTATGAGATGGGCTAATGCAAAGATTCAAACTCAGTTCATTTTTATGATCTGAATCATCAGAAGTTATAATATAAGTTTTGGTTTCAGGTTTGGAGGTTCGTTGTTGGTCTGATGGTTTAGGGGCACGATTTTGAGGACTTGGTTTGATGTTTGTAGCAACTGCAGTTGTTTTTGGTGGAATCTTTCCACATTTTACACCATTTGTGCTGGTTTGACTAACATGTGTGGCTCCAGGTTTAGGTGCACCTGTTGGCAACTTAGATTGAGATCTTATGCCTCCGTTTGGGGTTCGAGCACCTGATTTTCCCTGCATTACAAGTAGGGTGTTCATCAGGTCAAAACCAAAACCAAAAAAATACTATATACCAGGTATCAGAACCAAAAACAGGAGGGATCTAAGTTGGTTCATTTTTTGGATTTAGAACCTAATATAACCCAGTTCTGGTCCGGTCTGGTTGGTTTTATTGGTCTGGACTAAAATTTTGCACTATGCATGAGATTTTCATCTCGCACGTCAAAGGTGATTATAAGGGCCCCATTCCCAACAGGAGAGTTATGTTATTTTGTTATGAAAGAACAAGAGATAAGCATACAAGAGACTTAGAAGTTAGAAGTTACAACTAACCCCATCGAAGAACCCGATCTTAGGTGATGGCATTCTTAGTCCTGTTGGTTGAACAGCAGGAGATCGAGAAACTGAGCCAGTTTGAGATGGATGCACAGCTACTGATTGATTTCCTTTACTAAAGGTATCTATACTACCTCTTGATGTGGACTTTTGATTGATAGTAGAGGTTGATGATGATGATACTGAAGACCATTCACTTATGGAACTTGCAGGCGATATGCTTGAAGAAAGGTTTGAATTTACAGGTGTGGTTTGTTCTTCATGTTAATCCTTGAGGGTGTTTGGGGGATTATTGATGTGGTTGTAAGTTTACCAGTTTTGGCATTAACTTTTTTTCTTGAAATATTTGCTGAGGATCTTACTTTTACGTCTGTTACTGAAGAACAACTACTAGAATTGCTACATGATGAAGATGGTCTTGTGAGGTCCGTTTTGAGGGATGTTGAAGTACCTGAAGAAGATGATTTGGAGCTTAACAAAGGCTTTGGCACACCCCTTCGAGGACCAATCACTCCTGCTACCCTTGACACTTGAGTGGTTTTTGCTGCTTGAGTCCCTTTCTGTGTAACTGTCACGTCCAATGTGACAATAAATGCAAACATAATTGAAAATAACTAAAAAGAGTAAATTTTTACCAATCACGTCCAAAAACGGCAATTTTCACATTTGTGTTAGGTTTAAGGTAAGATTACCCAAATGCCTGATGGGACATTACCGTATATGTCATAGAAATCATCAAATTTAACAAACTTATACTTGATTGTGTGTTTGAAATGAATTTGGACTCAGATTATGCAACTAAACCGATTTTGGACTAAAATTGTGAAGTTTCAGTCTTTTAGACAAATTTCATAAATTTGGCAAAGCGCAGTGACAAAAATGTAATTTACTAGGATAAAAATGGTTCTTGTTACCTTGAGATTGCTTAGCAGTATGTTGATCCTTCTTCACATGATTAGCATTTAAAGAAGCTCTTTTTGTTAATGCTGATGTGGAGTTCTTGTTTACATTCACTCTGCTGATTATTTTAGGTTGTGGAATTGATGAAGTATTACTATCTTTTTTTCTTGCACCACGCTTCATTTACATAAGTAAACATATCAAACATAAAAACAGATCGAAATTAGTAAATAATCAGTAATTACTAGATTCCAGAGGCAGAAATAGACTAGTCGGCCAGGTCAAAACATGTCATTCATGTATAGGTTTGTTTGACCGAGAACACTTTTTTGTCCAGAAGTTTTAAGCATTTTATTTAAAAAAAAAAATTAAACCTGTTTGAGCCACTAGATGTGTTTTATCTTTAGCTAGCTTGTTTGTTTTACCAGTTAGAGATTAACAAAAAGACACAGCACAAATTGACCCAATCATGAGTAAATGGGTTAAAATATCCACCTTTACTACAATCAGAAAATAGATGACAATAGGAAGCATAGTAGCATACCCGTTTTCCAGAATCAAGATCCGCCTTCTTTGAAGCTGTAGCAAAAACAACATACAACATAGAAAAAGTGATTTAAACTCGAACCTTAAAATATAATGATGGCTAAGAAAAAAATAAGAAGATATTAAAGCAGTTGGCTTGCATCTATTATATACAAGGCATACTCACAAGTGTTAATGTTTGGCTGAGAATTTATCTTTCCTGATGACAACTTGATACTTAAATTATTCACATTAGATGATCTATTAGAATTCTGAATTGAAGCTCTAATGTCTTGAAATAGTTCAGCTTCAAGACAATCAAGTGACAAACTATCACTTTCTAATGTAGAGATCGATTCCACTGATCTGTAAACTTCCTCTTCGATTCCTGGTAAATAATGTTTTACACCGTTATCACCTCCTTTAATCATAGTTGACAGCTCATCTGCATCAAGAACACCTGTGTACAACAAAGAATGAACTCGAAGAATGAGCTTGAATTTGCAATCACAAAGAGAGTATTGGATGCCTCCTTTTGAAAGTTACTACATCGTACCAAATAATAATACTCAAATACACAGCTGCAATTAAGATGAACTGTAATGTTTGCATGCGCTTTTGCTGTTTAAATTACAGTAAGATGTTTTTGAGCTTGAATATGCAAAACCATTGCAAATGGATGATTAGTTGCAGCTGGTACGAAACTCATTATCCATAACAGATTATTAATAATCAGATAAGAAGTATTTGTTTATTCTCCAAACATTAAAATTTATCATGTGTAAATCTTCTTTGTAATCAGATAATTATTTCCTAAATGAAAATTCAAACACCCTATACAATAAAATTAGTACACCATAAAAAATGCAATGTGCATCAAATTTAGAATTATAGCATACCGTCACTCGTGAAAAAGGCACTGTCCCAGGCTAAACTTTTGCGTAAGTTGAACTTTATTGATTTTTCAGGTTCGTGTGTTTCAGTCAATTTGGGCATTTCTTCAATCTCTTCACTAGTGGATTTGTTAGCATCAGTCTCAACTGTTCCTGTTTGCTCAAAACTTGTCTCATTCCCAGGTCCTGGATGTAATACATATTACATTAAGTTAGTAAGATAATTTGGTAAATTAAAAGTTCTACAAGCACTTTTGATCATCTTCAAATTAAATCAAAACCAACCTAACTGTTGAGTGAAACTTATATATATTAAATTAGCCTATAAGGATTAAGGACCAAATACATAGCCAATCACAATCTCAGTTGCAAGAATTAACAAAATGTTGCTAGATGAAAGTCCACAAAACTAAACAAAAAAGTTTTTGAATTTGTTTAGGATCAAACACAATTATTTATCACACCTATGTTGAAAATTAGTTCTCGGTTCAGGTCGAGTAGGAGTTGGATTGGAAGACCAATGTGGCAAGTTGGCTAATGGAATATTTGTCTTTTAAATCTAGCTTGGTCTATTAGTTAGGAAAAGATAATTGTGATTTAAATAGTCTATAGATTAGATAGAGTTTAAGTCATTTGAATTCCTTCGTACTTTCGTAGATAAGGATAGCTAGTATTGGCACTGCAATCTGCTAATACAAAATCTAGATTTACTAGTCTCCTAATCCTACATCTTAAAAGAAAAGTACATATGGATTTTGTATTAGGAGACAGTAGTGATAGTGTCAATAATCAATACCCCCTTATATATTATCATTCGACTTATATTTGTTTCTGCACAAGTGCGGTTGATGAGTTCTAAGCATTTTCCCGATGAGCCCCTCCCCTTTTTTCAAGAAAATCACATCAGATGTATCATAAAAGTTCTTAAAGGAAGGAAGAGGCTCATCATCTGAATCAATGGAACACCAAACTAAACAAAGAATTCCATTGACCATAAATTAAACAAGACATAGATATTAAAGAACAAAGACTACACATTCATTATCTTAAAGACAAACGTGAACACCAGCTGACCGATTCTTACATGCCTCCTTAGTTTATCCAGAGTAATATCATAGCCTATGATCACTCAATGAGCACCAAAGTAATCAGTGCCGCTTGATACAAATCTGTTCACTCAAGCAACACATCTATGCACAAGCTCAAGTAAACTTAGTAGGGTTAACTTAACTCTAATAGATCTTGATGCCCCTTGTTTCCTCGGAACAGGCTACATACATCTTCTACTTTTGGTTTTAACAAATAGTATCCAAAATTACTCATGGTGGTAGTTTCCGATTAAATACTATTCTGATCAAACCAAACTAAAAAATACACAACACATAATCAGAATTCAAGGTATTCTTCTGTCAATCGAGTTAGTCTCCGATTAAATACTATTCAAATAGTTCAACAAACAGAAATCGAATCTCAATCCCTTGTAACAATGAAGATAAACACAATAATAACCTGAAGATCGATTGATGGTAACTGTGGAAGAAGACGAAACAGCGATCTGGAGGTCATCGCTCTGAGATAAAACGTCGTCGTTGGCTCCACCGGATCTTTTCACTTCAAGATCTTTTCCGACACTATCTTCCATATCACTGATTGCAAAAACGAAACCCTAATCGATCTGAATCTATGAAGAAACCACTGTGTGAATGTGTGTGTGAGAGAGAATCGCAAAGGAGTGAAATGAAATTATTATTTTGAATTGACAATGGGAGGCAATGGGCTGAAATTTTTGAACGTTAGTTCGCTTAAAAAGGTGTGTTAATTTGTTAATACTTCCCCTAAACTATGTTTAAGTTACATTTTGTTATTTAACTATTAGTTATATAACTAGTCCCTAGATCAACATAAGTTTTAGTGATGGAGTTGAGGTGATAGTGATGTGACATAAAGGTACTGATGGGGACGACGTCTCACAAATACGATATCGCGTTAAATTCTTCTGAATCAGGTGTGTGTGTGTGTTGACAGTTAGTGAAGACAAAGAAGGAAATAGGAGATGTGGGATGGAGGCATAACATGGTTAGCAGTAGATGAGGGTGAACACTACACCCCACATTTAGTACCGCATAGAATTTTCAAGCCTGGCAGAATATTTTATACTCACGCTCCTACTGTAATGCATTTTTACTTACTTGCAGTCATATTGATTGTCTACTGGTATGCTTAAACAACTCGACCAAAAGTTGAACTTTTTGTTATTTTTATAAATTAACTGAAAACTTTAACTTTTGAGAATTCAAAACTTGCAAACATACCTAATTGAGAATTCATCTAAGGCCCTGTTTGTTTGGGTCTTAATGACCCTGGTCAGATGCATAAGTCTGACTCGGTCAGATCTTTGCTGTTTGGTTGGATACCACTGATTGAAGAAGAGGTCTTACTCTCCCTCTTATTAGGTCAGAGATGCTCCTCTGTCTGACCCAAAAACTCCCACGCATCGACCTCCCCCTTCCCTTCCACTGAGTTCGTCGGCGACATTGCTGGTGTCAGATCAGACGGTGGTCGCCGTTGTGCCGGAGAATCCGTCGGATTCTACTCACCGTGAACTCACTGATACCCTCCTCACTCAGGTATGTGCATCGTTAGCTCTGATTCGACTCCCTGGCCGTCAGATTCTACTCACCGTGAACTCATCAATTGCTTTCTGTTGAAGTGGTGTTTGATATTTGATAATTTTGCTTGCGAACTGTGTGGGGAATCCATCTCCTCTATGGTTTCATCTCACACACATAACCCCTTTTCATCCTCACTTTCTTATTATTAGCTTCATGGATTCTCCATCCCTTTCAAGTCGTTTTCTGTTGATGGAATCTTCTTTTGAGTTTCATAAAGAACTATGGGTTTGAGAAGGGGGTAGTGATTTAACAAAGTTATGATTTCATAGGCCCACTGTGAGATGGAAAATTGATTTATAGATTTGTAGATATATGGATATGTTATCGTCTGTTTGTGTTGAGTTCAGATAGTGGTTTTTGAGATGGAAATTGAGTGGATAATTTATAAAATTGAGTTCTACATTTCTGTAGATATATGGATATGTTATAAAATTGAGTTCTAGATCCTCGTAGATATATGGATAATTAGGAGTTATAGTTCTACCAATCATTCAGATATCCAATCATTCAGATATCCAACCAAACAGACTTAAACTGGTTCAGCACTTATTGGTTCAGACCTCTTACTGGTTTAGACCTCTTATTGATTCACCACTTACCCATTCAGAAGTTGCCAAACAGCACCTAAGTCCTTCATGTATTGATCTAGTTTTTTTTTTTTAAATTAACTCAAAACTTGAACTTGTGTTGTTAAGACTTATGAGTTATAAGACAAAAACATGTATGTGTCTAGTATGATTTTTAGATTCATGTGTCTAACATAATTTTCAGCCTCGTGTCATATGTTATACCGTAATTAATACCTCAAATTTTTAGGGATAAGAGAATCTGTGAAGGATTTTGAAAAGTATGGAGACAAATTGGGAATACATATAAAAAAAGTGAAGTTTCTCAATATATCAGTGTATGGTTTGTCAAATCATTCATTGATATCAAAACAACAATTATAAAGTTATACCCACACCCCTCAATTCTATAAAAATGACTTAAAAACTACCAAGTTAACAACAATCAACTTTAACCCCTATTCTAACAAACTTTCTTATTTTAGTCCCTGATAAAATATCAACTACACACCGTTTTCTTCTTCTCTGGCACAGCTAACCAAGAGCTTCCTCAAACCACCATGGAACTGTTGTTTTGTACTTTGGGCGGGCCCGAATGGCGCCTCGGTCTAGCCCGCGGTCCCACCATACTCTGACCCTTTAATTGGCTTTTGCAGATTTCGTTTGCGCCATGTAACTAGGGACCGACAGAGAGCTATCCATACTCTCATCATCTCTCACAGACGACCCTGCGATGCTATGCCTTCTTTTCATCTCAGACTGTGTGCTGAACACGCTTCTCAAATCATCATCAGGGCCTGGCCCATAGATTTTAGGATTAGACCCGCGTTTAGACTTCTGTGATGCCACTGGACCGCCTGCGGTTAGTTTTGAAGTTGAAGGGGTAGAAGTGTGTTGGTTGGCCATGTATCGCTCTAACCAGCTCCAGCCCCATTGCGGGTTTGTGGGGTCCATGAAGAGCAAGTTTGTCGTTCTCGCTGATTTCTTCCATGGTTGCTGTTTTGAAAAGGCGTGTAACAAGTTTAGATTGAATACATCTCAACATAATGTCATACATTACATTTTAGAGCTACATGATTATGTACCTGATGAGAAAACGAATAAGCCATGGCACGTTCTCGTCTCATAGTTGCTTCATATTTGCTCAGTAATTTTGCTTCAATTTGTTCCTTCGACTGCAAGCTATCGTTCCATTCTTCTCCCATCTGTTGTAGCATTTGTGCATATCCGTTATAATGATTTCTTGCATCTAATGACAAAATCATGTAAAACTAACCTGTGAAATCTCGAGTTCTTTCGCTTGTTTCTGTAAAAGTTGTCTTTGAAGAGCTTGATTCTCTTCAGACATTCTGATCCTCCTAGAATTGATTTGACAATGCACACGGGATAGATTTTGCATGCATTTGAGTGTGCTTGCTGTTTGACGATTGGCAGTTGGGCCTTCGATTAGAGTTTTCAATCTAACAAGACCTCTCAAAGCCCGTAACGCCCTTCTTGCCTGAAACAATACAAGAAATCCTTCACAAAATTCATGTTTGATAAGAAAACAACTTTAAAGAATTAGGAAGAGACCAAAAATTTGAGATTTTACCATCTAAATCTAAATCAAGATCCATGTTACAAGAATTAAAGATTTTAAACGATAAGAACGTACCAGATGCCCTCGAAAAGCTGTTTGAATTCTAATAGCTGCTGTTTCCTCCACTGATTTTCCTGAATACCGGGTCAACTCAGTGGGTCGAGTGGACTCAGAAGCAGCCTGAGTTGTGGTGGCAGACGCCTCAACAGTGGTCGAATAAACATTGCTTTTTTGTTCATTCCCCACTCTAATCGGTTTCACTTCCTCTGGTGGTGGACCTGGAGGAGAAACATGAGATCCACCGGCGGGTTTTGTGATAGAAACTGGAGGTTTTTCATCTTCAAGCCCTTTCTTCTTTAATTTCTGAAATCGAATAACGAAATTATTGTATATTAACCATGCATTTAGCTCGATAATATTGTGTTGAATATAGAGTACCACCTAATAGTAACCAAGTTTTATCACTGTTCCTACTAAAGTCACTCAAACTTTTTCAGTCACAGAAATCATTCGCATTCTATATTGTTCCACTGTTTCGAAACTTTTTATAAGGAGTTAAACTTGGTTAATAATGATCAAGTTCCATAATTATTCTGTTTATGACAGTTCTAAGTTTTAACCAATTATGAAGAACTTTACTATAATGAAACAATATAGAAACTTTATTGGTTATCACAATTGAAAAATGTTTTTAATGAAACAGTATTGAAAACTCGTTACTCTTTAACGATTTTTACCCAAAGTTATATCAAACCTGGTTCTTCTTTTCCTTTGAGTGGGGACTGAGAGCCTTTTTAATCGAAGATAACCAGCTTCCTTTCTTCCCCATTATATTATCATATCCCAAATAACATTTCTGTAATTATATCAGAAGAAATTATTATGATACAATACAATTCATCATTGCATAGGACAGATATGAACTTTGACATTTAAAAGTCAAACTCATAACAGATCTTGTTATGGGATTCCTACTTTTGAGTTTTGACCCCATAATTTTTCTGTTCTTGGTAATAACGCTTGGCAGTTCTTTTTTTTTTCTTGAATTTCAAATAACATGTATCAATCTTAAACAAAAAACAAATCATCCATTTGACCATCAAAGTCAAACAATGAATTTTCAGTAGCATCATTATACATATGAAGCCAAACCCACCAAGAACTTGATGAATATCAATAAAATTGATATCAAAATCCAAATAGGAAACAGCTCAATCCACATTATACACTTCAAGAAACACATCAAGATCCATGCAATTAATCAACACCCAAATGGAAACTAACACAAACAACAGCAAATTTAATCAAAGTATGCAAAGAACATGAGAACTTAACTCAAACAAAGCTGATATATACACTAAACCTAACCTTAATTCACCAATAACTTGATGAAATTCAATAACAATAAATATCAAAAACTAACTACAAAACAGCACAATCCACATTACACACTTCAAGAAAACCATCAAGAATTCAAGATCCAAGCAATTAATCAATACCCAGATGGAAATCATCACAAAGAACAACAAATTCAATCAAATTACACAAAGAACATGAAAACTTGCCTAAAAAAAGGGTGATTTAGATCTTTGGGGGTTGTTGTATCAGTCACATGTGTAATGGGTTGAACCCTAGATCTTGTGAAGCAATTGGAGTTGATATGAGATCTGGGATGACTGAGAGCTGAAGATGAGTATTGGGGCCACTGGGCCCGTTTAATTCTGTGTGTTTTTATATATCTTTTTGAAAAAATAAATAAAAGTATGGATCTTTATTGTTGCGGATTTCGATGTTCGTAATCTCACTTCACTTCTTGATGAAGCATTGTCGTTTCCGCCTAACTAGGCAAATGGTCCAGAAGATACCCAGATAACTGAAAAGGCGAATATTGTACGTTTTTAGAAAATAATATTTATATATTTTTTTTCTAATGACAAATTTACAATCTTGAAATGTATGGGTCATCTGAATATGGTTCGTATATTAGTTTGCAGCCATACCACACCTCTCACCCTCTTTGAAGGAAACCACAATTCAATCAAAAGCATTTTGTTTTGAAAAACACTCGAGACTCTTTTTTTATTAATTGTTTTGAGTACCCCAACTCAATTACATAGGCTGAGAATCCTCAATAATTCCTTCGTTTAGTGGTTAAGAGAGAGGTGAGAGGTTTTGCACCTCTTAAAAGTCCAAGGTTTAAATTTGATGTTGACGAATAATTACTAACTTAATGATACTAACAAGTAACATGCCTTTAAAAAAAAATAGGTTGAGAATCATTGGAATAAATACTTGATCCAAAAGTAATTAAATTAGGTTGCGCTAAATCCCTTGGGTTTTACTTGTGGTACCCGACAATGTTTAAGTTGTAACATTGGTAAAATTTCATCATTTTCCATAATAAAATATAAAATTAATCTCTTTGATTTGATATTTATAGGAGTAACTAAAACTTAAAGAGAGGGGGTTTATTTAATATCTTTCGTCAAATATTTTTTTTGAACGGCTAATTAGATCACTGCAGCTCACTGACTCACCCAATAATCTTAATTACTCAAGTACGGGCACTAGGTTGGCACGACCCTGAAGAAAAGCTCGTAAATCAGTCTGTTCCCATCAGTCCTAAACCAGATACCACCCTTAAAAGGAATCTCACCTTAGGTGAGAAAACACCCACACTTGGTCACGCATATGAACATAAAAATCAATTGCAAAACAAAAACCAAGCCCCTCAAAAGCACTTTGTGTTTATGAGTGTCGAGTATGGTACGTGCAAGTTTTATTTACATGTTTGACATATATACGCGTTTGTTCTTTGACACAACGATGATAAGTTTATAATCATAGTCTATTGGACTAACTAGCAAGTGGTAAGTCATGGTAGACGTACGATAAAGTATTCCATTCATATCGCAAATTGATTGAAGTTTGCGTGTTTACATAACATTCGTAGCTTTAAGTATTTAATATGCTTAAAGGTAGACTTGTTATGATGGAAGATTAAGGTTTTAGTATAAGAAGTTTTAAGTTTTAAGTAAAACTTTTGATTCCATGTTCGAAAGTTTTGAACTTGGTTAAACATTCAGTATTAATGATATTTTCAGTTATAAAGGCATATAAGAAAAGTGTGGTGGTTTCACTTTGGTTTTTATTCTTGTAACCCAACAATGTGAATATACAATCTAAAATAACATGTCAAAAGGGAATGATGTGATTGAGTGAACCTAATCTCCATCTCAAAAGATAAAAAAGACGGTTCCTGTGTAAACCTACAGCTCCAAATATATAACTTACCTGATCGATTAACTACTGGTAGACCGTTGATCATCTTCAACCTCAACTGATATGGTTCGTATCATGCCATTGACATCGTGTATACTCAAAACTTAAGAACAAAGTAAAAAAATGCAACTGCCAACAATTAACCTTGAGAAATCAAAGCTTAATGTTACATAATTAACTTGTGGGAAATCACATACCAAGATACAACACAAACAAGTTGGTTACTATTCGTCAAGCCCGTAATCCTCTCCAAAATACTTGTCGACGAGCTGATTAGCCATATTCCTAAGATCTTCATTTTCGTGAAACTGAAACCGCTCCATGGCTTCAATTCCATCCTCTTTTTCAACTAACTTTTGTCCCTCGCCGTTGGGCAACCCTCTTAACACCTGCAGATTAACAAAAGCAAATGTATGTTTGATTTAAAATCTGGAATGCAATTAGAAGACTGATAATTCAACTTAGCCAATATGTGCCAACGAGCGCAGGTTGATTTTTTTTTTCCAGAAAAATAATATACACTCCTACTTTATGTCTTGTTATCCTCCGAACAGTATATTTGTGAGGCAAAAAAATGAAGAGAAGAGATGAGGGGAGAGAAAGAGGTGTGCACACATGTCATCATCTTCTTATTAGGAGAATGAATTAGAAATAAAAAGTAGGAGGATGTAACTGTAATACACGTATGGTATCACCTAATTAGGAGATAAATCAGGAGCAGATATACATGAATAACAAACTATATCTAATCTAACAAACTATGATGATTATCTATATACATTCGAATATATCGGGATAAGGTCAACTGGAGGTTGACTCGTGAGCTAATAGGCCCCCGCAGTTGGAGCTGTAGATGGACGAATGCTCAAACTGGACTTGAATCGTTGGAACAAGTAGCGTGGAAGTCCTTTTGTAAATATATCAGCATACTGGTAGTCTGCAGGAATATGAAGCACCCGAACCGCACCGATGCGAACTTTTTCCCGGACAAAGTGGATGTCGATCTCTACATGTTTAGTCCGTTGGTGATGAACCGGGTTCTAGGTTAAGTACACGGCTGAGATATTGTCGCAGTAAACTACTGTGGCAGTGCGAATTGGAACATGCAGTTCAAGTAGTAAATTTCGCAGCCAGCTTGTTTCAGCAACCGTGTTTGCCACTCCCCGGTATTCAGCTTCGGCGCTAGACCGAGAGATAACCGCTTGTCGTTTGGATGACCATGAGACAAGAGTATCTCCAAGAAAGACACAATAGCCGGAGGTGGACCGTCGTGAGTCTGGGCACCCCCCCCCCCCAATCGGCGTCAGAATAAGCCGTAACTTGAACGATTTGGAAGGGGTAATATGTAGTCCATGGTTCAACGTACCTTTAAGATAGCAGAGGATGCGTTGAGGAACGTGAAGTGTGGCTCACGGGGGTCATGCATGAATAGACAGACTTGCTGCACGGCATATGCAATGCCGGGCCGAGTAAAGGTCAAGTATTGTAAGGCGCCGGCCAGGCTGCGGTATAAGGTGCCGTCGGTTGTGGGGGAAGTTGAGCATGCACTGAGTTTTGATTGTGTATCTGTGGGTGTAGAGCATGGTTTGCAATCCGTCATATTTGCACGTGCTAGGATGTCTGAAGCATATGTTTCCTGGGATAAGAATAGGCCACTCTGTTTAGACTCAACATTAATACCAAGGAAGTGGTGGAGCTTACCCAGATCGGTCATTGCAAATTCCCGAGATAAAGAGGCGATGATCTGTGTGAGTAACCTGTCATCAGAGGCTGTGAGTATGATATCATCGACGTAAAGTAATAAGTAAGCCATTCGGGTCCCCTGTGTATATACAAATAGGGAGGTGTCGCTAGTGGTGCTCCGGAACCCACAACGGTGTAAGTAAGTTGCAAAACGTTGGTACCACGCACGCGGGGCTTGCTTGAGCCCATATAGTGATCTTTTAAGGCGACACACATGTTTAGGGTTGGAGGAGTCGACGAATCCCGGTGGTTGGAACATGTAAACAGTCTCTTGGAGATCACCGTGTAAGAATGCGTTCTTAACGTCCAGTTGGTGTATCGGCCAAGATTTGGACACCGCGATGGTAAGCACCGTGCGAATGGTGGTGGGTTTGACGACGGGGCTGAATGTAGCATCGCAGTCAACTCCAACCTGTTGACTTTTCCCATTGACGACTAATCGCGCTTTGTAGCGCTGTAGGGACCCATCTGCATTAAACTTGTGGCGAAAGAGCACATACACCTAATAATATGACCGTTAGCAGGCCTCGGAACCAAATCCCAGGTGTCGTTAGCTATTAAGGCTTTATATTCATCTTCCATAGCCGCATGCCAGTGCGGGTCCGAGAGGGCATAGAGGTGGGACTTTGGGAGTGGGAGATGGCGGTGGAAGTTGTAGTATGAAGAGTGACGGGTGGTGGGGGTTTGAGGGTATCGTCACGGGAGCGGGTGGTCATGGGATGAGTGGATGGGGGAGGGGGTTTGGTTTGGGAGGTTGCGGAACAGGAGGGGGAGAGGGTTGAGGGGGTGGCGAGGGATTGGTAGGGGTGGGGGGCGGAGGTGGGGGGAGGTGGGGAGGAGCTGGGTTAGAGTCGGGTGGTGGGGGGATGGGGCGGGGGCGGCGAGAGTATGTGTGGACGATGGGTGGGGTGGATTTGGGGAGGGAGAGGGGGTGGGGATGGTTCGGGTGGGGAAGGGGATGAGGGAGCAGAAGATGGAGTGATCGAACAAGGGGGAGGGGTCAGGGTCAAACAGTGTGTAGTCATATGGGTTGAAGGGGGGTTGTTAGCAAAGGGGAAAGTATGTTCGTCGAAAGTGACGTGACGGGACAAAATAATTTTGCCGGTGGTTATGTCAAGGCACCGATACCCTCAAAAGTCTGTGGGATAGCCAAGGAAAACACATAAGGTGGAGCGGGGAGCGGGAGCAAGTTTGTGGGAACGGGTGGCATTAAGGTTGGGATAGCAGGCACAACCGAAAACGCGAAGGTGGGAGTAAGACGGTTGTTTACGATAGAGAACGGAGGTGGGGGAATGAAAGTGGTGTAGTTTGGTCGGAAGAATATTGTGAAGGTAAACCGAGGCATGGAGAGCCTCGACCCAAAAAGCGGGGGGGAGGGAGGCATGTGACAGGAGTGAAAGCATGATTTCGTTGAGGCGACGAATCATGCGTTCATCCTTGCCTTTTTGTTGAGAGGTGTGGGGGCAAGAGAAACGAAGTTGAAGGCCATGGGTGGAGGCAAAGGAGGTGAAGTGGTGATTATCAAATTCACCGCCCTTATCGCACTGAAAAGTCTTAATTTGTAAATTAAATTTTGTGGCGATAAATTTTTGGAATTGAGTGAATTTACCAAATGTTTCAGATTTAAATCTTAGGGGGTATATCCATGTGTAATTGGTAAAATCATCGAGAAGAAGCATATAATACTTGTAACCAGATTTACTAGGTATGGGTGAAGTCCACAAATCACAGTGCACAATATCAAAAGGTAAAAGCTTAACTGAAGTAGATAGTTCAAAAGGCAACCGTTTATGTTTTGCAATTTGACAAGAATGACAAAAACTAGAAAGAGATTGTTTATTACAAGAAATCAAACGACGATTAAAAAGAAATTGCATAATTGGTGTCCAGGATGGCCGAGACGAGGATGCCAAAATGTTGGGGAAGCCGTGGAGGAGGCCACATACGCGGTAGCTTGAGTAAGGCCGGTGAGGGGGTAGAGATGACTGGTGCTGTTATGCCTGCTCAGGGTCCTCCCATCCTGAAAATCCTTGATAGAAAAACCAAGAGGATCAAATTCCACGGAAACGTTATTATCAATTGTAAATTGACGAACGGGGATAAGGTTTTTCACGATATTTGGAGTGTAAAGTATATTATTAAGGTGAATGGGTTTTGTCGGGTGAGGCAAGGTAGTGTTACCGGAACCGACAACTAGCATGCGATTACCATTTCCAACAAATATAGAGTTAATGAAACGAACCGGAGAAGGGACCGAGATCTTACCTTGATCGGATGGTAGGTGAGAGGAGGCACCAGTATCCATATACCATTGCTCATCAGCAGCACCGGTTCCATAGTCATTGCCTGAAAAGCATCAGCTAGTTGGGTGGGCTGGAGTGGGTCATGTCTGCCAAGTGGGCCTGGGCAGCTGTGGGAGAGGGAGTAGTGGGCCGAGAGGGGCTTGTGGGCTCCAAGGGCAGTCCAGCCAGCCTGCGTGGGGTAGGGGTAGGGGGAATAGCCCAATATGTAAAAGGATGTGGCCATGGAGGGCGAGTCGCCCAATGTGCAGGAGGCGGAGGGGGTCCAGACCGAGCCGAGGGATTTTGTTGGCGGTTGTTTCGAGTGGGGCCCGATTGGCGGCGGTTCGGGGGTCGACGTTGCTGCTGATTCGTGGGTTCACGGCGCCTGGCGGGTGGGTGTTCATCAGTGGCTGTAGCAACGAGAGGGGTCGAAGAAGCCGGAGCGGGGGAGACCCGAGCCGACTGGCGGTGGTGCTCCAGTTGAAGCATGGAGCAAGCGGTTTCCCAGGTTGGAACTGTTTGGTTGATGTAGGAGGCGGTGGAATCGTATTCGGAGGGAAGGCCCCGAACAAGTTGTAAGACCAGCCGCTGGTCAGAGACAGGGTTGTCGACATCGGACAATTGATCCGCGAGTTCCTTGATTCGTTGGCAGTAGGCTTCCAGGGAGGGCATTGATTGGAGGGTGAGGTTAGTGAATTCATGCTCTAGGGCAGCAGCACGCGAACCTTTGTTGTTCAAGAATATGTTCGTGATTCGGTTCCAAGCCTCCAAAGCCGTAGACTTGGTTTGGATGACGCGAACCAGAAGATCATCCGAGAGGGTACCATAAATCCATTGGAGGACCACGGCATCAATTTTGGACCAAGTGGGAAAGTTTGGATCATCGGGTGTAGGGGGTTTCGTGCCGTCGATGTGGCGGAGGACATCGTACCCTTGGGCATAAAGAGTGAAGAGTTTAACCCACGTGGAGTAGGAAACCTTGGTCCCATCTAGCACACGAACTTTATGTTGGATGTTCGTGACAGTGTAGACGGGATGCAGGGGAGTCGCCGAGGCTGGAGCAAGGGTTGCCGAGGGTGGTTTTGGAGGTGTGGTGTCAGCCATAGTGAACCAGAGGGTTTACAGAGTAGCAGAGATGCTGCTGTCGACCGAGGCCGAGAAGAGGAGGGCGCGACCGAGGCCGAGAAAGGGAGGGTTCGGTAGAGAGCCTTGTGAGGCTCTGATACCATGTAAGTCTTGAAAACTCTCTTGGAGATTTCTATTGATTTAATCAAGTATATATACACGTATGGTATCACCTAATTAGGAGATAAATCAGGAGCAGATATACATGAATAACAAACTATATCTAATCTAACAAACTATGATGATTATCTATATACATTCGAATATATCGGGATAAAGGTCAACTGGAGGTTGACTCGTGAGCTAATAGTAACATTACTCCTTGTCTAAAAGAATTGATTGGTAATATTTAGTACGAGGCAAAACAGGTTGGGTCAGGTTGGACATACTCAAACAAATTTTTGTCAATTAAGCAGCCATGGGACGGACAATTGCAGTTTTAAAAGGAATAAGCCCATTTGTTTGCACGCATAGGATCATCACCGAGCCAACATCAAAACCAGCTAGAGATGCACAAAGAAGGTTGAACCCAATATGAGAGTGGTGAAAAAGAAAGTATTGAAGTGGTTGGACACTGGAATCATATATCCTATTTCATAAAGTATTGAAGTGGTTGAAACTTGATCACTATTCTATCACATTTTCCCTTTCAAATTGGGGATAATGAACGGAGACCACCCAACTATTGAAACTACTTTATAGTCACCCAAATACGAATCTGGTTTCACTTGTACCAAATCCAGCCACCCAAACATGCTTAGTTACTTGATTCTGTAAAGTATAAAATCATAACCAAAGGGTCAAAAGGTTGGAAGGAAATTTACAATCGTTCAACATTTTTGGTCATAATTTAGATATTTGGCATAAACAAAATTGGATTCGAGTTCGGTCGCTTTTGAAAAAATTTCATAAGTTTGGTGGCTTTAGTGAAAAAAAGTCAAATAGACAGGTAGTCGATACTTTTCTATAAACCAAAAAAGCTCTAACAAAATAGATATTGAAATTTACCAGTTCCATGAATTGAAGACCAAGTCGTGCAGCTTCAATATCAGCAGATCTAACCAAATCAATAAAACCACGAAGGCATCCACTTCTAACAAATGAAACCAAGTGATCAAGTATTAAACTCGACCTTCCAGAACCTTCTGCTGGAGCAACACAGAGATTAGCAACGACATAAGCCACCTCCTTTTTAATGTCAAAGGGTGATGATGTCAGAAGCTGTATTAATAAAGGCATGGCTTCACTTTTGTATATTAATTGCTTGTGACCAACAGTACCAGCGGCTATATTTGATAGCACCCATGCAGCTTCCTACAAAACTGAAAATTTACTAAAAACGTATGATTAAGGTGTGTGTGTGAGAGAGAGGGTGAGTGTGAATGAGAGAAAGTACCTTCTTTAAGACGCGATGCTCACTTTTTAGGCACTTAATTAACGCCAGTATTATATTATCTGCAAATTTAACAAAATGTTAGCGGTCTATGTAACAACTAGCTGGAGATGATAGAATGGGCAGGTTGGACGATGTGCCAAAACGGGTAATTTTATGTACCACCAAAACGGGTAAATTTTTGTAATGGTGGGTTGTGTTGATGGAAACACCTTCTATCCAATAGTTTAACCTATTTTATTATAAATAATAAGTTTGTCATATGTGGTTACAAGTATTACATTATTTAAGAATGATGTAATCTTTGAAATAATACGGCTTAGGAAGTTTTATGCGCTAAAATAACAATTCAGGTTACTTTCAACTGTTTGGCTTGTTCCCTTTAGAGCTATTTTTTACTGCATTACACTTGCAAGTAAAAGATAGAAAACTGCCACCTCTACAAATAGTGGCTCTCATAGTTGTTTACAAGTACCCCATCCGCTCCAAAAAGAAAACAAAACATTCACATTGATGGCCAAGATATTTTTTTCATTTTGTCATAACTAAGGGGTGTTATAGATGTTAAACAGATGGTCCATAAAACTTGGTGCTCAACAAGAAAGGGATGGAGTAGCTTATTTCACTTTAGAATTTTCTAAATTCTGGTAAAATATAGGTGCAAAATCTACTACACCCTAGATTAGAAGAACAGAAAGTATAGTAACTAGCCTGTGATTTCATGTCCAGGAACAAGAACATCATTAGTCGTGTAAGCATCGCCTGCTATAAGATTTCCTAAACTCCGCAGCACCTGTACATACATATGTGTGTGTTAAGAGAAGATATCACCAAATTCGCATGAAAAGATGGCTTCATCAATTATAGTCGTGCGTGGTTCTAAATTAAATGTACTTTTGATGTAAATCATGTAATATGAAGAGAGATGATATTTACAAGTGTCAAAATGGGAGGTGAGGCAGGTTGGGTTATGAATAAAAACGGGTCATTTTTCAGTGTGGGTAAAAAAGGTTCGGTTCAAGTTGACCCACAAACACGTTTTCATCTACCTTTTCAAAAGTAGTAAACAAGTAATACGTCAAAAAAAAGAATTATCACTATAGTGATAATGTAATTTATTAAGTAAAATAATAAAAGATATCCGAAGTGGTGAGGCTTAAAAATATACCTTGTGTCTCTTTGGAGTTTGGACCTATATGACCAATTTCCCTTTAAACTTTATATTCTAATTGACCACACCAAAGCCCAAACTGACCCCTTCATAAGTAAATGGGCCAAACTGTCACCTCTAATGATATGCAATGAAATATTAATGCATGGATATTACTTCCAAATTGAAGAAGATAACTAGGTATTCCTTCCTCCACAAAAGAGCACAAGTACGGTTTCTTCCCCCAAGAGAAGGAGCTAATGGTTCGAGTTATATGTTCCCAAATTGAACTTCATAAAGGGAGGCGAAATGTACACCACCAATACCTTTTACATATACATTTCCATCTTTGCTTTCTTTTTGTCTTTTCTTGTGATGGGAAGCCATATTTGTGGGGCCAAAAAGTTTTGATGGTGTGCAATCACTTCTTTTGTGGTGTACAAATCACCTCCTTTTTTTGGAAACCAGATGCATACTCATTTCATAAATGTAAACTTAAAATCATGTAAATATTGCCAAAAAATATTAAGTTTCTGTTACCGGAATGAGCAATTGCAAACTATTTGAGGCGGCCAGCCGTTCCACTAATAACTGAAGAAGATCGGTCTTCACAAGCACACTAGTAGCCACCGATGAAAGAGCTGAGAGATACACCACAACCCATGCTATTTCAGTAGCTAATTCCTCGTCCCTGGTCATTAATGATATGCATATACAAAAAAGTTCAGAATAAAACAAGTGTTTTCATAAGACCCACGTAATATCACAAAGTATTTTAGACATTTAACATAGATTAGATGTCCCGACTCTTGAAACTAATTAGCTATTTAACATAAAATAGACTTATGGTCAGTAAACATCACAACATATACGTTCTGGCATAAAGGGTAATTGCCACCCTGGAAAATTCACTCTTGTCCCATGAGAATGCGAACAGCTTCACCTTTTGGGAAGTTTTTAACAAAAATTACAGTTGCATATTAGCTCATTGTCATCATTAATGTAAAGTTTGTGTTCAGAAGATTTCCTTGTTTTGTCTATATTGAAGTTGTTCCAATAAACCGCCATCTCACTTTTCTAAAAATTTGTACACAACCAGACCTTGCAAAATGGGAGTAGGCCGTTTTGTTACAAGCTAATAAAACTGAAGACAAACAAATGAGCTACTAACGGCCACAAAACTTGAACCAGAAGAAACTTATAACTCTCTTGTACGAGCACCTGTCGGAGACACAGACTTCTCCCGGTGGAAGTAGGACTCCACCAAGGATCGGCATTGAGCCCATTCCTCTTCACAGTAGTGTTGGACGAGATGACCAAGTCTATACAAGAGCCAGTCCCATGGTGTATGTTGTTTGCGGATGATATTGTCTTAATATCAGAATCTAAGACGGTGCAAGTGTACAATCAGGATGGTACAATCAGCATGGCGGTCCCCCGGACGTCTAGGTTCAAATACCTTGGCTCGTACGTACAGGAAGATGGAGAGATACACAGCGATGTAGCACACCGTGTACAATCAGGATGGTGCAAGTGGAGAGCAGCATCAGGGATTTTGTGTGATAAGAGGTTCCCAGCAAAACTAAAGGGAAAACTATACAGAGTGGCAGTACGTCCAGCTATGTTATACGGCACAGACTGTTGGGCCATAAAGAAATCGCACGAGAGACAAATAGAGGTCGCAAAAATGCGAATGCTGAGGTGGATGTGTGGACACACAAGATTGGATCGGATAAGAAACGACGTCTTTCGCCAGAGGCTAGAGGTGGCTTGTATCACAGAAAAAATAAGAGAGGGAAGATTAAGGTGGTGTTTGTTTTTTAGAAAAAGAGCTTCTAAAGCTCTTTTGTCTGCGCCAAAAAGAGGCGGGCAGATGTTTGAGGTCTGCAGAGTGTTTGTTTTTTTGAAGACGTTCATTAAAAACGTCTGCGTGACCTCTTCTTGGAGAAAAGGTGGACTAATGTCTTCTTACCTCTACAAACCTCTTCACAGTTCATCTCCCTAAAACCCCTCTTCCCCAAATATACCCACACCCCACTCCTCCCCACAACAACCTCTGCTCCATTCCCGTCGCCACCGTCGCGACCTCTGCTCCATCTGAAGACGATGAACAGATCGTGAAATCGTTGGTTTCCGGATCGATTCCATCGTATTCGCTCGAATCAAAGCTTGGGGACTGTCGTAGAGCCGCTGCGATTCGACGCGAGGCGTTGGAGCGGAAAACGGGGAGATCTTTGTTAGGGTTACCGCTGGATGGATTCGATTATGAAGCCATTTTGGGGCAGTGTTGTGAGATGCCTATTGGTTATGTGCAGTTGCCTGTGGGAATTGCAGGGCCTTTGTTGCTGAATGGGGGTGAGTACATGGTGCCGATGGCGACGACGGAGGGGTGTTTGGTTGCGAGCACGAATCGGGGGTGTAAGGCGGTGTTTTGTCCGGTGGAGCTACCGCGGTGTTGTTGAAGGATGGGATGACTAGAGCTCCGGTTTGAGGTTTGGATCGCTGCTAGAGCTGCTCATTTGAAGTTCTTTTTGGAGGATCGGATCAATTTTGATACTTTGAGCTTTGTTTTAATAAGTAAGTTTTTTCCACTTTTGGTTGTGATTTCATTCTTTGTGAATTGCCTTTTTTCTGATGGGAAATGATTCATTAATCAATGTCAAGAATCAAGAAGAGCCACCCAATTCTTTCGAACTTCTATTTTTATGGATTAAGATTCATTATTTAAGTGACAAATCTTGTTGTGACATGTGTTTCTTGATTGCATAGGTAACTTTTGCTCAGATAAAAAACCAGCAGCTGTTAATTGGTTTGAAGGACGTGGAAAATCGGCTGTTAATTGGATTGAGGAGGTCGTGAGGAAGGATTTGGTACTGCATCAGATCGGAATACATGACTCAGTTACGAGATGAAATTGTTGAGCAGTTAATGAATGTGTCATTCGGAAATAATATGGAATTCGGAAATAATATGGAATGAATGATCTAAAAATGTTGTTGTGGTTTAATTTATATTAATTCAGCATTATATAACTCTTTTAACAATTTATTTTAATTTCAGTTTATTGTGACAGTTTATTTAAATTTCTGTTTATTTTAACTTTTTATTAATTTCAGTTTATTTTAGCAGTCTGCAGACGTTACAAACAAACAGTCTTCTTAATACAGGCTGCAGAGGTTTGGTCCACCTCTTCTCCTACAGATGTCTGCAGATGTGGTCTGCAGACTGCAGACGTTTTACCTCTTCAGAAACAAACAGCACCTAAGATGGTTTGGGCACGTGAAGAGGAGAACGATGGCAGCACCTGTCCGAGCAGTAGAGAGAACATCAGCTTAGAGGGTAGGAGGAGTAGAGGTAGACCTAGGTTGACTTGGGACGAGGTTATTAGGAAGGATATGATAGACTTGCATCTTTCTGAGCACATGATCGAGGATAGGAGTGAGTGGAGGCGTAGAATAAAATTAAGGACTTTTAGTGGCTTTTGTGGGAGGGAAGGGTATACGGTGACATATGGTCGGACCCCACACGTTAGGTGTAGTTTTCATCATCTACCCTTTTTGGGTGTTACATGCCGTTTTTTTATGTGCGCATTATCTAATTCTTCATGTGATATCTACCTTTGTGTTGTATGCTTGTATTATGATTGTTATTGTTATTACCTTTGTTAACGAGGGGGGTCTCTTCGGAAGCGGTCTCTCTATCTTTCAAGATAGAGGAAAGACTTGCCACCATCTACCCCTCCCAGACCCTGCTCTTCAGCGGATACACTGGGTATGTTTGTTTGTTTGTTTGTTTATCTAAATAAAGCTTCATGAAACACAACATAACTTAAGTAGGAGTGATGGACAAATGGAGAATAAAAACATGTCATGTGGGTTGCAAAAGGGCACTTGCACGGTCACTAACCTCAACTCTATTACTTTATGTTATATTAAAAGCTGATCATTTACTCCGTGTAAGATGAAAAAAAGGTATATGACTCAAATAATATGTAATTCACCAGAAAACACTGTAAGATGATATTACACCAGACTAAATGATTATTCTATCATTATGATGTATCAACAACTTACGATTTCCTCAAGTGTCTTAGTATAGCCTCTACTACACCATCAATTTTATGAGTTCTGTTGCAGCCTTTGGGTCTGGGCCCTGCACCAGTAAAAACACAATTAGACATTATAGGGTGACAAAAATTGCTGCAGTCTTGTAGACCAAAAAATGAGTTAGAGGTGGCAATGCTAAACCATTTACTTACGAACAGATCCATTTGGATTATGTTTAGAAGTCACCCAATGAAACCGTCCAACTCATTTCCTTCAAGAATTTATATTATTACAGAAATAATAACACTTGTTATCATATCCGACACATGATTTTTTTTAAACTACATTTTGGACAGAAACTGTTTGAAGTCAACCCAACCTGTTCTAAATGTTACTTCTTTGACTCATAACCCGAACAGCCATTAAGCCACCCTTAATAAGTTGAGCTGATGAAGAATCTCCAAGTAAACAAGTGATTAAAAACCTTAATCAGGTTTGACAATGCCCAGCCAGCAGTTCGAACCGTTGAACCCTTGTTTGGAAACATCATTTTTGCAAGAGGAAGTAAGGCTCCTTGAGAAATAAGAATATGTCTCAAATCTTCCCCTTCACCAGCAACGTTCCCTAATGCCCACGCACACTGCTCAGCAACCAGCATTGAACTCTTCTCTAGAGATTAATTGCATATAGAATGTTGAATATTGATGAAATTCAAGCAAAAAAAATAGTAAGTGTTCTGTGAACAATCTTAAGCTCAAATGCAAGTTAGGTAAAAATAAGGAAAACATGAGATGGAGGGAATTGGCATACAGAGAGACTCAAGTATGCACATAAAATCCCACCTTATATTCAGAGAAGAAAAATGAATAGACTATCCTTCAAAAGTTAGAAATAGTTTTCATATAAACTCATAAACAGATATTTATATTTTATTTCAAAGAAATAATTTCATGTGGGACAGCATAGACTCTTCATGTTGGTTATTATCGCTCTCGTAATCATATTGGATATGCTGGTTGTTTACAACAAGTTTTAAAACTTTTAACAAAAGTGTTTCGGCTTTCAGGCCGACCTGACTACAACCCATTTTAGTTCATTACCCAACCAGTCTGACTAACCTCCAATATGAGCAATGAGTAATGGTAATGCTGGCAACAATGCTCTTGTTTCTTCAGGTTTTCCAGCAGCTACGTTTGTAAGACACCAGGCTGCCTCAAGCAACTGTATCATGGACCCAAAAATAAAAAACATAAGTTACACCTTATAGAAATGTAAACAAATAGACATCATATAGATTTACATTAAATCCTTAATGCTCCATTTTAATCTATATATCATATCTCAGCTAAATAAATGTGTAAGATTTAAAAGAAAATAAAGGCATGTTTACCTGTTCATCTTGGGAGCCAAAAGAAAGACATTGTACGAGTAAAGGTATCGCTCCAGATGTAATAGCAATTTCAATAGGAGGAAATTCTGATCTAGACAATAAACGCCTTAGTTCACGAAGAGCATTCACCTTCTTTTGAACTGCACCTTTCCCCCTAAAGTTAATTTAATGAAATGAACAATATGTTATAAAGTTTACCTAGTGATTGCATAAAATTAATATAGCACCGAGTGGTTCAACCAAAAGTCAACAAAGAAATGGAAGAAACGAGACAGGGAGTTAGACACCATGATAATATATAGGTACATGCATATTCATATGCGTAGAATTTGAATGCGGATACACATTAATCAATTAAACTTTAGATAAATATTGTAATGAATTAACTTACTGAAATGTGATTGCATTCTTCAGTTCTTCAACAGCGGAAGATGTTTGAGCCTCTAAAATGGATTGTTCTTCTTCAATCATCATGTCACTATCAACAGAAACATCCATATCACTGCTAACCCCAACTCTGCATAATCGTTTGGTTCGAAATAAAGCTTCTCTTCTTTCTTTTCCCACTGACACTGCATTTTGCCTTCTCCTTTGTGCAGCAGTATTCCCAACTAGAACATCAAATTAACATTTTCAGCATAAATATCAGATTCAGACATTACATCGAACAGCTTATGTGCATGTCCAATTACAGCTTCCATCCTACAACTCTTAAACTGAGCACCCGTTATTCAAGACTACCTCTCATTTAAAGCATGATTAGTAAAGAGAAAAAAGCTCCCAAATTTATTCCCTGTTTCATTTCTTCACCCAAAACCCATATCAAATCTTCTAGATTTAATAATAATTGAAGTCAATCGATGAAGTGTAAGGGCTCAAATGCTAAAGCGCAGCTTAGAACTGTTTCGTCCTACGGAAAAGATAACCCATGAAGGTTATGATTTACTTAATTTGTTCAATTAACATACTTAATAAGGATAATCCAGCAAGTAAAATCGACAAAAGATAACTCAAATCACCGTGTGAGATTGAGTTGTAAAGGTGTAGAAAGAAGATAACTCGTGCCTGTATTCTTAATGGGGTCTCTCCTGGGTGTCACTGTGCTTTCATCCGCCATTGTTTTGACTTCAGGTTCTTGGGAACGTTTTCTCGAACAAAACCCTCTTGCTGCGTTATGTTTATTTCTTTTCTTTTTTTTTTCTCTTTTTGGTCTTCGAATCGAACTGGGTGTTTGGTAGTGTTTATTTTTATTAATTTTTAATTTTTTAATTTTTAAAACGTTAAAAAGTCATTTTATAGTGTTTGATAATGTGATTATTAGGAGGTATCTATACTATATAATAAAAGAGTAACTAGGATGTTACGTGGCACTCTCATGTTACTCCTTAAAAAAATTTCCGCCTAAACTAATATATTATTTTAGTCAAGTTTTTTTATTTTAAGAAACTCAATCAATAGTAATAATTCATTTTGCTTTAAGTAAATTTTTTATATTATCAACTTAATTATGTAATCATACTAGCTATATTAACCCGTGTGTTACACGGGTTGAATAAATAAAAAATTAATATAACAAAATTTATTAATTATAAAATAATATTTTAAGATATAATATCACTGAAATTATGTATTAGAAATGACTGTAAGTTATAAATAGTGATATCAACTTTTTAAAACTTTATTTTTTTCAAAAAAAATTAATAAACGTTTTATTCTAAAACAAACCGTATAAAAATGTCATTTTTAAAATTTTCTTATTGTAACTCTTAAATTTAATTATTTTTGGTTTTAAAAAAATAACTTTTTAAAAATACCAATTTTAGATATTTTGTATTTTTAAAAAAAGTCTTATGCTTTAAATAAATTTATTATTTTATAAAAAAGTTATTTATTTAGAAATAACATTAATAAATAGATCTCTTTATTAATTTATTAAATCAAAAAAGTGTTAAATAGTACTACTAGTAATTAAGGTAATTATTTAATAGGAGAGAGAGACGGGAAAATTTTGGTGAGAATGATTGTGGTGTTGACATGTGTCATCCCAGATACCCTTTTATTAGAGTAGGAAGATTGTTTTGAACTATACATATTTTTATAGCTAAATAAGATTCAATTTTAAAAAAACTAAAAAGAAAAAAAAATTTATTGATATATTTATTTATTTTAGATTAGTGTGATCTTAACACAACTGGTTTTAATTTTTTATGAGTCAATTATTTATTATATTATTCAAAAAGTATTTAAATATTTATAATTTATAAATGTAACTTTTTATTTTTCATTTTTATAGTAGTACGTAGCTTAATCATACGAAATATTTATACATTTATGAATTATATTGTTTTCGTATTTTCAACCCGTGTATTGCACACGGGTTTACTAAAACTAGTAAATTAATAAGTCATTTTATACTAATTATTAACTTATTAAAAAATCAATAAGTTCATTAATGTTTTTATCCGTATCATTGTAATAGAATAGTCACAGTCCAGTTCCACGGGCTTTCTCCCTTCTCGACCAGACTCATTCGCCTTTCATGGCCACATATCTTTCCGGTTAAGGAATGGGAAATCCTTCTCATGTTCCATGAATCCAATTTGCATTTCATCCGGGAAAAGCCATCTTTCTTTTTAAAAGAAAATAAACATTGATTTTTAACTTATTGATTTATTAACTTATTGATTTGTTGTTAGGTAAAAGGAGTTTATTAACTTATTGATTTTTTAATAAGTTAATAAGTTAGTATGAAATGACTTACTAACTTATTCCTTCATAACAATCACATTGCCAGACACTATAAAATAACTATTTAACTTTTCAAAAATTAAAAAATTAAAAGTTAATAAAAACAAGCACTCCCAAACACCCACTAAATTGGTACTATTTATTATTTGAGTAAATTACTATTTTAATCATGTGTTTTGGTTATTTTAATCGTTTAAGTCTAAAAATGAATTTTTAACAAATCAAACCCTATGGTTTTATTCTACAACTCTTTCATTTCAATACACTAACAAAGTTAAAATTTTCAGTTAGTTTATAATAAAATGACCAAAATTCTTCTACTGAAATAGTTATTTTAATAACATTGGAGACTAAAAACGTAATTTACCCTCTCTCACAAACATATTATATATATATATATGTATGTATGTATGTATGTATGTATGTATGTATGTATGTATGTATATTATCTATATATATGAAGTTTTATTTTTTTTTATTTTTATTTTTTTATTTTTCAATTTTTTTTAATTTTTATTTTTAAACCGCTCATTTTAAACGTCGTATTTAAATAATTTATCTAACAGAAAACATAAAACATTTGGCTTAACTTATATTTGAATTGTTACGCTTACTTAAACATACTTTTAATCTATTTGTTTTATTTAAATCGTTAAAATCTTTTTAACTGTTATTTTATTTAAACGTCTTTTTTAATTGTTTAATTCTATTAAGGGTATTTTCTAATTTTTTTTGTTTTACTTATACATGTTTTTTAATCATTCGACTCGTTTAAACGTAATTGTATGTTGTTCTTTTGTTTGAACGTCTTTTTACCAATCGTTTATTAAAAAACTTTATTTTAAACCATTCGTTTTATTAAAACATATTTTTTTCCTCTTTTTGATTTTTTATCGTCTTCTATTTAAGTTGGCTTGAAAGTGATTTCTATTTTTACGTCATTTGTATTTTTTTACAATTAACTTGGATTTTGATTATTACAATTAGGGCTTTGACGATATTAAAATCAATTGTGTTTAGTATATTTATAACTTTTTAAATCCCATGAATAACCAATTGATTTGAAAAAGACGTTTAAATAAGGCAAACGAAGTTGAATGGTTTAAAAAACTATTTAGTTAAAACATTTGAAAAACTTAAAGATTTTAAAAGACGTTTAAGTAAGACGAACGATTAAAAAATAAGTAAAAAAATGAACGATTATAAAATAATAAGTTTAAAAAGCCAAAATGTTTTAAAACTGAAAGGTTTGAAGATGAATGATTTGATAAATTGTTTTAAAAATCATCTTTAAAAAAACATTTTTAAAAACCAATTGTTTAAAAATTATGTTTAGAAAACCAAATGGTTTAAAAACACTTAAAAACATTTTTTAGTAATTACATGATCGATTTAAAATCCAAACAACTTAATAAAATATTTTAAAAACTTTTAAAAATATAATATTTTATACATATACATATATAATATGTTTGTGTGAGAAAGTAAATTACATTTTTTGTTCTTGAGATTATTAGAAATGACCATTTCAGTCCAATGACATTTTGAAAATTTTATTATAAATTAACTGAAAAATCTAACTCTTTTAGTGTACTAGACTAAAAGAGTTTTAGAATACAAACCATGAAGCCTGATTTGTTAAAAAATCATTTTGAACTCATTACCTATATATGAATAAAGGAGTTTGAGAAATAGGAACCTCTCAGGGTTTTGTATTTGGCAGCAGAAGTTTAGGTATTTACAATTCACTCCCTCTGAGTGTACATATATATAAGGTCGTGTGTTTTGTGTAGAAGGAAAAAAGGGTTTCCTGTTGTCACACCCCCGCTGATAGCGGAAACACGGGGATGCGAGCTAGACGGGATCGTCATAACATATGGTTAACAATAGAGATGCAATATGTATGTAATTGATGACAAAGCGTGTCATGACGACACCCGGCGCAAATGGAGACTTGTGTCGTGTTTAGCCATTGTTCACGACAGCATAGCCATGAGCATAAACAGAAACTTGTAATTGATTCACATAGACGATTCACATAGACGATTCACATAGACGATTCACATAATCACAAAAATTGTACTATTGTATGTAATTCCCACAACCCGGGAACAAGTATCCAAAAGAATGTTAATTGTTTGAGGGACTGCAACAATGTACAAAATAATTGTTCATCATGTATGTTCAGTCTCAAAAATGCATCCTAGGGTCTCCACTAAGGCAGCACTCCTAGATCTTCAGTTCTCATTGTTACCTGAAAAATATGCTCAAAATTGTCAACAATAATGTTGGTGAGCTTCGCAGGTTTGAATTGTAAACATGTAATTGATGTTGTATAGTGTTTGTAGTGGAATACCGTGCATACAGTTATAAGCAAGCAAAATCACATACCATGAGTTTTATACAACCAAACCTAATGACGTACACACAGCAACTCGTCGGAATATATTCACCCAAGGCCCGTTCCTGGCAGTGTGATGGTACTCACGAGTAACCATCTGTCAAGGGTGGGGGTGTTAGCCCAGTAGTACTACTAATACCTATCCGTTGGTTCCAACGCCGGAATTAAAGGTTGTAAGAAGAACCACACAGTAACATCATGTATGCATCAGATATGTACTCACAAAACAGTATCACGTTGATTCCAAGTATGAAAATTGTATGTATGTTGTACAGCATTGAAAACGTATGAGCATACTTTTTCCCCATGTTTGTAAAAGATTGAAACAATTGTATAAGCGTAAAAAGAGGCCACGAAACTCACTTGTTAAGCGGTAAGTATGTATGATGTAACTTCCCAAACTTGTATGTATGTACGAACGGTCAATCACATATTGACAGTTATGTTAAGCATTAATATTACGTCTGATGTTAACCATATTGTTTAGTTGGGTCGGGTCGTATCGGTTCGATCGTGGGTAACTCTTGCACACAAACACGCGCAATAAATCTTATGTAGATCCAAGCACTAGAAACGTTGCCATTGTCGATGATGTGTGGGTAAAAGTGTTATTGTTGTTAAAGAAATACTTGGTAAGCACTTGTGTTAGGAATCGTTTGTTGCTAATTGTAAAATGTTAAGTTGATGTGTTTTGATATAACATTAATGAGTTTGATAGTGTTAATCTCGATGATCGTCATTAACAATGGCAACCGTGTCGATGTCACCTTAACATCACACGACTACACACACCACACACATGAAGAATTCGCACAATGACTCCAATTGCACGACAGGACTAGACGCACGACTGGACACTCCATTCGCATGAATCAACTTTCAGTCGTGCGAATCAGCTTCATTCGCACGACTGAACTCCCATTCGTGCGACTAAGCACTCAGTCGTTCCACACAGCACCCAAGTGCACGACTTAACCTTCCATTCGCACGATTCAACCCTCAGTCGTACGAATCAGCTTCATTCGTACGACTGAATCTTCATTCGTACGACTGGATATTCAGTCGTGCGATACACACAGTCGCACATAATCATCCGTATTGACTCAGTCGCACACACTCTTAATCGCATGCATTCAATCACACGACGCACACATACGCATGGACTCAGTCGCACGACTCACCCCAGTCACACCACTCAGCCGCACAATAGACTCAGACGTATGGACTCAGTCGCACGACTCACTCAGTCGCACGGCTCAGTCGCCTGAATGACCCAGTCGCCCGAACAGTAAGTTCGCGACTGCTGAAGTGCAGAGCAGCGTTCAGCTTCTCCGGGCACGAGTTTTACACCCCAAGAACTTCCAGAAACACACATCTAACATGTCTAAACAAGAAACACACACTGGAACGCAACACAGAAGCCCGCACGACCTCATGTGCTCGGATGAACCCGAACACCCGAAACCCTAGAAACGCAGAAGTTAAATCGAGCAAGAAACGGGTCAAGCGAGGTAATCTACCTGCTAGAAGTGAGTATTCATGATGATAACCAAGATTTGACGGTGAAAACGCAACAAATGTGCCCGATTTTGGTGCTAGTTCGAGAGAGAAAGTGGAGAAAAGGTGAAGAAGAGGAAGGTAGAAGAAGAAGCAGAATTGTGGTTGCTAGGGCTGGTGTGGGGTATTTATACCCAGCCCTAGTTTGGCAATTTGTCAAGTTTAGTCCCTGCACTTAGCCCCCGAGTTCCCAAACTCGCGTCGGTTGATAACGACGTAAACACGCGCGTTATATTAATTATAGTGAAGTATTTAATGTCGTTTGTATCTTGTATATGTTGTTATTAATGATGTTTATATTATATAACATAATATAGTTAATGATGTCGGTGGTGATACCCGTAAGCGTTTTGGGCGATAAGGTTGCAAATGATGGTATCACGACTGTAAAAGAAAACCAAACAAGTATGATGTCCTCACAAATAGTATAAGAAGATGAAAATTGAAGGCTCTAAGGATAATTAACGAAATTTCACGTTAAATGACGGACCTTGTGGTGACGGATGTCACGGTATCCCCCAGTTGAGAGAATTTCGTCCCAAAATTCAACTGGTGCTAGGTCCAAGCGTGTCATCCTCGAATAGATGTGGATACTTGAGCTTCATCTGATCTTCTCATTCCCATGTGAATTCTGGTCCTCGTTTGGAGTTCCATCTCACGCGAACGATCGGTATCTTGCTGCGTCTCAGGCGTTTGACCTTTCGGTCCATGATCTCGATAGGTTCCTCGATAAAATGAAGCTTTTCGTCGATCTTGATTTCCTCAATCGGTACGTGTAAGGACTCGTCGGCCAAACACTTCTTGAGGTTCGACACGTGAAAAGTATCATGTACACCGCTGAGTTCTTGTGGCAGCCTCAATCGATAAGCCACCGGACCGATTCTCTCTGTAATCTCGAATAGCCCTACGTATCGAGGGGCTAACTTCCCTTTCTTTCCAAATCGTACAATCCCTTTCCAGGGAGAGACTTTGAGTAAGACATGATCTCCAACACTGAATTCTAGAGGCTTCCGACGGTTGTCGGCATAACTCTTTTGGCGATCTCTAGCAGCTTTAAGTCTGTCTTGGATTTGGAAGATCTTGTCAGTTGTCTCTTGTATGATTTCCGGGCCCGTAAGCTGACTCTCACCAACTTCGGTCCAACAAACTGGGGATCTACATTTCCTCCCGTACAATGCTTCAAATGGAGCGCATCCAATGCTTGTGTGGTAACTGTTGTTGTAAGAAAACTCAATCAATGGTAGATGAGTGTCCCAGCTACCACCAAAATCAATCACACAAGCTCTGAGCATTTCTTCCAATGTTTGTATAGTTCGTTCACTTTGGCCATCTATTTGTGGGTGATAGGCGGTACTCAATCTAAACGAGTGCCCATCGCTTTCTGTAATGTTTGCTAAAATCGTGAAGTAAATCGACTGTCGCGGTCGGATATGATTGACACCGGCACCCCGTGCCGTGTCACGATCTCTTTGATGTACAACCTTGCCAGCTTATCCATTTTATAGTCTTCTCGGATAGGCAAAAAGTGAGCGGATTTTGTCATTCGATCCATTACGACCCATATCGAGTCGTGTCCGCTAGGCGTCCTTGGGAGTTTGGTAATAAAATCTATGGCTATGTTCTCCCATTTCCACTTAGGAATTTCAGGTTGATGTAATAATCCTGATGGTTTTTGATGTTCAGCCTTAACTTTCGAGCACGTCAAGCATCGGCTTACATACATAGCAATGTCTCTCTTCATGCCTGGCCACCAGTATTGTCACACCCCAACCTTGACGGCGGAAACGTCGAGATGTGAGGATTACGATTGTTCACAGCCACATAACGCTATTATTAAATCCAAATATATATTATTCATAAGTTTGAAAGTACATTACAAGCATAAGTCTTAATAATGAAATAAGTTTTAACATGACATAACAAAGTACAATCAATTGATTTTATTAACTAGGTCCAAGTCCTAGATTATGTCAGCAACATAAGTGCACTTCAAACTTGGGGGTTTTCCTGAAACATGATAAAAATAAGGTCAACTATAAATAGTTGGTGAGTTTCCAAGGTTTTCATACATAATATGAAAAGATTACAAGTAGCAATTCATGTCATAGGTTACAAGCTAGTAAGGTTATAGAACACATATCGTTACAACCAAACCTCGACTTGATTACAAGTATATAAGATTGGCTAAGTGTATTTGGTTCCCTAGTGCACAAGCATACGGCTCCTAGGAGTCGGCAATACATCGACTTTAGCACCAAATAGGCTTGTCAGGCCCAAAGATCTAAGACGTCGCCAGGCTAGCAATAGTTAATGATTGTAAACAAACTATGTATCTCATATAATCACTTACAACACACAAATAACCATGACAAAATATAAAGATGAATTTCAAGTGCTTTACAAGTCTCAAACGTTTATAAGTGTAAGTTGTATAAGTATCACGTTTCATCCCAAAGTGTGAAATATATAAAAAGGGGCAAGGAAAACTCACTTGGCAAATAAGTATTTATTTGATGATTAATAAGTAGAATGATAAGCGTCGTTCCAAAGTAAACCGTCACAAGGCACCTAGTTATACACATGTATATTTACAAGGTTAAAGTTTAATTATATAAGTTTAACGTTCGAATGAGAACTAGGGTTTCAAGTGGATTTTAGGGCTTGTCAAATAATTTTCTTTAACAAACTAAAATCATTCATCTTTTCTTGAAAAATATATATTTATATTTTATACTAGGAAGTGAAAAAGAACATTTATAATAACTTGCAAGAAATATATAAAATATGAATTTAAAATAACATTTATAATGATTTGTAACCTTTATAAAGTTTAAACAAAATTTATAACTAATTAAAACACCATTTAAATAATAATTTAAGGGTATTGTTTGAAATAATTTGTGTAAATTAAACTAGTGTTTAAGATCTAATTTATTTTTAGGAAAATAGTTTAAAATATACTATTTGAGCAAATATAAGAAATAACCTAAATATAATAATTTATTAAAATATTAAGATATTATAGGAAATAAATTTCCAGAATATAATCTTGTGATTCTAAAATTAATAAAGTTTATAAAATGATTTTTCATAATTTTTTAGAAATTTTAATATTTAATTTGAAGGCTTAAAAAAAACCTAAAAATAAAACATGAGGTCCCCGGATCGAACCGGGGACCTCCTGTTAAGGAGACACATGCTTTACCAGTAAGTCAAGGCTTTAGCCGCGTTTAGAAGTGGGTTTTAAAATCTTAAGAACTCCTTTAAAGAAAACCCCCAAATTTGTATAAACCCTAAAATCCAATTGATCCTAATTGAAGCCAAATTCGTTGTTAATAATGAAACAAATCATAGGGCTTTTGTTCCCTACATAAAATCGAGTACATCTCAGTGTTTAGTTACCTATTTTGAAGTTTAAATCGATGAGGATGAACAAGGGGATAGCCGCGACAATGGAGAGTTTACCCAAGATGATTTGGGTGATGATATTCAAATTTGAGACACAGGAATCTTCCTAAGGACTTGATGGATGAAAACCCTCTGTTAATTGGAGTTAAGAAAGCTCGTAATAAGGTCTTCGATAGAGTTGCAGGTCCGCGATGAAGAGAGGATCGGGTATGAGGTTTGAGTGTGTTTCAGGTGAAATTGGATGTTTGATACGTTTAGGAATAGTTATATGATTGTATAGGTTGAATTAATTGAATTATTATTAGTGTTTAAGACTTGAACGGTTAAAAAGTTTGGGGTCGACGGTTACCAATCCAATCGACACCCATAACCGTCATGAAACTCGAATTTAAGTGTGCATTAGTTTCGAAACGTAAGCTAGAACAGGTTGGGACCGGTTTTAGATTGAGAAATAACCTGAAATTGGGTGATTAAGGTGGCCGGAGCAATGGGCCGGCGGTGGCCGGCGGTTGGCCGGAGATCGGGGAGAGAGAAAGAGGGGTTTTGGGTTTTTTTTAAATAATTTTACACCTATGGTCCCTGAGGTTTCAAGAAGTTCAAACCAGGAATTAAAGTTTTGTTTTAGGTTAACATAAATTACGGTTTAGCCCCTGAAGTTTTAGATAGTTATTATTTTATGTAAAAATTAATTAAATACAAGCTTTAACACACTAAAACTTATGTTATCATTATTATTAACATTATTACTAATATTATTATTGTTATTGTTATTAGTAATATTAATATTGTTGTTGTTATTATAATAATAATAATAATAATAATAATAATGATAATTATTTTATTTAAGATTATTTTCATCTTAAATTTTATAATAATAAGTAAACATTATAATGCTTATAATGTTATCATTACTTATTAAATTAATTTGTTATCCACCAAATTATTTATCAAGCATATTAATTCCATAAAGTTTCAAAATTGACATAAAAGGTCCTTTTAGAATTTAACAAAGTTAACTTTCAAGTTAACAAATATGAGATGTCACAGTCTCCTCAACTTAAAAGAATTTCGTCCCGAAATTAAGAATGAACTTAAATAAGCAAAAGAATTAAAATGAAAGATAAGTGTACAAACTCATAGTGGTTGACGTTTAATTACAGATGAAACGCTTCACTTTATGGAATCTTACAAGATTCTTGGCATAATATATGCCAACTTGAACTCTTCTAGTGAAATACAAGACGTTTTGAGTTGAAATATTAGAAAATGATGATGAGTTACCGTGGTACCTTATATTTATAAGCCACAAAATATAATTTCGTAGTAAAATGATGTCTAGAAATCAATAAAAGACCAACAATGATAAGAAAGGTTAACCGTCAAGATTTAAGGATCCCAAACGTCACTATATGAAGTGATCTTAACATATATCTTGTGAATATGTATTCCTCCTTTGACCAACCATCGGTCTAAGAATAATACGATATGCGAAGATTTTTGGAATGAGTTCACGACGTTGGTTAGGACTATTATTAAACACAGGAAAATGTATCGATCATCCAAAGTAATGATCGATGTTTTAATACCATACCACAGTATACGAATATTTGAAACAGATACAAGTCAATTCCTCGACCCATTATCTCCCATGAATCAATATGAAGTTAGTCAATCGATGTATAATACACCAATTATCATCATGACTTTTAAGATAAGAAGCATTTTAGTTGAAAGAAAAGTTAAGCAGGAGATCCATAGGATCACGAATGTTAGGTCTTGTCATATGTGAAGGTAAGACACTTGGATACATACCAAGTTACGTCTTTTCCTTTATGCCAAACCCATGACTACAATTTACGAAGGTTTATATGAACCTCCACGTCACAATGTAAGTAATAACGAGTCTCGTTGATCGAAACCAAGATAGAGTTTTAAAGATTTCCAAGGTTAAGGGTTCAAAAGTAATTCAAGAAGTAACGCAAACAATAAGACATGCATTTGTAACCATGTTTTGCAAGGTAACAAATTTCCAAATATAGTTTGCATACGTAATTCATCAAACTCATAAGTACAGTCGAGAACATTCGTATGACTAGAAGACATAACCACAAGTTGATAATGTCTTTATTTAGCAGAAAATTGTCTAGGAAGACTACCATCACACATTCATGTGTTGATGATATCTCAAAATGAAAGTTGATAAGGAGGGAATAAATGGTTTGATATAGCTAGATCAAATCAAAACATGAAGATAAAGGAAAAATTTAAGAATTTACATGCTCTAAGCTCGGAATCAAAATCAACCAAGAGTGATCGGGTCTCCTTTCAAGTTCAGAGATCATGCTTTGGCTTGATAGGCCGGAACACTAACATTGTTTTCACTCTTCAAGTTACTACATGCTTCTCGTCACTTGATTACAACCTTGATAAGTTGAAGATCAAAAAATGAGAATAGTCATCAAGGTATGGTTTTCACCCCTAACTTGATGGTGTACTCTCAAGGTATGACCACTAACTTACCAATCAAGAAGTTCGATCCCAACTCATTGTTGAGGATCCACAGAAATAAGACGAGATAACTCACCATTAAGGTAAGGGAAATCACTCCTATCTTAACGGTGAAGTTTTACAAAAACAAAATATAACAAGATGAACTTTTTCATCAAAATCCAGAATTCACTCCTATTTTGATGAGGTCGTCTCATTTGAACAAATACAATTCATAAAAATGATATTATCATCAAGGTATGGAATTCATGCCTATCTTGATGATTGAATTTCATAATAACAAGAAAACAATTGAAGATTGACATTTGTCACCAAAGTATGGGTTTCAATCCTATTTTAGTGAGATCATGTCATTTGTAAAATGCCATTCCAAAGAAAATAATTGAAGTCAATCCTCAAGATAAGGTAATCACTTCAATCCAGAGGATGAAATTTCATAAAACACACGATTGGAAACCATTTATCGAAACGAATAGAGAATCATCAAAGTAAGGGAATCACCCCTTTTTTGATGAGTTAGAATCATTTAGAAGATACGAATGTTCTTAGTCATAGGTTGACTTACAAACGCTTGCATCTCCCATGGTGCAAATGGTACGAAGTTTGACATAACAGCGAAAAGAAAAGATTATCAATTAGAAATCAGGAAATTTCAGGTTACATCAATGTAACAACAGAAAAAATCATGCTTACAAGCTTAAGATCAAAGTTCGAGATAGCAGAATTTGTTATGATGATGTTCAAATCTTGAATAATTTAAATCAGGAAGACAAAATCAAGGACAAGAATGATTCGACATCATAATGAGATGTGAACATTCGATTCACAATCGAAGGAAATACATGGACTTCTCAAGATATGAGGTCAGTCATAACCTTATTGAAGACACGCGTACTTATAAGTGGTAACAAAGTTATAATTAGTTTATTCGATCATTGAGGTGAGTGACCACTTATAATATTTGAGTTAACAAAGTTAACATTCAATCAGCAAAGTATCCCGAAATGTAGGAATTCCACCTACAGCATTGCATGTTCTTAGTTATGGGACACATCCTTAAGAAGATTTTAGAACTATAAGTAACGGTTTAAAGTTTTAAAGACCATACGGTTTAGATTCCCAATATCTTTGGGTATATTAAGAGTCATGTTCACGTTGGTCGAGGTATAGGAATAGTTTCATGTAACGCTGAGTTCAATATCGTTACACGTTACACGTTGAGCGTTTAAACGTAAGAGTTGAAATGTAAGATGAGTTCAATATTAACAGGAACATTATTTAGGTTAAGAATGAGAAGATATTTAAACTTTGGTGATAAACCAGTTCAAGGATTCAAGGATTTTTAAGATACAAAAAGGATGGTTCCATTTGGTAACGCATTACCATTTGGAATCGTTGACACGTCAAGGTAATTTGACCCATTTGCCATAGAGACTTGTGTATGTTGACCATAGTTTATCACTCATCCCAAAAATCCCCAGGTAAGCATAACTGGTCTCGCAATGAGATTTATACGATATGCTTGCCTTAGCCCGAAGGCCTTTTGCCAGGAAATCCAGAACACAGGTGTCTATGTGTCACACAAATTTCTTAGGTTCATGAAATCAAAACCTTGATGAGATTTTCATAGATTAGACATAGAGTCTAAGGAATTAATCCCACGATGATAAGTGTAGATTCCACATGTCGTTGAGAATAGGTTTAGGAAGTTCATTTGTCGGGGAGAGTCAAAGAGTCAAAGTTAAGTTTAGGGAGACAAGTAACTAAGTTTTAAACATTTAAAAGGCAATCCTATGCTAAAGCATCAAGTTGCACAAAAGGCATCCCTAAATAGATAGCATCATGTGACATGCAACAATAAGTATACACAAGATTATAAGGATTTTCCTATGAGGTTCATGCATAGCCTATAGTCTAGGTCACCATTTCTAATAACCTAAATCCCTATAGTTATGAGCTCTGATACCAATCTGTCACACCCCAACCTTGACGGCGGAAACGTCGAGATGTGAGGATTACGATTGTTCACAGCCACATAACGCTATTATTAAATCCAAATATATATTATTCATAAGTTTGAAAAGTACATTACAAGCATAAGTCTTAATAATGAAATAAGTTTTAACATGACATAACAAAGTACAATCAATTGATTTTATTAACTAGGTCCAAGTCCTAGATTATGTCAGCAACATAAGTGCACTTCAAACTTGGGGGTTTTCCTGAAACATGATAAAAATAAAGGTCAACTATAAATAGTTGGTGAGTTTCCAAGGTTTTCATACATAATATGAAAAGATTACAAGTAGCAATTCATGTCATAGGTTACAAGCTAGTAAGGTTATAGAACACATATCGTTACAACCAAGCCTCGACTTGATTACAAGTATATAAGATTGGCTAAGTGTATTTGGTTCCCTAGTGCACAAGCATACGGCTCCTAGGAGTCGACAATACATCGACTTTAGCACCAAATAGGCTTGTCAGGCCCAAAGATCTAAGACGTCGCCAGGCTAGCAATAATTAATGATTGTAAACAAACTATGTATCTCATATAATCACTTACAACACACAAATAACCATGACAAAATATAAAGATGAATTGCAAGTGCTTTACAAGTCTCAAACGTTTATAAGTGTAAGTTGTATAAGTATCACGTTTCATCCCAAAGTGTGAAAATATATAAAAAGGGGCAAGGAAAACTCACTTGGCAAATAAGTATTTATTTGATGATTAATAAGTAGAATGATAAGCGTCGTTCCAAAGTAAACCGTCACAAGGCACCTAGTTATACACATGTATATTTACAAGGTTAAAGTTTAATTATATAAGTTTAACGTTCGAATGAGAACTAGGGTTTCAAGTGGATTTTAGGGCTTGTCAAATAATTTTCTTTAACAAACTAAAATCATTCATCTTTTCTTGAAAAATATATATTTATATTTTATACTAGGAAGTGAAAAAGAACACTTATAATAACTTGCAAGAAATATATAAAATATGAATTTAAAATAACATTTATAATGATTTGTAACCTTTATAAAGTTTAAACAAAATTTATAACTAATTAAAACACCATTTAAATAATAATTTAAGGGTATTGTTTGAAATAATTTGTGTAAATTAAACTAGTGTTTAAGATCTAATTTATTTTTAGGAAAATAGTTTAAAATATACTATTTGAGCAAATATAAGAAATAACCTAAATATAATAATTTATTAAAATATTAAGATATTATAGGAAATAAATTTCCAGAATATAATCTTGTGATTCTAAAATTAATAAAGTTTATAAAATGATTTTTCATAATTTTTTAGAAATTTTAATATTTAATTTGAAGGCTTAAAAAAACCTAAAAATAAAACATGAGGTCCCCCGGATCGAACCGGGGACCTCCTGTTAAGGAGACACATGCTTTACCAGTAAGTCAAGGCTTTAGCCGCGTTTAGAAGTGGGTTTTAAAATCTTAAGAACTCCTTTAAAGAAAACCCCCAAATTTGTATAAACCCTAAAATCCAATTGATCCTAATTGAAGCCAAATTCGTTGTTAATAATGAAACAAATCATAGGGCTTTTGTTCCCTACATAAAATCGAGTACATCTCAGTGTTTAGTTACCTATTTTGAAGTTTAAATCGATGAGGATGAACAAGGGGATAGCCGCGACAATGGAGAGTTTACCCAAGATGATTTGGGTGATGATATTCAAATTTGAGACACAGGAATCTTCCTAAGGACTTGATGGATGAAAACCCTCTGTTAATTGGAGTTAAGAAAGCTCGTAATAAGGTCTTCGATAGAGTTGCAGGTCCGCGATGAAGAGAGGATCGGGTATGAGGTTTGAGTGTGTTTCAGGTGAAATTGGATGTTTGATACGTTTAGGAATAGTTATATGATTGTATAGGTTGAATTAATTGAATTATTATTAGTGTTTAAGACTTGAACGGTTAAAAAGTTTGGGGTCGACGGTTACCAATCCAATCGACACCCATAACCGGTCATGAAACTCGAATTTAAGTGTGCATTAGTTTCGAAACGTAAGCTAGAACAGGTTGGGACCGGTTTTAGATTGAGAAATAACCTGAAATTGGGTGATTAAGGTGGCCGGAGCAATGGGCCGGCGGTGGCCGGCGGTTGGCCGGAGATCGGGGAGAGAGAAAGAGGGGTTTTGGGTTTTTTTTAAATAATTTTACACCTATGGTCCCTGAGGTTTCAAGAAGTTCAAACCAGGAATTAAAGTTTTGTTTTAGGTTAACATAAATTACGGTTTAGCCCCTGAAGTTTTAGATAGTTATTATTTTATGTAAAAATTAATTAAATACAAGCTTTAACACACTAAAACTTATGTTATCATTATTATTAACATTATTACTAATATTATTATTGTTATTGTTATTAGTAATATTAATATTGTTGTTGTTATTATAATAATAATAATAATAATAATAATAATAATGATAATTATTTTATTTAAGATTATTTTCATCTTAAATTTTATAATAATAAGTAAACATTATAATGCTTATAATGTTATCATTACTTATTAAATTAATTTGTTATTCACCAAATTATTTATCAAGCATATTAATTCCATAAAGTTTCAAAATTGACATAAAAGGTCCTTTTAGAATTTAACAAAGTTAACTTTCAAGTTAACAAATATGAGATGTCACAAGTATAGATCCTTAAGATCGTGATACATCTTGTCTGCACCAGGATGAACAGAATATCGTGTCTTGTGCGCTTCCTCCATGATCAGGGTACGAACGTCTCCCTATTTGGGTACCCATATTCGATCCATGAAGTACTGTATGCTATCATCCTTTCAAATCATCTGTTTGTCTAACCCTCGGAATCCTTCTCCCGCAAGGTTTTCTTCTTTCAATGCTTCCCTTTGTGCAAGTTGGATCTGAGCTTTCAAGTTCGTTTGAATAGTCAATCCCAAAGCTCGAGCACGTAGTGGTTTCACGTGCTCTTTACTAATTAGGGCGTCAGCCACCACATTTGCTTTCCCTGGATGATACCGGATCTCACAATCATAGTCACTAAGTAGCTCCACCCAACGTCGTTGTCACATGTTGAGTTCTTTCTGATTCAGGAGGTGTTGAAGGCTCTTATGATCTGTGTAGATGATGCATTTAGTTCCATACAGATAGTGCCTCCATATCTTGAGTGCAAATACTACCGCGCCCAACTCCAGGTCATGAGTCGTATAATTCCTCTCATGCACCTTAAGTTGTCGTGAGGCATAGGCAATCACCTTGTCTTTCTGCATTAGCACACAACCCAATCCTTGATGTGAAGCATCGCAGTACACCACAAAATCATCAGTTCCTTCTGGAAGGGACAATATCGGTGCGTTGCATAACTTCTATTTCAACGTTTGGAATGCTTGTTCTTGTGCTTTCTCCCAATCAAACTTCTTGTCTTTCTGAGTCAACAATGTTAACGGTTGGGCAATCTTTGAGAAATTCGAAATGAAGCGACGATAGTATCCGGCCAATCCTAAGAATTGTCGTATCTCTGAGGGTGTCTTGGGTGTATCCCATTTCTTCACTGCTTCAATTTTGCCGGGATCTACATGAATCCCATTCTCGTTAACCACATGACCCAAAAATCTCACTTCTCGAAGCCAAAACTCGCACTTCGAGAGTTTAGCGAAAAGTTTCTCTTCTTGTAATAGACTCAGTATAGCCCGAAGATGTTTCTCGTGGTCCTCTTTCATTCGAGAGTAGATAAGTATATCGTCAATGAATACGATCACGAACTTATCCAAGTATGGTTTACACACCCGATTCATCAGATCCATGAATACAGCTGGTGCGTTAGTCAGTCCAAACTGCATGACTAAGAACTCATAGTGACCATAACGGGTTCTAAACGTTGTTTTCGGTATGTCATCCTCGAAAACCCTCAATTGATGATATCCAGAACGAAGATCAATCTTGGAGAAATACGAAGCCCCTTGCAGTTGATCAAATAAATCATCAATTCTGGGAAGAGGATATCGATTCTTCACAGTCAACTTGTTCAACTCGCGATAATCGATGCACATGCGGAACGACCCGTCTTTCTTTTTGACAAATAAGACCGGTGCTCCCCATGGTGAATGGCTCGGATGAATATAACCTTCTCCAGTAGTTCTTGTAATTGGCTAGATAACTCTTGCATTTCGGATGGTGCTAACCGGTACGGCGCTTTTGCTACCGGCGTAGCTCCAGGAACCAACTCTATACGAAATTCCACCTGTCGTGGAGGAGGTAGACCCGACAAGTCATCAGGGAATACTCCCGGAAAATCTCGTACTATAGGAATATCTACCAACTTGTTGCCTTCTTCTTTATTTTCCACTACATGGGCCAGAAATGCGTAACACTGCTTTCGTAAACATCGTCGCGTCTTCATGCAAGTGATAAGCTTTAGAGTTCTTCCCGGTCATTCTCCTTGAATCTTGAGTATCTCCCCGTTTGGCATCGGGATTCGTACTACTTTCTCCCGACAAACAATCTCGGCTCCGTGTTTCGACAACCAATCCATTCCCACAATCACATCGAAGCTCCCCAACTCAAAAGGTATTAAGTCTATGTCGAAGGCATGATTTTCCAATATCATGGAACACTTTTGAATAATCTCATCGGCCTGTACAACTCTACCGTTGGCCGTTTCTACAGAAAAGCTAGTTTCTAGTCTACTAGGGTTCAAGGCAAGCATATGTGCAAAATCAGAAGATATAAAACTATTGTCTGCTCAAGTATCAAACAATATGGATGCGAACTGGTGATTGAGCAAGTACGAACCCGTGACAACATTCGGGTCCTGACGAGCATCGTTGGCTCCAATGACAAATGCACGTCCCCGAGCGACATTTCCTTGATTAGCCGGGCCTTGATTCCCAGCTATGGCCATCACTTGCTGTTGATTATTCCCTTGTTGACCCCGTGCCCTATTCAGTTTGGGGAACATGTTCCGGTAGTGACCCGGATTTCCACATTCGTAACAGACTCTGGCATTCCCGGCGGGGTTAACCGCGTTGACGGGTGCAACCAGATTCGGTGCAACTCTACAATCTCTTGCTAGGTGGCACGGGCGCCTACAGTTCACACACACCCGGCACTGCATCTCCGGGGGATGATGATTGCTGCACCTGTCACATTTGGGGTGCGGCCCCACATATTCTCTCTTACCCTGAGTCACAGCCACGAAATTCCTGGTGATCTTGGCCTTTTTATCAGATTTCCCCGCATTCGACCGGCTAGTTTCTCCAACATCCTTTCTTTTCTCTGCTCCCCTACCCAATACTCCTGTTCTTATCATCTCATCAGTGAGAGCGCCAGCCTTCAAATTGCACTCTGGATTGTAGGGGAGCAGCTGCTGTTACCATTGCCCGGATCTGAGGTGTGAGTCCCCAAATGTACCTTTCAATTCTCTTTGATTCCGGTGTTACCAGATGTGGAACCAATCCTGCCAACTCATGAAAACATCGGTGTAAGCTGCGTGCCCATCTCCTACCATCGCATGGTTCCAGAATTCCTGTTCAAGTTTCTGCATCTCGTTAAGAGGACAGTACTCCTCAGTAATCAGGGCTTTGAACTCATTCGAAGTCGTTTGCATCGCCGATTCTCTCCCTCTAGCTTGAACCTGGGTGTTCCACCAGGTTAATGCCTTGCCCTGTAGTGAACACGTGGCATACTTGATTCTTTGACTATCGAGGTATTCACTGATATCAATCACCGCCTCCATCTTTTCCAGCCATCTTGTTAGGGCTATCGCCCCACCTTTCCCATCAAATTATCGGGGTTTGCAGGCTACAAATTCCTTGTATGAACATCCCCGTCGTGTATTATCGACCCCATTTTCGTTCCCAGTTGTTCCACTAATCCCAGTGTCTTCCCCTGTTCCTTGGTTATGTTGATCATTAGTATCATGATCTCCGTGGATATGATGATTCAGAAGAGTGACGCTCACTTGAGTCACAATAGTCGGAATCGGTGCGGCTAGCTGCTGAGCAATCATAGCAGCTATGTCAGGGTTGTCAGTTCCCTGATTGTTGCCAGCTGGAGCACCACCTGTTCTTAGTGGTCTACGCCTACCTCTGCCTTGTGGGGTCTCGCCTTGATTGGTACTACGTGTGGCTCTTCGAGGCGGCATCTTTTAATCATAGAAAGGTGTAAACATGTAAACTTTAGTAAACATGTAAACCTTAGTCACTTTAAGATACACGTATGATTTCACTCATCAAGTTCCAATATCCCATGCTTCGGTCCATCAAGATCATCACGTAGCCAAGTTTAAGCACATTCTTAGTATACCGGTGATGTTTATATATAGGGTTCCCCGCAGCGTTCCCACCACATCCACGATATACCTTGAATGACGCCTAAACCGGTTATACGACATCCTGATTTTCCTTAGCATGATCCCAAAGAATAACGTAACATATGTGTAGAGAGTATCATCACTCCTCTTACGTTTCCTGTAGTCCACTTTCATTCTAAGCATTCAATCAGTTCCTTAGTTACTGAAATGCTAAGTGGAGGAATGTCTCGTAAAGGATGAGATCAACGTCGTGATTGGAAATACCATGAATGCTCTAAGTAGGACAGGACTTAAGTAATAGCAAGTGTTAGTAATGTTTTGTTACCCTTAACAAGGTCTTACTAGAATTATGATCCTAGCACACCCTAGGGTATAGAATAGAAAACTTGTAATACTCATGATCGTTACCCCTTGGTAAAATTAGCTAGACTTCTCATGCACGGTGAATTGCAATTACGTGTGCACCCGTAATGGTAATTTGCCTTGCATGGTCACCCTAGCTCCACTTACCCCGAGTTAACATCATAGTATTGTCAACACTCATGAAGCATGGTTCGTGTAATGTCCTCATGTCCATGAGCCATTAGTATTCCAATAGTAGTATGCGGTAACAAGTAAAACCCCAAGCACATAAGCACAATATATTTAATGATAGTTGCCTATCCTTCATACTTTCAGGATTTCAGGCATAACCATGTTAGGGTCGGATTTAGTATCCTAGATCGACGCTACGCGTGATCACCAAGGTTCCCTTCTATTTAGGTATCTCGACCTAACGATATGATGTTGTGCGCATACAAACGTAAAATTTTAGTGTAAAGGTATCCCGTGGAGAAAGACTAAGAGTAATAGTGTCTTCCTCAGGGTGATCAGATAACAAGCACATATGCATAGAATCACGTATAGAGACAAGAAACAAGTATAGAGGAACATACATGTAATATCAAATGCAAGCCAGTCCTAGCATGCATTCTACATGAAGGTTCCTAGGTTATAGTCTAGGTCAAGTGTATTGCCTAATTCTCTATAACCAATGGCTCTGATACCAGTCTGTCACACCCCCGCTGATAGCGGAAACACGGGGATGCCAGCTAGACGGGATCGTCATAACACATGGTTAACAACAGAGATGCAATATGTATGTAATTGATGACAAAGCGTGTCATGACGACACCTGGCACAAATGGAGACTTGTGTCGTGTTTAGCCATTGTTCACGACAGCATAGTCATGAGCATAAATAGAAACTTGTAATTGATTCACATAGACGATTCACATAATCACAAAAATTGTACTATTGTATGTAATTCCCACAACCCGGGAACAAGTATCCAAAAGAATGTTAATTGTTTGAGGGACTGCAACAATGTACAAAATAATTGTTCATCATGTATGTTCAGTCTCAAAAATGCATCCTAGGGTCTCCACTAAGGCAGCACTCCTAGATCTTCAGTTCTCATTGTTACCTGAAAAATATGCTCAAAATTGTCAACAATAATGTTGGTGAGCTTCGCAGGTTTGAATTGTAAACATGTAATTGATGTTGTATAGTGTTTGTAGTGGAATACCGTGCATACAGTTATAAGCAAGCAAAATCACATACCATGAGTTTTATACAACCAAACCTAATGACGTACACACAGCAACTCGTCGGAATATATTCACCCAAGGCCCGTTCCTGGCAGTGTGATGGTACTCACGAGTAACCATCTGTCAAGGGTGGGGGTGTTAGCCCAGTAGTACTACTAATACCTATCCGTTGGTTCCAACGCCGGAATTAAAGGTTGTAAGAAGAACCACACAGTAACATCATGTATGCATCAGATATGTACTCACAAAACAGTATCACGTTGATTCCAAGTATGAAAATTGTATGTATGTTGTACAGCATTGAAAACGTGTGAGCATACTTTTCCCCCATGTTTGTAAAAGATTGAAACAATTGTATAAGCGTAAAAAGAGGCCACGAAACTCACTTGTTAAGTGGTAAGTATGTATGATGTAACTTCCCAAACTTGTATGTATGTACGAACGGTCAATCACATATTGACAGTTATGTTAAGCATTAATATTACGTCTGATGTTAACCATATTGTTTAGTTGGGTCGGGTCGTATCGGTTCGGTCGTGGGTAACTCTTGCACACAAACACGCGCAATAAATCTTATGTAGATCCAAGCACTAGAAACGTTGCCATTGTCGATGATGTGTGGGTAAAAGTGTTATTGTTGTTAAAGAAATACTTGGTAAGCACTTGTGTTAGGAATCGTTTGTTGCTAATTGTAAAATGTTAAGTTGATGTGTTTTGATATAACATTAATGAGTTTGATAGTGTTAATCTCAATGATCGTCATTAACAATGGCAACCGTGTCGATGTCACCTTAACATCACACGACTACACACACCACACACATGAAGAATTCGCACACAATGACTCCAATTGCACGACAGGACTAGACGCACGACTGAACACTCCATTCGCACGAATCAACTTTCAGTCATGCGAATCAGCTTCATTCGCACGACTGAACTCCCATTCGTGCGAGTAAGCACTCAGTCGTTCCACACAGCACCCAACTGCACGACTTAACCTTCCATTCGCACGATTCAACCCTTAGTCGTACGAATCAGCTTCATTCGTACGACTGAATCTTCATTCGTACGACTGGATATTCAGTCGTGCGATACACACAGTCGCACATAATCATCCGCATTGACTCAGTCGCACACACTCTCAATCTCACGACACGCACATACGCATGGAATCAGTCGCACGACTCACCCCAGTCGCACCACTCAGCTGTACGATAGACTCAGACGTATGGACCCAGTCGCACGACTCACTCAGTCGCACGGCTCAGTCGCCTGAATGACCCAGTCGCCTGAACAGTAAGTTCGCGACTGCTGAAGTGCAGAGCAGCGTTCAGCTGCTTCGGGCACGAGTTTTACACCCCAAGAACTTCCTCAAACACACATCTAAAATGTCTAAACAAGAAACACACACTGGAACGCAACACAGAAGCCCGCACGACCTCATGTGCTCGGATGAACCCGAACACCCGAAACCATAGAAACGCAGAAGTTAAATCGAGCAAGAAACGGGTTAAGCGAGGTTATCTACCTGCTAGAAGTGAGTATTCACGATGATAACCAAGATTTGACGGTGAAAACGCAACAAATGTGCCCGATTTCGGTGCTAGTTCGAGTGAGAAAGTGGAGAAAAGGTGAAGAAGAGGAAGGTAGAAGAAGAAGCAGAATTATGGATGCTAGGGCTGGTGTGGGGTATTTATACCCAGCCCTAGTTTGGCAATTTGTCAAGTTTAGTCCCTGCACTTAGCCCCCGAGTTCCCAAACTCGCGTCGGTTGATAACGACGTAAACACGCGCGTTATATTAATTATAGTGAAGTATTTAATGTCGTTTGTATCTTGTATATGTTGTTATTAAAGATGTTTATATTATATAACATAATATAGTTAATGATGTCGGTGGTGAACCCGTAAGCGTTTTGGGCGATAAGGTTGCAAATGATGGTATCACGACTGTAAAAAAAACCAAACAAGTATGATGTCCTCACAAATAGTCTAAGAAGATGAAAATTGAACGCTCTAAGGATAGTTAACGAAATTTCACGTTAAATGACGGACCTTGTGGTGACGGAAGTCACACCTGCGAAGGGGAAGGCCGTTCTTCGTGTTGTCGCCGCCGCGAGGTGCCGGCGGGTGCCACCCGCGAACCGGCGGTTTTGGTGTCCGGTCTATGTTCATCATCTAACGCAAAACTCTGTCGGTTTGGGGTATTTCGTGGGGGTTGGGGTTACCGGCGTTCCCGACTGCTACCCTCACCATTGGGTTGCCTGTCGCTTATAGGCGGACCCGGTTGCCGCCTTTACAGCGCCGGCTTACCTGGTCTGTTGGCTGCGATGGTAGCCTCTCGGTTCCCATTGTCGATCTGAACATGCAGAGGTCTTCTTGGTGATAAAAGTACGGATCGGGTTACGGTTGGTGGTCTCGCCTTGCTGACCGTCACCTATATATATAATATATATGTACCCACTAGGGTTTCTTGATCTGGTGGTCTGCGGGCCGGAATACTGCCGCCCGATTGTTGTTCTCCGGCAGGCGCATATTGTGGCCTGTCGATTTTGTTTTATTTGGGCATTTCTACACTTGACCATTGTCAGCGGTGGTGGCTCACTACCTCCATGAGGTTAATGGTGGGGTAGCGATATTATTGATCGTAATCTGGTCGGAGTCGATGACGACGAGTTCTAACTCATCCGAGACTGAGTATGCTTGGGTATGTTGTTTCAGTTTTTTGCATTCGTGGCTATGATCAGAATGCAACCATGTTGGTTGTAATGGCTAGGTGACAGTTTACGGGAAGCAGCCACAACCAAATGGTGTTTCTGAGCCCGATTCCGGTTGCTTTATAACTGTTGAAGTTAACTTTTTGTATAAACATTAGTCGTGGGCGATGACGATTAGCGAATGGCCTTTGACATTGTTGTTTTGGCTTGATAAACAGTTAGTTTGCAGCCACAACAAACTGGCATTTCCAAGTCTTCTTTAAGTTATTTAAATGTCTATTCAACCCCACCGCGAAGCGCGGGGGAAAACTAACTAGTATAATTAAAATGACTAGATCAATGGACCAAGATAGTAATTACTTTTATTATTTAAAGAAATTAAGGTTTGACTCCTCGCCTCACATAGATGTTTTAGAAAAAGTTACCATTCAAATGCTATAAGGAAATACCAGCCGTTCAAAAAAATGCTATAGGAAATGATTATTTAAATCATAAGTTGTTGAGCGAAGTGCTGTGAGGGTCAAACTGTTTAAAAATATTTTTTTTATTTTATCTTTATACATATTAACTTTTCTTTAAAACGTAAGCATAACTTACTCTTACTTTTAAATTACAAGTTGCAACTCGTATATACACTTGTTAAGGATTGACCTTCTAATAAATGGTGTTCTTGAAACTTTTTGTTTCTGACACTGGGCTACCAGCCCAGTGGTTGTATGCACCAAGTTGACTTGCTAATTGTTCTTGTTCTCGACGCTAATCTTTTATAGTTTTATATCTCAAAAATCGATGCATACAATAACAATCCTTTCCGTTGCACCTCATCACCACTAAATCATTTGCAGTTTGATCAAACACTTTTAGCCTTCCTTGCGGTTGTTGCTTTTGGAACTAACAATGTTATCATAAAAGCCAGCCTAATTTCCAATATGATCTTGTACTTAGCCAGCACTGACTCGAAATCTCATATCTAACCCGACCAATCAATGTCCGGTATGAATAAAGGGAAACACACAAGCACGTTAACATATGAGATCATTGCCGCAACATTTGTAAGGTTAGATAAGTTTTACATCACGTAAGAAGAGGTCCAAAAAGAACTATGATTTAAGCATAGAGAAACTGAGATAGGTTGATTTTAAAATCCTAATGAATAACCGCGATCATCCGTTTCTACTTCAAAAGAGTTGAATCCTTAAAAGGAAAAAACTATCAGGAAAAAACATCGTTATCAACGTTCCTTATATACATACATTTGTTTTGAATTTTTATTATTGTTGAAATTTATAACTAAAGTAATATTTTTTTGATGTATTTGTTTTAATATTAGCAAATATATTCGTTTTAAAAATAAATAAAAACATTACTCTATAATAAATGAAATGACGAAGGGAAATGAACAGTGACTTAGAAGATCTCAGCCGTTCTTTCTTTATCTATGGTGGAAAGCAGCAACGTGTACCTTCTCTTTGTTATACGCGTTTTCATGTCTCGTCTTCATTCTCCTAAGATCTCTCTCAGACTACATTACAGATTACAGCAACGATTATTAGTTTATTACGAAGAAGATAAAGATGTTGGCGGTGTCATCACCACTGGTAGGTCAATAATCTGTTGAGTTTTTTTTGTTTGTGAATTTCTAACCGCGGCGATCAATGAATTTTCCTACGTCAAAATTGTTCACTCATAGGTATCTATCTCGCTTTCTTCTCCTAGGTTTATGTTGTTATTGCACACAACTTTATCTTTTCTATGTAACTACAAATTGGTTCTTGCATTTATGCATAGTGAGTGCAATGCTTATTTTGTTTCTATTTACAAGCTCCATTAATTATGTTGTATTTGTTGTTATCACTGTTCTGTTATGTTTTGCTGTAGAAATTCATAGCCTAATACAACAGTATGCTAAACTAACTTGGTACTTTGTTTATTGTTGTTACGAATTCACAACTCAGTTCGTTCTGGTTTTCTTTTATAACTACAGCCTAACGTAAGATATCTTCTTTATTTCATTTTGTATGGTGCCTTTTCGTTTAGGGTCTTTTTAAAGCTGGTAAAGCTTCAGTTTATCAAATTGTTCTATTGTTCGTATAGTATGGATGCTTAAGTTCAGGAGATTAATGGTTAAGGCTATGTTTTTGTGAATTTGCTTCTTGGCAAAAGATGGAGTTTTTATGCTTCGTGTTGCTCCAACCAATAAGGCTTTCAAGAATATGTTGTTTTTGGTTTTCAACATTATTTTGGGTAGTGATAACTTCATTAGTTATATAATACTGTCATGGGTTATTGCGTTTACATGGCCACAAACCTTTGATAGCTATTTCCTTGGTCTAAAAAATGTCTGAAAGTAAAATTCAATCTTTGTGTAATCTAAGATTTTAAGTAAAATTTCATTTTTGTTGTTTCTTCGCAATCAAATAAATTAAGTTACATATATTATAAAGAAACAAGTTTAACTATATTTGTTTTTGGTTGAGTTTAATTGTAAATCGATGAATTGAATATATGATATGCATACCTCTATTAAAATGACAAAAAAGAGTTTATCTTTGTTTACCAATGTTTCACTTATGTTCCATAGGGTAGCTTTTTGTTTTAAGCTTGGGATGTTTTCAGTGGATTAGTAGCATGCCTCTTTATAAGGTTGGTTCTAGGCTGATTGTTTTTTATCATTCAATATGATTCTTCTATTTGTGCATTTTTCATTGCGTGGCTTTACATTACGTTTGTTCTAGAATATTCAACCATTCTATTTATGTATCTTATTTTAGCCCATAAACATGCGAGTTTACATTACGTTTGTTCTAGAATATTCAACCATTCTATTTGTGTATCTTATTTTAGCCCATAAACATGTGAGTGATCATTTCTGTTTTGTATTTGGTCCTCATGGCCTAAATGTGGCGTAAAATACACACACAATATCATACCTATTCCCTAATATTATATGATAGGTCCGTGGAGGTGCAAAATTATCTCTAATCTAAAAAGTAAATACATTTCTTTCTAACTGAAAATGTTTTGCTTCTTAGGTCAAATGAAAGTTAACTCTTTTTTAATTGGACTTAAAGTATGATTTGTTTGAAGATTGGTTAATTTTGCTGCAACTTTTACCATTTTTAAATTTGGATATACTTCAGTTTTGTATTTTATATTTAACTTCAAACGGTAATGTTTTAATGTTTAGTTAATGATAACACAATAAATTTTTGCTACATTGTTTAAGATATTGCTTGATTATGCAAGTTTAAGTATCTGGCAAAAGGTAACACAAATGTTCTTATTTTATTATTTTAACCAAATGTTCTTAGTCTCACTGTAGATTGTCTTATGTTTTATTCTTTTATATATAGAACACAAACAACTTCCTATGAGATAATACGTGCCCCCCTCCTACCACATCACTGTTGAAGGCAAGTAGGCAACAATAGGCAAGTAAAGTGATCCTTGGAACTTTAGATTTGTACTATAAATTTTAGAACATATTGTATATCAATTCACATTTGATATTGTTGTTCTTGTATATGATTTATTTTGATATTTTAGGGGCCATCACAAGCACTTTAAGATTTTTAAAGAGAACTTGGAAAGCCTGTCATACAAGTCGGTGAAACAAATGATGATAGAAGACAATAAAACTAAGGTGTTTCTATGAATATATATGCATTATTAAAACTAAGGTGTTTCTATGAATACATATTATTGCAAGTCTTAAATACTTGACAAAATTTGATTCCGGTCCTTGGGTTATCTAAGTTAAAAACCATGTGGTATAGGCAAAAGAATTATCAGTAGCAATTTAAGTTTAAAGTTTAAAATCGGTTCAGTTCACTTTGGTTTTCTGGCCGGTTTGTTTGGTATTGGCCGGTTCAGTTCCGGTTTGGAACCAGTGTCACTACCTGGTTCCTATAGATACTGGTTCCAAATTAATTTGGTTGAGGGTTCCGGTTCTAAAACAGGTTTTCTTTTTTCGCCTCTACCCAAAGACATTTCTCATGATCGACAAGATGACTAATCTCGAAGGAAACGGGCCCTAAAAGCCCAACCCCGAAGAATCTAGCATGGGCTTTGTAATAGTTTGTACTTTGTAAAACTGTACAAGAACAAATAACATCTCGGGCCTGAGTTTCTATAAAGCCCAATTAGGCCCATGAACAGCCCAACGGGTCATACTAGACAATACGAGGGCTTATTAGTTTCACAAGTTTATTTAAAGGGGCCTACTAAAGAGACGCCCTGTGGTATATATGGACGCCCTCCTTACGGGCCGTAAGGCCCTTCACGGGCCGTATGGGTCAAATCAGTCATTCAAAAACGTAATTCAAGAAAGTAACGGCCCGTGAATATGATCACGGTCGTATTAATCCATATCCCGTGAAGCCAGTCAAGGCCCGTGTGTCATTCCAGATACGGGTCGTGAACGTCTTTACGGGTCCTAGTATCACCTTTAATAATTTGACGAGATATATTATTCCTCGTTTTTCGTGTAATTTTGTATTTATTACGTTATTTAATATGACGTAATATTCCTCGATAGTCGTGTAATTTTGTATTTATAACATTATTTGATATGATGTAATATTCCTCGATATTCGTGTTAATTATGTGACGAGATGCAATATTCCATTTCAACTACTATATAAACGTTAGTTTATAAATTCATTTCATAATTCAAATTTCTACGATATAAATTCATTTCATTTCAACTACTACATAAACGCAATATTCCATTTCAAGTGCTATATTAACGTTAATATTTAACGTTACGATGTCTTTCTGGGATAGCAACTATTTATTCGGTTCGGAATCTAACTATTACCCTCAGGAGGGTTACGGTTACCCTCAGGAGGGTTACGGTTATTACTATGAGGCTGCTTCAAACTATCGAGGACAGTTCGCGTCCAATTACGGCGGCGATGACGGGGGCGATGACGGGGGTGATAACGGTGGCGATAGCAGCGGGAATAATGACGGTTCTGGTTCCGGTAAAAAGGGTTTATACGACACGAATCAGGTTATAAGATATATCATATTTAATTTTACTTTCATTTTACTATCATTTAGTAATAACAAACTAAAAATATTAAATTGATTAGGTTTTCTCATCTCGTGAAGAATTAGTTGATTGGGCAACTAACGTGGGGCGAGAAAATGGGTTCGTTATTGTCACCAAACGTTCAAAAAGAAATTCGAATGGTTTGGTGGTTAAAATTTGGTTGAAATGCGATCAGGGTGGTGTATATAAGGGAGCATCCACTCTAAGAAAAAGTGGCACGAAAAAAACAAACAGTCAATTTGAATTGCAGGGTAAGTATCAGATGCAGAGAGATGGGTGGATTATAGTTGTTGTGGATAATACTCATAACCATGAACCTGCTGAACACCTGGAAGGACATGCATACGCAATGAGGCTCACCGAAAATGAGCTCTCTACTGTCAAGAATCTGACCGAGCAAAATATTGACCCTCGAAACATTCTAGGCACGTTGAGGGAACAAAATCCCAATAACGTGTCTGTGTTACGAACCATATACAACGCTCGGGCAAAAATAAAAAAGTCCACCAGAATTGGTGAAACCCCAATGCAGGTTTTTTTTCTATACTACAACAACATCAATATATTTACACCCTTCACATTGAGGAACCGACAAATACCGTCGACGGGGATTTTTTTTATACATCCCACATCTCACACATTATGGCGTGCGTACCCACACGTGCTGATGATTGACACAACATACAAAACTAACTTGTATAAAATGCCTTTTGTTCAAATGGTTGGTGTGACATCCACCCTGAAATCTTTTTCTGTTGCTCACGCATTCATTGATTATGAGCGTGAAGCCAACTTCAGATGGGTGTTAGAGCAACTAAAAGCAACGCTGGAAGATAAGTGTATGGAGCCCCGTGTTATACTAACCGACCGAGACCTCGCTCTGATGAATGCGTCAGAAGAAGTTTTTCCGAGTGCTGTTCGATTACTTTGCAGATGGCATATTTCGGAAAATATTGCTAAACATTATAAGGCGAGTTTTTCAAATGAAGAGTGGGGTGCTTTTCAGCATGTGTGGTCGTACTTATTCACTCTGAAACGGAGGACATATACGCTTATAATTACGACCGGCTTTATCGCAGATTGGTATCCAACCATTCAAGTAAGTTTTCTAGTGTTATTCTTAAAAATATGTATATTTACATAAAAATAAGTACATTTTTTTAATAGGAGTGCTGATGTACCTCAAAAATAACTGGTTGGACCCCTACAAAGAGAGATTTGTGTCGGCGTGGGTAAATAGAAGTTATAACTTCGGTCAGCACACAACGAACCGAGTTGAGAGCCAACATTCGTTGTTGAAAAGTTACCTGAAAGCAACCAATAGCACCCTGGATAGATTTATTCCTTTCATTAATAATATCTTAGCTACCCAGGAAATTGCTATAAAAGAAAGTTTTACCAAAAGCAAAATCATGCTTATGGTGCAGCATAATCATGAAGTGCTTAAATTGCTGCGAGGTACCGTTTCTATTGCGGCTTTGGATATGTTAGTCGGTGAGATTAACATGATAAATCATCTAATTATATCCAAAGAATCATGTGGTTGCCATCTTTTTACCAGCTTTGGTCTTCCGTGTGCTTGTAAATTAAACAATTACTTTCAAACAGGTGAATGTTCTTTTACGTTTTTTATTTTTTCATGAAAACTTTTATTATATTTTATTTAATATATTATTTTATAGGTCAATGTATCCCGCTCGATGCCATTGATGTTTTTTGGAGGAAGCTAGATTTTTCACCCGCGTATATTGTACGGGAGGTTCAAGTAGATGTACATAAAGAGATGGAGATGGTGACAAAATATTTACTTGTCCAACCTGAAAATGTGAAAAGATCTTTGATTAATATTTTCAAATCTTTCATTAATCCTTCAAAAACGGATAAAAAACCTCCTAAAGTCCAAACACATACACGGGGTCGTCCAAAAAAAGATAAGCAAAAAGAAACAATATTAGACGCCCCCAGACATAGTTCATATGTTCAACCGAGAGAAAATTTTGAAGGTCCGCCAACATATTCAAGTTCGGTGGTGAAGTCAAAACAAGGGTCTTTGCAGCGCAGTCAATCCATGTCTTCAAAATCAAGAGCCAAAGATGGATTATCTCAACAGAGTTCCAAGTTTTCATATATCCCGGGCGACGAAGATAAAAACAATTTTTTCCGGTTTAACCGCGGGATTCCATCATTCTTTTTCCCGTATATTTCAGGTGCGGATGATGTTTTAGCGGACGGCAATTGTGGTTTTCGTGCTATAGCACTCGCATTGGGATATGGTGAAAATCACTGGCGTTTTATACGTACGGAACTTATATCTGAGTTGGATGAAAACAGACATAGGTACGCTGCGATGTTTCCTGATATAAACGAAATAAGGGAATCATTAAACTGGAACGGGTTAGGTGCGGCTCCACATAAAAATTAGATGACAGTGCCACCTGCTACAATCCTTATTGCTAACAGGTTTCGAGTGGTAATAATTTTTATATCGATCGGCAACTCCGCTACTTTTTTCCCGTTCTGGTTATCCCCTCGTGATATCAGTGAACATCATATAATTTCAATTGCTTATGTTCAAGATTGCCATTTCATTAGAATTCGATTAGTGGGTGACTATCCAATGCCTGTTCCGAGCAAATATTGGCATTTGTACAAAACAAAAAACGCCAATGATTGGGAGGCTATATACGGAAGTCGAATTCAAAAATATCTTGAACTAAGGCCCGTAGACCCTGTTGAACATGTAGATTTAGTATAGTTTACACATTTATCAATTCTTTCAATTCTTTAATTATTCAATTCTTTATTGTTATTGAATTGTAAACATGTAATCTATTATTTATTCAATTCTTTATTGTTGTTGAATTATAAACATGTAATCAATTCTTTCGTTTTCCAAAGAAAAATGCAATAAGAAGATTATCGAATTTTTCTTCAACCTTTGAATTTTGTTTATATGAGCTGGGCATTTGGTTAGCATAAAAGGTGTGTAGGAATGTTAATGATATGAGATGCATAATATATGTTGAGATTCAAGTATGTTTTTCAGTGCAACTTTTCCGACTGAGATTCAAGTATGTTTATATAATTGCAGAGCCTGGCGTCGGATTTTCTGAATTCCACTTCAAGTTTTTGTACTTCACTTCGTGGACAGTATTCCTCATTCATCATATCTTTGAACTCGTTCCACGGGAGTTGATCTGCCATGGCTTGCCCTAGCATTTGCACTTGCGCATTCCACCAAGACAATGCAACACCATCCAACGTTCCCGTAGCGTATTTCACCTGGTCAGCAGGCAGACAGTTACATTTTGAGAATACGGACTCCGTTTTCTCAAACCACCTTACTAACCCTACAGCTCCCTCGGTTCCACTGTAGGTGTGAGGCTTGCAGTCCATGAAGGACTTGTAGGTACGCGTTGGTGGTCCTGCTGACTGTCTTATTTGGGTAGCAGCTACCGCTGCCTGAACTTGTACGTTGATTAGAGCAGCCAATTCCGCAGGGGTCATATTGATAGTACCAGCGCCTTGGTCACCGGCACCTTGGTCACCGGCACCACGTCCACGCACGCGTCCTCGTCCACGACCACGTCCACGTCTTTGGGCGTCCATTATTTAGGAAGACTATACTTATGGGTTTGATGATATCTCAAAATGAAAGTTGATAAGTAAGGAATAAATGATTCCATATAGCTAGATCAAATCAAAACATGAAGATAAAGGAAAAGAAATCGATTTAAGAATTTACATACTCCAAGCTCGGAATCAAAATCAACCTAGAGTGATCGGGTCTCCTTTCAAGTTCAGAGATCATGCTTTGGCTTGCTAGGTCGAAACACTAATCATTGTTTCACCCTTCAAGTTACTACATGTTTCTCGTCACTTGATTACAACCTTGATAAGTTGATGATCAAGAAATGTGAATAGTAATCAAGGTGTGGTTTTCACTCCTAACTTGATGGTGTACTCCCAAGGTATGACCACTAACTTACCAATCAAAAAATTCGATCCCCAACTCATTGTTAAGGATCCATAGAAATAAGACGAGTTAACTCACCATTATGGTAAGGGAAATCACTCCTATCTTAACGGTGAAGTTTTACAGAAACAAAATATAACAAGACGAACCTCCTCATCAAAATACAGAATTCACTCCTACTTTAATGAGGTCGTTTTATTTGAGAAATACAATCCATGAAAATAAAATTATTCTCAAGGTATGGAACTCACGCCTATCTTGATGATTGAATTTCATAATAACAAGAAAACAATCGGAAATTGACAATTGTCACCAAAGTACGGGTTTCAACCCTATTTTGGTGAGATCATGTCATTCGTGAAATGCAAGTTCCAATGAGAATAATTGAAGTCAATCCTCAAGATAAGGAATCACCCCGATCCAGAGAATGAAATCTCCTAACACACACAATTGGAAACCATTTATCGAAACAAATAGAGAACCATCAAAGTAAGGGAATCACCCCTGTTTTGATGAGTTAGAATCATTTAGGAGGTACGAATGTTCTTAGTCATAGCTTGACTTACAAACTCTTGCATCTCCCATGGTGCAAACGGTACGAAGTTTGACTTAACAGCGAAAGGAAAAGAATATCAATTAGAAGTTCAGGAAATTTCAAGTTTCATCAATGTAACAAAAGAGAAAATCATGCTTACAAGCTTAAGATCAAAGTTCGAGACAACAGAATTTGTTATGGTGTTCAAATCTTGGATGGCTTAAATCGGGAAGACGAAATCAAGGACAAGAATGATTCAATCATCATAGTGAGATGTGAACATTCGATTCACAATCAAAAGGAATACATGGACTTCTCAAGATATGAGGTCAGCCATAACCTTGTTGAAGACACGTGTACTTATAAGTGGTAACAAAGTTATAATTAGTTATTTGATCATTGGGGTGAGTGACCACTTATAATATTTGAGTTAACAAAATTAACATTCAATTAGCAAAGTATCCCGAGATGTAGGAATTCCACCTACAACATTGAATGTATTTAGTTATGGGACACACCCTTATGAAGATTTGAAAACCATAAGTAATGATTTAAAGTTTTAAAGATCTTTCGGTTTAGATTCCCAATATCTTTGGGTATAACAAGAGTCATGTATACGTTGATCAAGGTATAGAAATAGCTACATGAAACGCCTAGCGTGTAACGATGTTTAAACGTAGGAGTTGAAAGGTAAGACGAGTTCAATATCACAGGAACATTATGTATGATAGGAATGAGAAGAAACCAGTTCAAGGAATCAAAGATTTTTAAGATATAAAGAGGATGGTTCCATTTAGTAACGCATTACCATTTGGAATCGTTGACACGTCAAGGTAAATTGACCCACTTGCCTTAGAGACTTGTGTATGTTGACCATAGTTTATCACTCATCCCAGAAATCCCCAGGTAAGCATAACTGGTCTCGCAATGAGATTTATACGATATGCTTGCCTTAGCCCGAAGGCCTTTTGCCAGGAAATCCAGAATACAGGTGTCTATGGTCACACAAATTTCTTAGGTTCATGAAATCAAAACCTTGATGAGATTTTCAATGATTAGACATAGAGTCTAAGGAATTAAACCCACGATAGGTAGTGTAGATTCCACACGACGTCGAGAATAAGTTTAGGAAGTGTTATTTGTCGGGGAGAGTCAAAGAGTCAAAGTTAAGTTTAGGGAGACAAGTAACTAAGTTTAAGCATACATAAGGCAATTCCTATGCTAAGGCATCAAGTTGCACAAAAGGCATAGCATTATGTAGCACGCAGACAATAAGTAAGCACAAAAATATAATGATCTTTCTATGAGGTTCATGCATAAGCTATAGTCTAGGTCACCATTTCTAATAACCTAAATCCCTATAGTTATGGGCTCTGATACCAATCTGTCACACCCCAACCTTGACGGCGGAAACGTCGAGGTGTGAGAGTTAAGATCGTTCACAGCCACATAACGCTAGCCTTAAATGTAAATATTATTATTATAAGTTGCAAATGCAATTACAATCATAAGTTTCAACATGAAATAAGTCAAAACATAAAACAAAAGTAATCCAAAGCTTTTCATTCTTTAATCTAGGTCCAAATCCTAGATTTATGCAAACTTCAAATGATGACTTCAAACTTGGCATTTCCTGAAACATGTTAAAAATAACGGGTCAACTATAAAGTTGGTGAGTTTCCAAGGGTTTCATATACATAATATCCCATGGGTTTTCAAGTAGCAATTCATGTCATAGGTTATGAGTTAGCAAGTTTATAAAGCACATATAGTACAATCAAACCTCGACTAGATTATATGTTTATATGAGTGGCTAAGTGTACTTGGTTCCCTAGTGCACAAGCATACGGCTCCTAGGAGTCGGCAATACATCGACTTTAGCACCAAATAGGCTTGTCAGGCCCAAAGATCTAAGACGTCGCCAGGCTAGCAATAGTTAATGATTGTAAACAATATATGTAACTCATATAAGACTTACAATAACACAAATAACCATGACAAAATAAAGTATGAATTGCATGTGCTTTTATAAGATCTAAACGTTTATAAGTGTATGTTGAATAATGTAACATGTTTCACCCCAAAACGGTGTGAAATAGCATAAAAAGGGGCAAGGAAACTCACTTGGCAAATAAGTATAAGTAGAACGACTAATAAGAATAATAATAGGTGTCGTTCCAACGTGAATAGTCACAAGGCACCTATATATGTATATATAATCACAAGGTTAACGTTTAATAATAAGTTTAACAATTTAACGAGAATTAGGGTTATAGGTGGAATTTGGGGATTTTTATAAGTACATTAAATATTTTAAGACCAAAATTTATCATTTATGTGTTTTAATAGAAATTAACTAAAATATACTAAGTGTACATTTTTTGTATATAGAAATACAAAAGAAATAATGTTTGTAATAAAATTTAGTTATAAGTTGGAATAATCATCATTTATATATGTATATAGATATTGTTGAACAAATAATTTAGTGATTTAAACCACTATCAAAAATCCATTTTATAAGAAAATAAACTAAATATATTATTTATCTAAACCGTTTAGTAAAAATATTAACATATTTTATTTAAATAAATTATAGAAAATAATATGATGTCTTAAAAATCTAATAAGTTTATAAATCATTTTTTTTATAAATAAATATATTTAGTTATAACATTTGTAAATAAATTTTATAATAAAATGATAAAAGATTTTACAAAAATAAATTTACAGAAAATATTTAGGTGATTTTAAAAATATTAAAAGTTTGTAAAATTATTTTTATGTTTATTAAATTTTTTCTAAAATTAAAATTAAGCTAAGAAGGCTTTTAAAAAAATGCATGAGGGTGCCCGGGTTTGAACCCGGGACCTCATGCTCAATGCACAATGTCTTAACCAGTGAACCAGGGCCGCGGCCTTGGTTTGCATTGGTTTTAAATTATTTTAAACTCAATTTAGGCGTTTTCCCCAAATTCATAAGAACCCTAATTTGATTTCAGCCAAATTGAACATCAATTCGTTATTGTTAATGGAAACAAACATAGGGCTTTGATTGCCCATATGAAACCGAGTGTGTATGTAGGTTTAATTACCATATCAATGATCGAAACGACAAGAACAGATGTAGGAGGAACCGCGGCTGTAGCCGAAACCTGATTGGTATGTAAACGATGATGGAAACCGAATTAGATTCCTGTGAAGCTTGAGTAGATAGCCAAGAATTGAAGCCCTCAATCAATTTCAGTTGATATTGAGTGGATGATGATGAACACCACAGTAGCAGGTCGCGGTGAATAGGGAACTCGTTTGAGTTGTTTGATGTGTTTCAAGTAAATATGCAAGTTGTATTCGATTAAGTGTAGTTAAATGATTGTTTGGGTTCGTTTTATTGGATTATTATTAGCATTAGATGCTTGAACGGTTCAAGGATGGTAGTCGACGGTTACCGAACCAAATCGACATCCATTTTAAGCATTAAACTTGAATTAAAGGTTGATTTAGGCTTGAAACGTATGATAGAAGGGTTTGGGACCGGTTTTGGATCGAAAAACGGTTTGAAAATGGTAATGGATCGTGGCCGGAGCCGCGGCCGGCGGTGGCCGGCGGTTGGCCGGAAAATCGGGAGGGGGGTTGGGTTTGGTTTGAGTTTTAATTATATTTACACCTTTGGTCCCTGTGGTTTATATTTTGATATTTTATGCTAAAAACTTCAATTTTAAGTTTTTAAATTGACAACTAAGCCCCCTTAACTTAAGCTAACTTTAAAGATTTAACTATTTATAACTTATCAGTTATATATAAGTTATTACTCTTATTGTTACTAATACTTTTATTATTATTATAATTATTATTATCATTATTAATATTATTATTATTATTATTATTATTACCATTATAATTATTATTATTATTATTATTGTTATTTTACTATTATTATTATTAGCAGTAGTAGTAATGTTATCATTATTTATTATTATGTTCAATTTAATAATTAAATTATTTACTTTCAAATTAAAGAATCAAAGACAAGCTAAGAATAAGCATAAACAACTCTTAAGTTTTATGATTGCCCACAATCGCCCTTACAAGAATAAACGACGTTAACTTTTAATTAACGGAAAATACGAGATGTTACAGTCTCCCCAACTTTTAAGAATTTCGTCCCGAAATTAAGAATGAAACTTAAACGAACAGGCGGGTTTAAATGAAAGATAAGCGTACAAACGGACAGTGATAGACGTTTGATTACAGATGAGATATTTCACTTTAGGGAATCCTTCAAGTCTCTTGACATAATACATGTCAACTTGAACTCTTCCAGTGAAATACGAGACGTTTTGAGAGAAAACATTGGAAATGATGACGAGTTACCATGGTATCACAACTTTCAGTATATAATTTCGTGGTAAAGTGATGTCTAGAAATCAATAAAAGACCAATAATGATAAGAAAGGTTAACCGTCGGAATTTAAGAATCCCTAACGTCACTATATGAAACGATCTTAACGAATATCTTGTAAATATGTATTTCTCCTTTGACCAAACATCGATCTAAGAATAATACGATATGCGAAGAATTTGGAATGAGTTCACGACGATGATTAGGAACATTATTAAAAGCAGAAAATGAATCGGTTATCCAAAATAACGATCGATGTTTTAACGTCATACCACGGCATACGAATATTTGAAACAGATACAAGTAATTTTCTCACCCGTTATCCCACATAAGTCAATATGAAATTAGCCAATCGGTCTATAATGCACCAATTGTCATCATGACCTTTAAAATAAGAAGCATTTAGTGAATGAAAAGTTAAGCAGGAGATTCACAGGAACACGGAGGTTAGGTTTTGTCATATGTAAAGGTAAGACGTTTGGACACATGCCAAGTTATGTCTTTTCTTTTATGCCAAACCCATGACTACAAATTACGAAACTTTATGAACCATTATGTCCACATCGCAATGAGGATAATAACGAGTCTTGTTGTTCAAAACCACGATAGAATTTCAATGATTTTCAAGGTGAAGAGTTCAAAAACGATTCAAGAAATGACGCAAACAATAAGAAAGGTATTTGTAAACATGTTTTGCAAGGTAACAAATTTTCAAATGCAGATTGCATACGTAATTCATCAAACAATAGGATAGGTATTTGATAATACCTTTATTTGACAAAAGATTATTTAGGAAGACTATACTTATGGGTTTGATGATATCTCAAATGAAAGTTGATAAGTAAGGAATAAATGATTCCATATAGCTAGATCAAATCAAAACATGAAGATAAAGGAAAGAAATCGATTTAAGAATTTACATACTCCAAGCTCGGAATCAAAATCAACCTAGAGTGATCGGGTCTCCTTTCAAGTTCAGAGATCATGCTTTGGCTTGCTAGGTCGAAACACTAATCATTGTTTCACCCTTCAAGTTACTACATGTTTCTCGTCACTTGATTACAACCTTGATAAGTTGATGATCAAGAAATGTGAATAGTAATCAAGGTGTGGTTTTCACTCCTAACTTGATGGTGTACTCCCAAGGTATGACCACTAACTTACCAATCAAAAAATTCGATCCCCAACTCATTGTTAAGGATCCATAGAAATAAGACGAGTTAACTCACCATTAAGGTAAGGGAAATCACTCCTATCTTAACGGTGAAGTTTTACAGAAACAAAATATAACAAGACGAACCTCCTCATCAAAATACAGAATTCACTCCTACTTTAATGAGGTCGTTTTATTTGAGAAATACAATCCATGAAAATAAAATTATTCTCAAGGTATGGAACTCACGCCTATCTTGATGATTGAATTTCATAATAACAAGAAAACAATCGGAAATTGACAATTGTCACCAAAGTACGGGTTTCAACCCTATTTTGGTGAGATCATGTCATTCGTGAAATGCAAGTTCCAATGAGAATAATTGAAGTCAATCCTCAAGATAAGGAATCACCCCGATCCAGAGAATGAAATCTCCTAACACACACAATTGGAAACCATTTATCGAAACAAATAGAGAACCATCAAAGTAAGGGAATCACCCCTGTTTTGATGAGTTAGAATCATTTAGGAGGTACGAATGTTCTTAGTCATAGCTTGACTTACAAACTCTTGCATCTCCCATGGTGCAAACGGTACGAAGTTTGACTTAACAGCGAAAGGAAAAGAATATCAATTAGAAGTTCAGGAAATTTCAAGTTTCATCAATGTAACAAAAGAGAAAATCATGCTTACAAGCTTAAGATCAAAGTTCGAGACAACAGAATTTGTTATGGTGTTCAAATCTTGGATGGCTTAAATCGGGAAGACGAAATCAAGGACAAGAATGATTCAATCATCATAGTGAGATGTGAACATTCGATTCACAATCAAAAGGAATACATGGACTTCTCAAGATATGAGGTCAGCCATAACCTTGTTGAAGACACGTGTACTTATAAGTGGTAACAAAGTTATAATTAGTTTATTTGATCATTGGGGTGAGTGACCACTTATAATATTTGAGTTAACAAAATTAACATTCAATTAGCAAAGTATCCCGAGATGTAGGAATTCCACCTACAACATTGAATGTATTTAGTTATGGGACACACCCTTATGAAGATTTGAAAACCATAAGTAATGATTTAAAGTTTTAAAGATCTTTCGGTTTAGATTCCCAATATCTTTGGGTATAACAAGAGTCATGTATACGTTGATCAAGGTATAGAAATAGCTACATGAAACGCCTAGCGTGTAACGATGTTTAAACGTAGGAGTTGAAAGGTAAGACGAGTTCAATATCACAGGAACATTATGTATGATAGGAATGAGAAGAAACCAGTTCAAGGAATCAAAGATTTTTAAGATATAAAGAGGATGGTTCCATTTAGTAACGCATTACCATTTGGAATCGTTGACACGTCAAGGTAAATTGACCCACTTGCCTTAGAGACTTGTGTATGTTGACCATAGTTTATCACTCATCCCAGAAATCCCCAGTTAAGCATAACTGGTCTCGCAATGAGATTTATACGATATGCTTGCCTTAGCCCGAAGGCCTTTTGCCAGGAAATCCAGAATACAGGTGTCTATGGTCACACAAATTTCTTAGGTTCATGAAATCAAAACCTTGATGAGATTTTCAATGATTAGACATAGAGTCTAAGGAATTAAACCCACGATAGGTAGTGTAGATTCCACACGACGTCGAGAATAAGTTTAGGAAGTGTTATTTGTCGGGGAGAGTCAAAGAGTCAAAGTTAAGTTTAGGGAGACAAGTAACTAAGTTTAAGCATACATAAGGCAATTCCTATGCTAAGGCATCAAGTTGCACAAAAGGCATAGCATTATGTAGCACGCAGACAATAAGTAAGCACAAAAATATAATGATCTTTCTATGAGGTTCATGCATAAGCTATAGTCTAGGTCACCATTTCTAATAACCTAAATCCCTATAGTTATGGGCTCTGATACCAATCTGTCACACCCCAACCTTGACGGCGGAAACGTCGAGGTGTGAGAGTTAAGATCGTTCACAGCCACATAACGCTAGCCTTAAATGTAAATATTATTATTATAAGTTGCAAATGCAATTACAATCATAAGTTTCAACATGAAATAAGTTAAAACATAAAACAAAAGTAATCCAAAGCTTTTCATTCTTTAATCTAGGTCCAAATCCTAGATTTATGCAAACTTCAAATGATGACTTCAAACTTGGCATTTCCTGAAACATGTTAAAAATAAAAGGGTCAACTATAAAGTTGGTGAGTTTCCAAGGGTTTCATATACATAATATCCCATGGGTTTTCAAGTAGCAATTCATGTCATAGGTTATGAGTTAGCAAGTTTATAAAGCACATATAGTACAATCAAACCTCGACTAGATTATATGTTTATATGAGTGGCTAAGTGTACTTGGTTCCCTAGTGCACAAGCATACGGCTCCTAGGAGTCGGCAATACATCGACTTTAGCACCAAATAGGCTTGTCAGGCCCAAAGATCTAAGACGTCGCCAGGCTAGCAATAGTTAATGATTGTAAACAATATATGTAACTCATATAAGACTTACAATAACACAAATAACCATGACAAAATAAAAGTATGAATTGCATGTGCTTTTATAAGATCTAAACGTTTATAAGTGTATGTTGAATAATGTAACATGTTTCACCCCAAAACGGTGTGAAATAGCATAAAAAGGGGCAAGGAAACTCACTTGGCAAATAAGTATAAGTAGAACGACTAATAAGAATAATAATAGGTGTCGTTCCAACGTGAATAGTCACAAGGCACCTATATATGTATATATAATCACAAGGTTAACGTTTAATAATAAGTTTAACAATTTAACGAGAATTAGGGTTATAGGTGGAATTTGGGGATTTTTATAAGTACATTAAATATTTTAAGACCAAAATTTATCATTTATGTGTTTTAATAGAAATTAACTAAAATATACTAAGTGTACATTTTTTGTATATAGAAATACAAAAGAAATAATATTTGTAATAAAATTTAGTTATAAGTTGGAATAATCATCATTTATATATGTATATAGATATTGTTGAACAAATAATTTAGTGATTTAAACCACTATCAAAAATCCATTTTATAAGAAAATAAACTAAATATATTATTTATCTAAACCGTTTAGTAAAAATATTAACATATTTTATTTAAATAAATTATAGAAAATAATATGATGTCTTAAAAATCTAATAAGTTTATAAATCATTTTTTTTATAAATAAATATATTTAGTTATAACATTTGTAAATAAATTTTATAATAAAATGATAAAAGATTTTACAAAAATAAATTTACAGAAAATATTTAGGTGATTTTAAAAATATTAAAAGTTTATAAAATTATTTTTATGTTTATTAAATTTTTTCTAAAATTAAAATTAAGCTAAGAAGGCTTTTAAAAAAATGCATGAGGGTGCCCGGGTTTGAACCCGGGACCTCATGCTCAATGCACAATGTCTTAACCAGTGAACCAGGGCCGCGGCCTTGGTTTGCATTGGTTTTAAATTATTTTAAACTCAATTTAGGCGTTTTCCCCAAATTCATAAGAACCCTAATTTGATTTCAGCCAAATTGAACATCAATTCGTTATTGTTAATGGAAACAAACATAGGGCTTTGATTGCCCATATGAAACCGAGTGTGTATGTAGGTTTAATTACCATATCAATGATCGAAACGACAAGAACAGATGTAGGAGGAACCGCGGCTGTAGCCGAAACCTGATTGGTATGTAAACGATGATGGAAACCGAATTAGATTCCTGTGAAGCTTGAGTAGATAGCCAAGAATTGAAGCCCTCAATCAATTTCAGTTGATATTGAGTGGATGATGATGAACACCACAGTAGCAGGTCGCGGTGAATAGGGAACTCGTTTGAGTTGTTTGATGTGTTTCAAGTAAATATGCAAGTTGTATTCGATTAAGTGTAGTTAAATGATTGTTTGGGTTCGTTTTATTGGATTATTATTAGCATTAGATGCTTGAACGGTTCAAGGATGGTAGTCGACGGTTACCGAACCAAATCGACATCCATTTTAAGCATTAAACTTGAATTAAAGGTTGATTTAGGCTTGAAACGTATGATAGAAGGGTTTGGGACCGGTTTTGGATCGAAAAACGGTTTGAAAATGGTAATGGATCGTGGCCGGAGCCGCGGCCGGCGGTGGCCGGCGGTTGGCCGGAAAATCGGGAGGGGGGTTGGGTTTGGTTTGAGTTTTAATTATATTTACACCTTTGGTCCCTGTGGTTTATATTTTGATATTTTATGCTAAAAACTTCAATTTTAAGTTTTTAAATTGACAACTAAGCCCCCTTAACTTAAGCTAACTTTAAAGATTTAACTATTTATAACTTATCAATTATATATAAGTTATTACTCTTATTGTTACTAATACTTTTATTATTATTATAATTATTATTATCATTATTAATATTATTATTATTATTATTATTATTATTACCATTATAATTATTATTATTATTATTATTGTTATTTTACTATTATTATTATTAGCAGTAGTAGTAATGTTATCATTATTTATTATTATGTTCAATTTAATAATTAAATTATTTACTTTCAAATTAAAGAATCAAAGACAAGCTAAGAATAAGCATAAACAACTCTTAAGTTTTATGATTGCCCACAATCGCCCTTACAAGAATAAACGACGTTAACTTTTAATTAACGGAAAATACGAGATGTTACACACATCTTAAATATATAATGAAAACGTTTGTAACATTACCAGTATGCTATCTCCCCCAAAAGAGTTTTAATAAAATGAACTTACCCAAAAGAGATTTAGTAAAATAGTGGGGCCTGAACTCACCTCGGTTCTCGTGTGATGTTGATAAGCTAGTAAATTCCTCCTAAGGAATTATAATTCACATAAGTAATTTAAATAAAAATTCATAATCTGGTGTTCAATTGATCTAGGGTTTGGTTTTTCGAGGATTTGTTATAAACGTTAAATCATTCAATTATTGTTGTTATTTCTTTAATAATTAAAGATTTATATAAAATTTAAATAATGGTTTTAACATATCATTATATTCTAAATAAATTGTAACCGTTAAGTAAACATGTAAGTTTATATTTGATTTTGTAAGATTTTATAAATATTTAAATTTATAAAATCTAATTTGTATTTATATTATTAGGGTTTATCCATATATAATATATTGTTCATTAATAATGTGATGGTCTAAATTATTATTAAAAATCCACTTTTATAAGGATTATAATTTATAACACATGTAATAATTATTTACATAAATAATTTAGGTTTTTAAATAATTAAATTTCCATAATTATTATGATTTATCCATAATTAAAAATAATATGGTGTCCAATTAATGGATTAATACTTTAAATCATCATTTAAAGTCTATTTTTATAAAAATGGTTATTTATAATATTTTTAAATATTATTTTATAAATTTATTTTAAGGTGTTTTTAAATAAATAAATTACAGAAAATTATTTAAAGGCTTTTAAAATAGAAGAAGTTTTTTTAAAAATTATTTTTATAATTTTTGGTAATTTTTGTATATTTTTAAAAGGCTTAAAAGGCTTTAAAAAAATAATGGGAGGTGGCCGGGTTCGAACCCGTGACCTCCTCCCCATAATACCGCGCACAAACCAGTGAGCCAAAGGCTCTAATCGCACAAGAACCCGGTTTGAATTTCTTTTAAACACTTAAACCCAGTTTCCCCAAAATTCACATGAACCTAGAACTGTAATCGATCAAATTGAAGATCAAGAATGTTATGATAATGCATAGATTCATGGGGCTTTTGTTCTCTATAAGAAATCGAGTATATAGGTAGTTTCAATTACCTGTTTCGATGCTCAATAGGTGATGTTCGGTTAACTGCAGGTCGCGGCCGAATGAGGAATTTAAACAACGATCAATCGTAGATGAAAATAAAATTAACTTCACAGGAAGTTTCCAATGATCCTAATGTTCAAAAGCCCTCTGGAAATTTAGAGGTTTGTAACTTGAATATGGTTGTTCAATCAGTTGCAGGTCCGCGAATGAGAAAGGATTCGATTTGAGTTGTTTGTGTGTTTCTGGTGCAATTGAAGTTGTAGACCGATTAGGTGTATTTATAGCATTGTTTAGGTTCAATTAATTCGATCACTGTTGAGTTTTAGTGCGATTTGGATCTGTAAAAGGGGCCGAAAGTTTCACGTGGGTGTAGATCGATCGCACTCAGTTTGTTTTCAAATTATTGTGGGGCATTGTGTTCGATTTTTGTCTACGAATCATTTGGTACCGGTTTCATATTTTACAATCGAGTATTGAAGGGGTTTCAGGGTCGCCGGAGTTGCCGGAAAATCGAGGGATCCGGGGGTTGGGTTTTAAAATTTACAGAAATGGTCCCTGGGGTTTTACAACTTTATTATTTCATGATTTAAGTTTATAAAACAAGTTTTAGAAATTACAAAACTAACCCTGGACTTTATTAAATCAATTAAATTAATTTTGTAAATAATAATATTTTCATTATTATTATTATCTTCATTATTAACATTATTATTTTTAATAATATTATTATTATTATTATCATTGTCATCATTTTTATTATTATTAATACTATTATAAAAATAAAAATAAATTGTAAATTCACTTAAAATTTATATTAAATCACGAAAAATTTTCGGGTTGGTCGGAAAATTTTCGGGTTGGTCGGTGTAGATACCAGTGCAAAGGATCCCTAATGGAGGTCGCCCTAATGGCGCCCTCCCACGGCTGGTCGGAAATGGTCGGCCACCATCCGACCAAAGGAGCCGCCTCCGACTGGACCTCGTCAGAATAAAAACGAGGATCCTGCGTCTCCTCGTGGGTGTAAAACCCAAGAGTCACCGCCCACTGGGCGAGGGTGAACTCGTACCTACTGGTCCCCAGCATAAATCGAACCGCTATGTGCTCGCGGGGGTCCTGATCCTCAGAGGCGGGAGTGAACAGAAACGTACACAAAAACTGCAACGTTAGCTCTCGGTAGCCCCTCCTCGATCCCAAATCAAACATCCGCCTCCACGGCGTTTCTCCGTCCAGCCCGATGATATCCTGGGCACGTGCTATGTCTCCGACCTCCTCTAGCACGTCCCAGTCGATAGTGCGTGTCCCCTTCAAGGGACGTCCAATCAGCTTCCACAGCTTAAGCCGTGGCTGTGTCTCCCTCGGAAAACGAAGATCAGTGTGTGGGTCCAGAAAGTCACCCTGACCCTCGGGCTCAGTCTCCGGACGTGTACGTTTGCGGGGCGGCATAATCTGCAAAAAAAAATTAAATTCACAAGAACAAAAAGGGTTACGGCCCGTGAAGCAGACTCACGGCCCGTAACCCTCCAAATTTTCAAAGGGTTACGGCCCGTGAAAGGGAGTCACGGCCCGTAACCCTTTGAAAATTCAAACGGTTACGGCCCGTGACGCCTATTTACGGCCCGTATCCCCCAGTTTTTCAGAATTTTTAGAATTTTTAAATAAAATTTTAATATATTTAAACGATAAATACACAAAAATAAATTACGAACTTGCATACGTACCGTAGTAATGAGTCGACGGTATGGAAATGATGAAAAAACAGAGGTCGTGACAGAGTAAATCGTATGTGTGTTTAGGGGGGCGTAAATGAACAAATGGGCCGTGAGGTCCTATATATTATCCCGCCTCACGGTCGTGACGGTCCTCACGGCCCTTTACATATTTTCCTCACGGCCCGTAACATACCTCACGGCCCGTGAGACTTTGTAAATTTTAAAAATCACCCGTTGACACTACACGGCCCGTAATGTGGAGACGAAACGGCCCGTGAAGGGCCTCACGGGCCGTATACTAATTTTTTATGTCTATAAATTCAACCATTTTCCACAATCAATTCACACAAATTTACTCAATAACCAAACGATGAGTGCTACAAGTGATCAAAATCCGTGGACGGATGAAGAGGAGGTCACTTTAGTAAGATCTTGTATCGAAAATTCAGGGACTATCCCTCCAAATTCAATATTTTGGAACCGTGTTTCAACTCGTTTTCATCAAATTCTCGAACGTGAAGAATATCGCACCACTCGTGAACTTAGCAACAAGTGGTCTGACTTGAGAAGGAAGGTCACGACATTTCACTAGCTCTACAAAGACGTTTACAAAAATCGAAATACGTTATGGAATGATACGGATATTATGACAAGAACTCAAGAAAGATATCGGGAGAATTTGGAGTTTCTTTTAACCATTTTGCGGCTTGGATCTTTTATAAATATCAAGAAGATTAAAAATTGTGTGTTTTATTATTGTGTGATAATAACGGTTTGTCGTTTTTAATAAAGTGTACTAATAAACGTTTATGTTTTAATAAAATATTTCATTACTGTTCTACATTACACGTCTACCATACAGTTCGTCTGCCATAAATCTTCGGAATCTAAAGCAAGCATCCTGTAAGCTAACCTCTTGCCACTCTAAAGATCTATTTTGAACCAACCTACGCAATAACATACAAATTACAACTCCCGAATCTCGACCAATATGACCGGCGTTAGAAGGCCAAACGGTTTCACCCGATACCACCAGTTCTTCGATTTGTTCTTGTCCGGAGTGCTGCCAATATTGTATACGTGACAGAAAATGTAAAAAGTACGATTCGAATTGTACGAAAATCGTTCGGGCATTACGATGAATGGACCATGAATCATCACACGTATTTGGTCGGCATTCGTATGGAGAATATATACGAACTTGTAGTGAGTCAATAGAAATCTTAAAAATATACCAATTTTCTTCGTCATCAGTCATTGGTACGTAAACCTACAAAACAATTTAATTCACGGTTATAAATTCATGATTTTTATTGTAAAACATGAAAACAGTATTACCGTATCAACTTCTCATAACGCGGGATATAGACAGTCACTCCCGTCTCCATATTCGTTACCATTAACGGACCCCGAGTATATTAAGTTAAACCACTCAAATGGGAGAATCGTCCAACGATCACTACCCGACAACTATTCGGTTCTACGTATTTCTTCGTATCTCCATATTGTGAGTCTATTTGTCCACGCCCGAACATGCTATAAAATAACAGCTTTTTTAATTGTTAGAATTTTAAAATAAAATAAAATATGCAAAAAAAACTTTAAATCATACCTCTGTACCTAAAGACACGTTTCCGAGTAATTCACGCCAAAATTGTAACGGAATATCGGAATGACCCATGTAATACACTCTACATGTTTGGGAATCACCGTTACGTATAAAGTGAATAATATTCTGAGACCAGTTCCTCCCGTTCTGCCAATTATGGTTATGTATTGGATCAGGAATACTTTCCACAATATCTCGTGAGTTTGAAGAGTTCTCATTTTGACGTCTTCTACTACCTCCACGAGAAGACATTTTAACTGTTTCGTTTCTCACTAACCGTATATAACAAGTCATATATATAACGGTTTATATAGAATCTTAAATCGAATCAAGGAAATAATACGTCGCGTCACATAATTATAAAATTTAAAAGTGCACGCAAATCGAGGAAAGTAAATTCTCAGAAGGACAACTACGGCCCGTGATGGGCCTCACGGGCCGTTATGGATTTTGTTAACGGGCTGTGGGTGTGGACATTTACGGGCCGTTTGTTCCTACACGGGCCGTGAGTTGATGTAGTTGTGAAAATTAAATTTCGAACGCCTCACGGCCCGTGAGGCCCTTCACGGGCCGTGAGAAAAGTCAAAGGGCGTCCGGGAATCACCTGACAGGGCGTGTAATTAGCTTGGGCCTTATTTAAAATTATATAATAAGGTTTACAAATAATAAAGTTACATATTATACTTATATTTAAAAGCAAAAGGTTATTAGTCATGATAAGTTTTTCTTATTGATATGAATATATATGTTAATTATATATATTTTTTATAAAAAGAAAAATGCAATTGATCTTTTTAACCTGAAAAATATATAATTAATGATCCTATTAAGAGAAATATATTTTAAACGCATCATTTATAGATTTTATAAAATTAAATTAAAAATACATGTATATTAATCGATAATCTCATTTTATCGATATAAAAACGAACGATACAATACATGTATACAGATCAATGGAAAATATGCTAAATTATCTTATTCCAACTCTACAAAGTGTAGTATTCAAGATGTACTTTGACCGTGATGAATGTTGATTGTGGCAAATCAATTCCTAGATTTGTGATTCACATGATCTTATCTCAAAGATTACTTATATTTGTTAAATTGTTTCTTTAATTTATAGTATTAAAATGTGTTAATGCTAAAAATTTTGTCCGTTGTGTAACATTATATAGTTGTAATGGCAACCTAAACAATTTTTTATCAAGTACGTAGTTGGTTAGAGTTAATCACATTTATATGTGTTTCGCCATAAGGTTAATAATTGAATTACATCATTGTCAAAAACATGCATTTTTTCACATACATGATCACTCATATTTACCAATTGTTTATGATATCTTTTAATTCAGCCAAACTTATGGCCTCGACTGCTACTCTAGACGTCTCTTTACAAATCAAGATAGAAACCGCGCAATGTGCGGTCAAAACTTTCTAGTTGAATTAAATTATAAGGGCTTCACTGTTATATTAGTTGAAAGGTAAAGTTGGGTGGTGGACTGGTGATTTGACGCTAAGGCAACACAAAGCGATAAATGATGAGGAGAATGTATATCCCGTGGATTTGTAACTTTCATCTTTTTTTTCTAGCAACTAAGTTGTATGACTGTAGAAAATTTACATTTAATTTCACATACAATATATGTGTGTGTTTTAAATTTTTTTGTTTATAATCATGTTTGTGAGTAGAGTCAGATGAGACTAAATCTACCTACTCTAATAAAAAGGTATTTTGGGATGACACGTGGCAACTCCACAATCATTCTTACCAAAATTTTCCCGCCTCTCTCTTCTATTAAATAATTACCTTAATTAGTAATAATATTTCTTTAACACCTTTTTAGATTTAATAAATTAAGAAAGAAATCTATTTATTAATTTTATTTCTAATAAATATTTTTTATAAAAAATAAATTTTTCTAAAGCATAAAACTTTTTTAAAAATATAAAATATTTTAAAATTCGTATTTTAAAAATTCATTTTGAAAACAAAATATAATCCAAATTGAGAGTTATAATGGGAAAATTTTTAGAAATGGCATTTTTATATGATTTTTACTGTTTTATTATTAGAGTATCATTTTATAATTATTAAATTTTATTATATTAATATTTTATTTTATTAATATTTTATTTACTCAACCCGTGTAATATACGGGTTTACTAAAGCTAGTATAGACATATAATACTCATGCAAGTGAGATTGTATCTGCTTATTATATTACAAATTAACCAGTATTAATGTTTATTTTTATTATTTGATTTCGTCTTTAGTAAACAATAAAAAAATTACATCAAAACGTTTAAAAAACAGCATGTTGCAATTGTAGTCTAAAAAAGCTTTTGAACATAATAGATTAAAAGATATAACTGAAATTACAAAACAAATTAAGTTTTTTTTGTTTATGGATAGATAGTGTAAAATTATACAATAAGTGTAAGGTTATTATGTAACTAATTATAAGTAGTAACCTGTAAATAATGTTGAAAATATTATTTTAATCTCAAAACTGGTTATATCTTATGCACTGAGTAAATTAATTGTTCTTAATTTTATAGTATCTTCAAATCCTCTCGTATGTTTTTTATATATAGTATAGATCATAATCATGTAAGTGAGATTGTATTTGCTTATTATATTATAAATTAACCACTCTTAATGTTTATTTTATTATTTGATTTGGTCTTTAGTAAATTTAACTACACTAATATTGACACCAAAATCATTAAAATTTTTCTTAATAGGCATACTTGACATTCTAATCGGTTAAAAATAAATTTAATTGCTTTTTATAGTATTCCAATACGAATAAAATAACATGTAATACCCAAAATAACGGAAGTTTCCAAACACACGCCTTAAAACTAGAACCAAGTATGATTAGTTAACGAGTGAATAACATTATGACAATAACCCAACACCAAACACCCCTTAATCAGTTTATCAATGGATACCATACGGTTAATCAACGAACACAATGCTTCTCAACTGCTAATCCAAAACCCAAATCCCCAATTTCATCGTTGAATCACGAACCCTAAAACGCTTCAAATCTCAATCAATGTCAAATCAATTACGAGCTGTAACCCTAACACACGTTCGCTACCAAAAAGGCGATCAATTGGGCCATTTCTTAGCATGGGTATCATTGGTTCCCGTATTCATCAGCCTCGGTGGTTTCGTCTCCCATTTCATCTTCCGTCGTGAACTCCAAGGTATGTTCTTCGCATTAGGGCTGTTAATCTCCCAATTCATCAGCGATTCGATCAAATTAGCCGTGCAAGAAGCCCGACCCGAAACCTGCATCATGCTCGAAATGTGCGATTCACACGGATGGCCTTCGAGTCATTCGCAATACATGTTCTTTTTCGCTACGTATTTCACCCTTTTGACGTACAAGAAGTTGGGAATAATATTGAGGAGGCAAATGTGGGTTGCGTGTGTTGTTGTGTGGCCATTGGCGTTGCTGACGATGTATTCTAGGGTTTATTTGGGGTACCATACTGTTGGTCAGGTGTTTGCTGGTGCTAGCCTTGGGATTGTTCTTGGTGGGGTGTGGTTTTGGTTGGTTAATGCTAGGATTAAGAGGGTGTTTCTCGCGATCGAAGAGAGTTCGATTGGGAGGTGGTTTTATATCAAGGATACTTCGCATATACCGAATTTGTTGGAGTTTGAGTATGGGAATGCGAGGGCTGCGCGAAGGCATCCCTCGTACAAGCGATCAGAATGATGGGGTACAGATTTTTTTTTATGCTATGGTAAGTATGATGTATATGCTCATACTGTTTTATTGATATCATAAGGGTGTTTGGATGTCTTTTGTTGAAGTGATTATTGCGACTTGAAAATCAGAATAAGATAAGCAGATAATTTGTTGATCAAAGTTAGGTAGGTAATTTTATGATTGCATAAACACTTAGATGCACCTCTAAGTCGCAATGATTTGTTAATTGCACATCCAAATGCCCCTATCTACTACTGATAAGATTGCTCTGATATTGTTTAAGGAAAAAGATTGAGCTGATATGGTTACTGATGTTAATTTGGTTTTTAATGAACATTTTTTTGTTGATTCTTGTGAGATGGAGTGGATAAAGTAATGCCTAAATGATGCTGATTTATACAGTTACGTAGTTATGTAGTTATGCACGCTTTTACATTTTGTTCTTAGAATGAAGTGTAACTGTGTAAGTTAGGAAAGAAAAGAAAGCCAATAAATTGTAATTGTTTTCTGCATGTTCTCGAGTTAGAAAGAAAGTAAAAGAAGGTGTTATGTTTTATGTCTATTAATTATGTTTGTGCTCTTTGGTCCCAAATACATGAAAGCTTTTAGGTTTTTTCCATTTCTTTCTAAATCCTTCTCTTTCTCTCCACACTTTAAGTATGTATAGATTAGGTTTAATCTTATTAGGAGGAAGATAGGCATGCCTAGGATTTAAATCATTTAGAATTAGCAGTGTTGTATGTTCATTTCACACGTCATCTTTGAGCATGATATTGGAAGTCGTAAGGAAACAAATGCCTTGCATGATCTGGTGTTTGACCACCCTCTTTGGCTTCGTCCGTGCTTAAGTGTTTCATTTATATATTTCGTGGTATAATTTAGAACCTTGCATGATCCGGTGAGTTAAGAGTGTTCTATCTAGTTTACCTTCTGACTTGATGGACCAGAACTAGAGACTTGGTTTTTCTTTTACGGTGGTGATGAGGATTGAGGACAGTTGATAGACCAGAATTCTCATGGCAAGTTGCAGCGTGTCATCTTCTAATAAATTTTAGTTAAAAGTTATTTAATTTTCTTTGTTGTCACCTCAAATGTTGATATTTTCTTCCTGGCTGACATATTGATTATTTTAGTCGCACTAGCCTTCTTTATGAAGCTAAAATCCCACCATTGAAGCACTTTACACAATCACACAAGAGAAGTGCAGGATTACAAGTTTCACAAGCCTGATCACAAATATAGTATAAAATTTGAAAATTTGTCATCAATCTGAATTCTAGTTCGCGTTTAAGTTGATAGGAGCACCATTACTTGGAATCATCATCCTGAGAAGGCCATTTAAGTTGTCCATACCGAACCTAGTATTATTAACTTCACTAGAGATGGAATGATTTGAGCGTTAAAATGGTGAAAAAATTTTGAAAAGGTGACAATGAATGTAACTATGAAAGAATCTTATAGAAAACACGAAAAAGTAGAAAGATAATATATGAAAAATAGTAAGATCAAAAGGTTAAAATCCTAACATGTTACTGGTGTACGTAAGCATCTTAAGATATGTTCGTGAAAGTGACAATCTTGATAGACAATTCATGAAAAAAGTGAATGAATAATGCGAGAACAAAGTAAGATGCAAAACTCATGAAAAGGTGAAACCTCGAGCCTTTTGTGATCACGACATAATATTAGCAATCATGGTCCGACGCCTCAACATAATTTATATGGGTTCTCAAAATCTTGAAAAATAATAATCTAGACGCACATGTCTAGACTCCGGTAACTAGATTGTCATTTTTTACGGGTTATTGTCAATCTAAAAGAAGCATATTCTCAACACACTCCTCGGGTTGTTGGGAGACACACTTGCTATATGATATATTATAATGATACATGTTGCTACAATCAAGTTCAGGTCGGGTTTCACAATTGGGTCAAGTTGAAACTAGCATTATGTTTATTCCCTAGCTTTGAACCGAACTGCAACATACAAAGAAGATCTACGTTAGAGGACCCGAGGGTACTAGCCTTGAGGACACTCTGACACTCACGTAAGTGGTTTGTTCAAGGTAAATATATATAACATTGGGTAATATAATGCATAAGAGATAAGCAGTAGAAGGATGTAGAAATATGACAAATAGTTACGATGCAATAGGATGAAGAGGAGCTTTTGTGTGCATAACTAGTGATGGGTTAAAGAAGGCCACTAGTTTTGTAATCTGGTATGTGGGACATGTTTTCCCCAGGAACCAAGACTTCTCCGTTGTGGAGGAGGTTAGTGGTACTGAATGAGTTGAGTAAAGGTGTTGAGATATGAATTGATTCCATGGTCTTAAAGGATGCTCTCCTATTTATATTAGAGGAGGTTCATGATAGAAATTTTGGTTGGGATACCCTTCATTTCTTTTTCAGGTATATGAGACTTACTGATTTCCCTTCTTCCTTGGTTTACCCAAAAGTATCCTATTTGTCGTAGTAAGTTAACTTTTCCATTATTGTGATAAAAAGAGTAACAATGATACCTGGACTAGTCCTGCGTTATCTTAACACTCCTATCATCGTGTCTTTATCTGGTCTTCAAGGACCCTGAGCTTCTTGCCCCATGTTATCTTTTGTTTCCAGCCCCGTTGGCTTAGCCCCGAGGATTGGTGATAATGGAGGAAGCTTGGGGCAGGGCTTGTGGCCTGGCTCGGTTTGTGACAGGGCTCATGCTCTTTGATCGGGCATGGTCCCTCAAACTCACTTATGTCATCAATCAATATAAAAGTAATTGTTACAAGTAATATATGATAAGATGTTTAGAGCATCTTGAAGTTACTCGTCTAGGTTGGGTAACATGTATAAAAAAACTTGTTTGGTTAAACGATTTAAAGTTAATAAACTGTTTATCTTGAAAAATAATCAAATAAGCACTTTTATTAACAATTCTAAATATAAGAGATGATTATATATCATTTAGACCAACCGGACCATCTAAACCGGAACATACCATCATCCCGTTTAAGTTGTATACAACTAAATTCAAGGGCTTTGAAATAAATCAGGTTTAATTGTTTGGTTGTTAATTTGAAATTTGAACTCAACCATGTAAATCGAATAAAGTAATTATTTATTTATTTTTTTAAATTTTAGGTTATACATTTATATGAGAGGGATCAAATTAAATTTATGTTTGTAATTGAAAACCATGAAAACCACCTCTAATCAATTACATGATTTTTAATTTGTTTATTCTTTAAATTGCTTAAGATGTAATTAAGTAAACTTCTACCTCATTATTTAAGCTCACTATATATTTTGTAATTTAAAGTTCGAGAAACGGAAATAATGACGAAACGAGTTACATATATGTAACCCATGACTATACACATGGTACCACATACTTACATATGCGTAACCTCTGATTTTTACGATTTTCAATTTTAACATAGTTTTTAAGGTGTCCATCCCCTCTACATTCCCAATTTCACGTGTATACGTGTGTGTAGCATTTGTAAACTACTATTTTTATTCTAAATATGTTAATGTAAATAAAACAGTTATATTATACTTATACTCATATTCGTTTAACTTAATTCAACTACCTACATCTATATCTACACGATGAATCGGATTAATAGGTATCTGTTTGTTGTCAATAACCTTATTTCATAAAAAATATACATTTTACAAAATGATATCAAAACATAAATTGTTATAAAAGACAACACTATAGAAACTGTTACAACGATGTATCGACACTTTGTCACAAAAGTTTGATGTTTATCGTTGCATTTGATGAGTTTATTTATTTTTTTCATAAATTCAACTATATGAAAGTTTTAGGGAAAACAACTAAATTTTACTATAAACTCCCACGACATTAAAATATTACCATCAAAATTTTTGCCTAAAATAAATATTATTTATAATTTGTTCATATTAAAAGAATCGTATTAATTTGCAACAACCCGATTTCGTATATTAAAACACATATATAATAGATCATGTCATGATGGTATATGGAAATCAAAAAAAAGTTATGTCGTTGTATGTGAACTTTAAAACCATAAACACATATGTAAAAGAAGAGTTAAAATATCATATATGAGTTGATTTGTTTGTATCAAATTTTATGTCGATATATAGATAAGTTATCAAGTATTTTTTATTTTCTCAGCAAATATGATATTTTCTATAATTTAAAAGAAATCATTTTTTAAACCGGAGGTTTTGTAGATTTTTACACATGACGTTTATGATATATACATGATGTTTATCGTCTAAATGTGAATTTTAAAAATCACCACGTTTAAAATAATAAAAAAACACATATATATTAAACCAGTAATTATTTTTAATTTTTTAGATTTAAATATTATTTTTTACTATAAACATACCGATCAATATAACATATACATATACAAATACAACTACAATGGTTAAAAATAAAATTGATAAAAGGAAACGTTAATAGTAATAATAGAGAGGATATGAAGAGATAGAATAATATGATATCATTTCCTAAAATATAAGTACTGACAAAAAGCGAATTACATATCGTACCGTTACCCGCGTGAACATCGACAATATAGCGCCATGATTCTGAAAGAGCTCCATTACATTAATTACATTATGATGATGATTGATGTGTTAGGATTTTTGGCTATATGAAAATGTTCCCATCCCACATTGGTGCAAGGATGAAAGCTTGGGATGACTCCAAGCTTATAAAAGAAGTCCTAGGCTTTGGTTTCAAAGTGCCCCAACCAAAAATACACTTGAAGTGTTTGGTTCTTTCTTTCTTTTCTAGTACTCTTGTCTTAGAGTGTAGAAGGTTTTTTAGTTAAACACTTTGGAGAGTGTGGGTGTAATTGGGCGGGGGGAGGCTTGAGAGATTAGTCTATGTGATTGTAACAATTTGTCGCATAGTGGATATTTTTCTCTGGAGGCCCGTGGTTTTTCTCCGGTTTTGGAGTTTCCACGTATATTCTTGTGTTCAATTATATTTCTCTATTGTTAGCATTGGGAGGGTTGTTGGGGATCCTTGAGACCGCTTGTTTCCCAACAAGTGGTATCAGAGCTCCAGGTTTTGGGGGAGGTCTCGGTTTAGAAGGTTCGTAGTATGCTCTGTGGTTGCAGCTTAGTCTGATCTTCCACATCAGAAACGGGTTTTCGGTTGACTGTTTTGTATACGATAGAATTATACAGGAGCCGGATATACGCATTTGTCCTGAGAAGGTTCTGGCTAGGAAAGACTTGGTACTTAAGTGTGTCCATTGTGACCCACCTCTCTTTCCTGGGAATCCTTTGTTGGGTAACTGCTTATAGGCTTGGTGTATATTTTCTAGTATACAATATTGTCTTTGAAGAAACGGATACGATGTCAAAATACAGTCCCATGAGGTTCGACGTAGAGAAATATGATGGAAGAATCAACTTTGGTTTGTGGCAAGTTCAAGTCAAGGATGTGTTGATTCAATCTGGGTTACACAAGGCGTTGAAGGGGAAACCGACCCCTGTTTCAAGCAAGGATTCAAGCGGAACCAGTAAAGACGATGATGAAGAATGGGAAGATTTGGATTTGAGAGCAGCAAGTGCGATTCGTTTGTGTCTAGCAAAGAATGTTCTTGCAAATGTGCATGGGATATCAACTGCAAAGGATTTGTGGGAGAAGCTTGAGCAGTTGTATCAAGGCAAAGGCATCTCAAATCGGTTGTATCTCAAGGAACAATTTCATACCCTTCGTATGGATGGAGATACAAAAATTTCAGATCATCTAAGTGTTCTTAATAATATCGTGTCAGAACTGGAGGCTATTGGAGTAAAGGTTGAAGATGAGGATAAAGCACTAAGGCTCATATTATCTTTGACATCTTCCTATGAGCATATGAAGCCCATTCTGATGTATGGGAAAGAAACCCTGAAGTATGCGGATGTTACTGAGAAGCTATTGTCTGAAGAGAAAAGACTAGGAAGTAGCAGTCATACTTCGTCAGAAGGGACAGTTTTAATATGCGGGAACGGGAAGAAGAAGCACTCACAGAAGATTCCTGTATGCTGGAAGTGTGGACAGTCTGGGCATGTCAAGAGAAATTGTCCAGGTGGAGCAGATTCGGCTAGCAGTTCCAAGTCAGCTAACAATGTCTCCGTCGTTGTTGACGATGATGATTGCCTTTGAGGTTATGTTATCCCTATGGTATGCCCGCGCTACCATGAAAGGGGATGCAATTTTGTTAGCGGGTTCACGGATTTACACATGGGCATTGGGTTGGCATAGATGCAAGATGTGTGGTGAAAAAATTGATGTTGATGGCTGATGAACTTCCAGGTATGCCAAGGGGGGAAGTTGCACCATAAATTTTCAGCAGGTTTTTCAACATGTGCCGAGAAGAAATTCTTAGAATGGTCTATTCTAAGCGGCGATACTCTTTTATGGTGGAGTGTGATCGTCGGTTGAAGACGGTGTTGCTTTAATGTGGTTGTTTTTCATATATCCAAGGTGGAGATTGTTAGGATTTTTGGCTATATGAAAATGTTCCCATCCCACATTGGTGCAAGGATGAAAGCTTGGGAGGACTCCAAGCTTATAAAAGAAGTCCTAGGCTTTGGTTTCAAAGTGCCCCAACCAAAAATACACTTGAAGTGTTTGGTTCTTTCTTTCTTTTCTAGTACTCTTGTCTTAGAGTGTAGAAGGTTTTTAGTTAAACACTTTGGAGAGTGTGGGTGTAATTGGGCGGGGGGAGGCTTGAGAGATTAGTCTATGTGATTGTAACAATTTGTCGCATAGTGGATATTTCTCTTTGGAGGCCCGTGGTTTTTTTCCGGTTTTGAAGTTTCCACGTATATTCTTGTGTTCAATTATATTTCTCTATTGTTAGCATTGGAAGGGTTGTTTGGGATCCTTGAGACCGCTTGTTGCCCTGATCATCATCTTCTTCCTTCATTCATTCATTCTCATCATATAGCAACATTCTCATCCTCCATTCTCAGGTATTTTCATCATATATCTCCGTTTTCAGTAGATCTCAAATATAACATCAACATTCAGCACCCAAATCGATGATCAGGAGGTGAAGGCATTTCATCACACGACTTCCGTTCTACTCTTCTTCCTGCATTCTCATGATTTTAACACCATATTCCATATTCGAATGATCTCAGGTAAGTATCTTCCCCAATTTCAAACGCCGCCGGAGATATTACCTGCTGGTGGTGCTGCGACGACGATTTCTGATCAATTGCCGCCGGAGAAGCAACACGGCGTCGTTCCGGTGCTCAATCGAGGCTTCCGCTTGCCGGAGTACCAACTCAATCGTCCAACCTCATCAGTCAACTGAAAAACCCTAGCAGCCCCTTCTGATGTTCGCATGTTTCATCACACCATCTCCGGTAAACGATTTCTGATGAATTTCTGTCATACCTCTTCTTCTTCTACTATTTTGTCCTTCAATTTACTAGTTGCTTTGCTTATGGTTTATGTTTTAGAGACAATGAATTTTTAGGGTTTTTGTGTGCTTCGCTATCTGTTACACAGGGGGATACCATCAGATTGTTTTTGTTTCACATGACTAATTATAAACCTATTGAAGCTAACGAGTTTTTTGTTACCATAAACTCAGTTTTACTTAGGGTTTTAGAGTTTTGATCGCCTCCTAAGTAGAGAGAATGCGCTGTTCTGTTATCTACCTAGGGTTTGGGGTTACTAATACAAACTGTTGATTTGCTTCTACATTCGTGGCTTATATTTAAAATAGATCCATTATTTAACTACGCTTTAGGCTTACTAATATAAAGTACTGTTGATTTGTGGCTTATTTTTACAAAACTTGTTACTAATACGACTGTCTTATCTCTAGAATATTGATATATATATATATATATATTTTTCTGCCTGTACTTCTAATTTCATGTTATGTTGCTGACTTGCTTCTTTGAAGGTGTCTGTCTAAAAGGGTGGGTACTACATGCTACAAAATCAGGAATAATTTTAGTTCATCAATTTGGAAACACTACTTCAATACCTTACTGTGTTGACTGTTGACTTTACTTTATCATTCATTAATTTTATTGTTTTTTTTAAATTTATTTTTGCGTACTAATTTTTTGTTCTGGTCCTTCAATTGCAGTTGTCTCTGTCCCAAAGGGCCGGGATGGATGGTTCAGACTCTCAATAACTAATTTACTATGCTGAGTTTACTTTATCACTCATTAATCATTTAGTTTAATGCTGTTTCAGATTAGTGACGGATGGTTATTGTTGTTTCAGATTAGTGATGGCTGGTTGAGGCACTAAAACTGATATCTGGTCTTCAGTCAGACACTTGAAGAAGTGAAGAGGTTTTCCATATATTCCAACAAGGCGGTAAACTTTCAATCTTTTGTTTTAATCTATAAAGCAACTTCAATCCTGATGTGATTTTTATTTTGTTTATATCTTAACAGGTTCTCATGGTTACTAATTCCACAGCTGCACGTGCCTAACTCTGGTTTGGTTGATTGTGATCCATTTGGCTTTGACTTTTTGACAGATATTTCTTAAAATAAGGCTATGTACTAACTGTATTAACTTGATGGTAATCAAACAGGAAAGAGGAAGGGAAGATGGAATCAACATGGAGGAATATGGCAAGATACGTAAATAATACAATTTTTTTCCTTTTATTTTAATTTATCAGGCAACTTCAACTTTGATAATGTCTGTACTTTGTTTATTTTGTTAACAGGTTCTTGTTGTTACTATATGAACAGCTGCACTTTCTTGCCTGTGGTTTGTTTGTATGTGATCCATTTGACTTTGACATTTTGACAACATATGGATTTGGCTCAGAAGGAACTAATGACTTTGGTTATGCCCTTTAAAATATTAAACTAGCTCTCTTTTCACATTATTTTACTTTATTTCGTCTGTTTTTTTTTCCAGATAAGATCAAGACGGAGTCAACTTCAAATGGATGCTATTATATAGTAAAAAGTGCTAAAGTGGAGGGGTTTTTCAGATAACGGTCGTCTTTTTGTTTATTATTATTTTTTAATCACTTTGCATTACTAATAACAATCCTTTTAAAAGCTATTTTTTCTTCTCATATGATTGTGCCTACAGTTGCTGCTGCTAAGAGTAGTCAAGTTCAAGATGGAAGCCTTGTCGGTGCACTTGCTTGCATTATTGTCAATACAATATGTACCCTCTGAGATCAAGTTGATTCTTCATGCTTTTAGACAAAACAACATTCCATAAGTACTAATTTAGCTGTTTAAGTATTTAATTAAAATTGAAAATACCGGAAACCTTACTATCTCAGACTATATTGCTACACACAATTAGGCGATGGATGGAGGTCAATGCAAATGTTAGTTAAAATCACTATTTATCAAAGGTAATCATGATTTATCGTTGTGCTTTACATTGTTTGTTTCTCCATGCATCACAACTTTTCCCATGAAGCTACTTTACACGGTATTATGTCACTGTTTCGAACAATCCATTGTAGACTGCACTGTTTTAAATGTAAGAGTCCTTGTTAGGGGCCCCTAAATTCAGAGGGACTTCAGTTTTCGTCGTAGAGACGATGAATTTTTAGGGTTTTTGTGTGCTTCGCTACCTGTTAAGTTACACAGGGGGATACCATCAGATTGTTTTTCTTTCACATGACTAATTAGAAACCTATTGAAGCTAACGAGTTTTTTGTTACCATAAACAGTTTTAGTTAGGGTTTTAGAGTTTTGATCGCCTCTTAAGTTGGGAGAATGCGTGTTCTGCTATCTAGCTAGGGTTTTGAGTTACTAATATAGACTGTTGATTTGCTTCTTCATTTGTGGTTACGTTTATATTTAAAATACATCCATTATTTATCTAGAGTTTAGGCTTACTAATATAAACTGTTGATTTGTTCTTGATTTGTGGCTTATTTTTACAAAACTTGTTACTAATACTAGTGTCTTATCCCTAGAATATTGTTATTTCTTTTTTATTTCTGCCTGTACTTCTAATTTCATGTTATGTTGCTTCCTTGAAGGTGTCTGTCTAAAAAGGGTGGGTACATGCTACAAAATCAGGAATAATTTTATTTCATCGATTTGGAAACACTACTACAATACCTTACTGTGTTGACTGTTGAGTTTGCTTTATCATTCATTAATTTTATTGTTTTATTTATTTATTTATTTCTGCGTACTAATTTTATGTTCTGTTCCTTCAATTGCAGTTGACTCTGTCCCAAAGGGCGGGGATGGATGGTTCAGAGTTTCAATAACTAGTTTACTATGCTGAGTTTACTTTATCACTCGTTAGTTATTTAGTTTTCTGTTGTTTCAGATTAGTGACGGATGGTTATTGTTGTTTCAGATTCGTGATGGCTGGTTGAGGCTCTCTGAAGCCGAGAGGACGTTCAACACCATAAACGACCCTAAAATCGATATCTGGTCTTCTGCCAGACACTCGAAGAAGTGAATAGGCTTTCCATATATTCCAACAAGGCGGTAAACATTCAAGCTGTTTTCTTTAGTCTTAATTGATAAAGCAACTTCAATCCTGATGTGATTTTTATTTTGTTTATTTCTTAAACAGGTTCTCATGGTTACTAATTGTAGAGCTGCACCTGCCTACCTTTGGTTTGGTTGATTGTGATCCATTTAGCTTTGATTTTTTGACAGTTATTTCTTAAAATAAGGCTATGCACTAACTGGATTAACTTGATGGCAATCAAACAGGAAAGAGGAAGGGAAGAAGGAGTCAACATGGAGGAATATGGCAAGATACGTAAATAATACATCCCTTATTTCCAATATTATAGTTTTCTTTTAGTAATCAATTTGTATTATTATTTTTGACTTCTGTTTGGGGTTGGGGGGTGGGGTGGGGGTTAAGTGTTGGAGACTTATATTGAAGATTTAGATTTTGTTAATTGAAACGTGTTTAAGTCCTGTTACTTGCCACATTAATTACAGAAATGAGGTAAAGAAATTTGAAAATGGAATTTAGTAACATGAATTTAGCAATCCAATTAAGTGACCTAACGAGACTCTTTCTTCCCGGCAGAGCACTGACAAAGAACACCCCACTTTCAAGAAGCACAAAAGAAGGGACAAAACTTAATTTTATTTTAATTTATTCCAAGAAGGCGGTATATATCAATTCAATCTTTTTCCTTTTATTTTAATTTATCAGGCAACTTCAATCTTGATAATGTCTGTACTTTGTTTATTTCTTAAACAGGTTAGTGTGGTTAGTACTATATCAACAGCTGCACTTTCTTGCCTGTGGTTTGTTTGAATGTGATCCATTTGACTTTGACATTTTGACAACATATGGATTTGGCTCAGAAGGAACTAATGACTTTGGTTATGCCCTTTAAGATATTAAACTAGCTCTCTTGTCACATTATTTTACTCTATTTCATCTGTTTTATTTTTTTCCAGATAAGATCAAAACAGAGTCAACTTCAAATGGATACGATTATATAGAGAAAAGTGCTAAAGTGGAGATTTTTATCAGATAACGGTCCTCTTTTTGTTTATTATTCTTATTATTATTTTTAATCCCCTTTGCATTACTAATAACAATTCTTCTAAAAGCTATTTTTTCTTCTCATATGATTGTGCCTACTGTTGCTGCTGCAGTGGGTAGTCAAGTTCAAGATGGAAGCCTTGTCGATGCACTCGCTTAACTTTTTGTCAATACAATATCTACACTCTCAGATCAAGGTGATTCTTCATGCTTTTAGTCAAAACAACATTCCATAAGTACTAATTTATCTGTTTATGTACTTAATTAAGATTGAAAATACCTGAGACCTTACTATCTTAGATTAATATTTGCTACACACATTTAGGCGATGGATGGAGGTCAATGCAAATGCTAGTTAAAATCATAATTTATCAAAGGTAATTATGATTTATCATTGTGCTTTACATTGTTTGTTTCTCATTGCACCACAACTTTTTTCCATGAAGCTACTTTACACGGTATTATGTCACTATTTCAAACAATCCTTTGTAGACCACACTGTTTTAAATGTAAGAGCCCTTGCTAGGGGCCCCTAAAATCAGAGAGACTTCAGATTTTGTCATAGCGATTACAGTTTTGCTATTTAGGGAGTGCTACATGCAAGTAAGACTGAAGAACTCTGGGATGTATTATGGTACTGACTTGAAAGTGGTTGAACGACCTGTGAGGCTTGCTGCCTTGCTGAGATGATATTCGGACTTCATTGTGCGATTTGTGGTTGATCCTCTTGTGGCTACTGAGTTAAAAAATTCCCAAGGAGTGCGATATTCAATCATGCACGCAACCCGTTTGATGAAATGTTTGTAAGTTTTTTTGCCTCTCATTGAGATTTATACATATTAACATAAGAAACGTATTACTTTGTTTATGCTGTCAATGGCTGTCCTACATCTTTGAGACTTGGTCAATGGTTAGATTTATACCGTGGTACAAGATTTGTGGATGTAGAAGCTATTAGTGGAGGATGCTTTCAGGAATTATTATTATTATTTTAAATAAATATCCATTGTTTTCAAACAGTTGTTACCCAAATGATTTTTCCATTTTTTTGGTTGAATTTTGCATGGTATTTGTGGAGATGGATCCATGGGTTGTCTCTCATGTTCTTTGGCCTAATATAGAGTGGATGCAATGAGCAAAATATAAAAAATAGGGTTGTGAGCTTGAGGTATGTATGCTTCTAAAGTTTGCCATAGTTTTCTGTTGCTGTATTGTGTGCACAGTATTCTTCTTTTTAAAACTTATTTGAATATTAACGTAATGCTTGAACCTTTGATGCAGTGGTACAAGTTTAGAGTTTTGATTGCCTAGTAAGGAGGGAGAATGCGTGTTCTGCTATCTAGCTAGGGTTTGGGGTTACTAATATAAACTGTTGATTTGCTTCTACATTTGTGGTTTATATTTAAAATACATCCATTATTTATCTAGGGTTTAATTAGGCTTATTACTATAAACTGTTGGTTTGTTGGCTTACCGCTTATTTTTACAAAACTTGTTACTAATATGAGTGTCTTATCTCTAGAATATTGTAATTTCTTTTTTATTTCTGCCTGTACTTCTAATTTCATGTTATGTTGCTTCCTTGAAGGTGTCTGTTTAAAAAGGATGGGTACATGCTACAAAATCAGGAATAATTTTATTTCTTCAATTTGGAAACACTACTACAATACCTTACTGTGTTGACTGTTGAGTTTGCTTAATAGTTCATTAATTTTATCGTTTTTTTATTTTATTTCTGTGTACTAATTTTATGTTCTGTTCCTTCAATTGCAGTTGTCTCTGTCCCAAAGGGCGTAGATGGATGGTTCAGACTCTCAATAACTAATTTACTATGCTGAGTTTACTTTATCACTCGTTAATCATTTATTTTATTGTTGTTTCGGATTAGTGACTGATGATTATTGTTGTTTCAGATTAGTGATGGGTGGTTGAGGATCTCAGAAGCAGAGAGGACAATCAACACCATAAACGACCCTAAAACTGAATCTGGTCTTCTGGCTGACACTCGAAGAAGTGAAGAGGTTTTCCATTTATTCCAACAAGGCGGTAAACATTCAAGCTGTTTTCTTTTGTTTTAATCTATAAAGCAACTTCAATCTTGATGTGAATTTTATTTTGTATATTTCTTAAACAGGTTCTCATGGTTACTAATTGTACAGCTGCACTTGCCTACCTTTGGTTTGGTTGATTGTGATCCATTTAGCTTTGACTTTTTGACAGTTATTTCTTAAGATAAGGCTATGTGCTAACTGTGTTAACTTGATGCTAATCAAACAGGAAAGAGGAAGGGAAGAAGGAATGTCATTGTGGAATATGGCAAGATACGTAAATAATACATTCCTTATTTCTAATATTGAAGATTTAGATTTGGTTAATTGAAACATGTTTAAATCCTGTTACTTGCCAAATTAATTACAGAAATAAGATAAAGAAATTTGAAAATGGAATTTAGGAAGTAACATGAATTTAGAAATCCAATTAAGTGACCTAACGAGACTTTTTCTTCCCGCCAGAGCATGACAAAGAACACCCCACTTTCGAGAAGCACAAAAGAAGGGACAATTTTATTTTATTTTAATTTATTACAAGAAGGCGGTATCAATTCAATCTTTTTCCTTTTATTTTAATTTATCTCGCAACTTCAATCTTGATAATGTCTGTACTTTGTTTATTTCTTAAACAGGTTCTTGTTGTTACTATATGAACAGCTGCACTTTCTTGCCTGTGGTTTGTTTGAATGTGATTCATCTGGCTTTGACATTTTGACAACATATGGATTTGGCTCAGAAGGAACTAATGACTTTGGTTATGCCCTTTAAAATATTAAACTAGCTCTCTTTTCACATTATTTTACTTTATTTCATCTGTTTTTTTTCCAGATAAGATCAAAACAGAGTCAACTTCAAATGGATGCTATTATATAGAGTAAAGTGCTAAAGTGGAGGTTTTTATCAGATAACGGTCCTTCTTTTGTTTATTATTATTATTTTTAATCACTTTGCATTACTAATAACAATCTTTCTAAAAGCTATTTTTTCTTCTCATATGATTGTGCCTACGTACGGTTGCTGCTGCAAAGGGTAGTCAAGTTCAAGATGGAAGCCGTGTCGGTAATGGGCTTTTAAAGCAAGGTGATTTAATTTTTATTGTTGCTTTTAATTCTCAGAAGCTGTTAGGATATTCAACTCCAGAAAGGACCTGATATTGTAAGAAGGAAAACAATATCTTCATTGAGTTAATGTTTAACCTAAATCAACGTTTAATATCCGGTATTCTGGCATGCATACTCTAATCCAGTAGTCGTAGAAGAACCGATAGATGCTGAGATATAACGGAGATCTGTTACTACAGAACAATATTTCCATAAATAATTGCAGAACTATGTTATGTACTCGAATGGGATGATGATAATATTTCACGGGTTACTAATATATTATTTGGTTATTGTGTTTTAGACTACATACTGGTGCTGGAGAAGGATTCACATGAGGCCTTTCTTTAGCAGGAATTGTATTCCCACAACTATTAAATGATTGTTTTTGCAAATCAGCCCTTAACTATATTTGTTACAGGGTAGAAGTTATCCAGAAATTTCAAGAAGGTGGTATCAATTTAATTTTTTTCTTTTTATTTAAATTTATCAGGCAACTTCAATCTTGATAATGCCCGTACTTTGTTTATTTCTTAAACAGGTTCTTGTTGTTACTATATGAAGAGCTGCACTTTCTTGCCTGCGGTTTGTTTGAATGTGATCCATTTGGCTTTGACATTTTGACGACATATGGATTTGGCTCAGAAGGAACTAATGACTTTGGTTATGCCCTTTAAAATATTGAACTAGCTCTCTTTTCACATTATTTTACTTTATTTCATCTGTTTTATTTTTTTCAGATAAGATCAAAACAAAGTCAACTTCAGATAGCGGTCCTCTTTTTGTTTATTATTATTATTTTTAATCACTTTTCATTACTAATAACAATCCTTCTAAAAGCTATTTTTTCTTCTCATATAACTGTGCCTACAGTTGCTGCTGCAAAGGGTAGTCAAGTTCAAGATGGAAGCCTTGTGGGTGCCCTCGCTTACCTTATTGTCAAAACAATATCTACCCTCTGAGATCAAGGTGATTCTTCATGCTTATAGACAAAACAACACTCCATAAGTACTAATTTAGCTGTTTATGTATTTAATTAAATTTGAAAATACGGGAAACCTTACTATCTTAGACTAATATTGCTACACACAACTAGGCGATGGGTGGAGGTCAATGCAAGTGCTAGTTAAAATCATAATTTATCAAAGGCAATCATGATTTATCGATGTGCTTTACATTGTTTGTTTCTCATTGCACCACAACTTTTTCCCATGAAGCTACTTTACTCTGTATTATGTCATTGTTTGGAACAATCCATTGTAGACCGCACTGTTTTAAATGTAAGAGCCCTTGCTAGGGGCCCCTAAAATGAGAGGGCCTTCAGTTTTCGTCATAGTGATTAGAGTTTTGCTATTTAAGGAGTGCTACATGCAAGTAAGACTGAAGAAGTCGGGGATGTATCATGGTACTGACTTGAAAGTGGTTGATCGACGTGTGAGGCTTGCTGCCTTGCTGAGATGATATTCAGACTTCATTGTTCGATTTGTGGTTGATCCTCTTTGTTGCTCCTCTCATGGCCGCTGAGTTGAAAAAATCCAAAAAGGAGTGCGATATTCAATCATGCACGCAACCTGTTTGATGAAATGTTTGTAAGTTTTTTTTGCCTCTCATTGAGATTTATACATATTAACATAAGAAACGTATTACTTTGTTTATGCTGTAAATGGCTGTCCTACATCTTTGAGACTTGGTCAATGGTTAGATTTGTACTGAGGTACAAGATTTGTGGACGTAGAAGCTATCAGTGGAGGATGTTTTCATGTATTATTTTATATTTTTAAAATAAATATCCATTGTTTTCAAACAGTTGCTACACAAACGATTTTACCATTTTTTTGTTGAAATTTGCATGGTTATCTGGTGGAGATGGATCCATGGGTTGTCTCTCATGTTCTGCCCAGCAGAGCATGGCAAAGAACACCCCTTTTAACAAGCACAAAAGTAGGAAAGAAACTTTACTTTCGAGGTCAATGCAAGTGCTGTTCAAAATTTTAGTTCATCCAAGGTAATGGTTATTTATCGCCATGCTTTACATTCTTTGTTTCTATTGCACCACAACTTTTTCCATGAAGCTACTTACATGGCATTGTGTCATTGTTTCGAACTATCGGTTGTAGACCGCACCATCAATGACATATGTATACTTCTTAAGTGCAACTGCCTCAACCTAAATGGTGTATGTAACACCCTCTCTGTTTTATCTCTGTAATTTGTTGTTGAATTATATTATTTAGAAGTGTCCATCAATGACCGTCTCCGTTCTTTTGTTATTTCTATTAATTCTGCATACTTCTAATTTCATGTTGTGTTGCTTCCTTGCAGGTGTCTGTCTAAAAACGGTGGGTATCTGCTACAAACTCTATAATAGTTTTATTTGATCAAGTTTGGAAACAGTACTACAATAACTTTACTATTTTGACCGTTGAATTTGCTTTATCAATCATTAATTTTATTGTTTTTTTCAGATTCTCAGAAGCTGACAGGAAATTCAACTCCATAAAAGGCCCTGAACTGTAAGAAGGAAAATAACATCTTTTGTGAGTTAATGTTTAACCTAAATCTGCGGTTGATATCTGGTTTTCTGGTACGCACACTCTATTCCAGTATTTATAGAAGAACTAAAAGATGCTGAGATATAACACTGATATGTTAATACATAACAATATTTTCATATATTAACACAGAAATATGTCATGTGCTCAAATGCGATAATGATAACATGTCATGGGTTACTAATATATTATTTTGTTAGCATTGTAGGCCACATACTAGTTTTGGAGAAGGATTCATGTGAGGCCTTTCTTTAGCAAGACTTGTGGGCACAACCTTCCTGTTGTTTGAAACTAATTTTCCAAGGACTATCAAAATATTTGTGTCTGCAACAATAATATTTTGATATCATCTTGGTAAGCATGTATTCAGCTAAAATATTTACAAAAATCAGCCATTAACTATATCTTTTTTACAGGAAAGAGGTTATCTAGATATTCCAAGAAGGCGGTATCAAATGAATCTATTTTCTTTTGTTTTAGTTTATGAAGAAACTTCAATATTAATGTTGTTTATTCTTTGTTTATTTCTTCAATAGGTTCTTGTTGTTGGCTCAGTTGTAACTAATGACTTTGGTTACTAATAATTTATCAAAGGTAATCATGATTTATCGTTGTGCTTTACATTCGTTGTTTCTCTTTGCACCTTAATTTTTTTTGATGAAGCTACTTTACTTGGCCTTATGCCACTGTTTTGAACAATCCATCGTTGACCGCACCTGCATACTTCTTCAGCATAGTTGCCACAACCTAATGTTGTATGTAATGACCTCATCTTTTTATATCTATAGTGTTGTTGCTGTTAAGGTATATTATGTAAAAGTCTCCGTCTATGACTGATTTCCAATATTATTTCTTTTTTAATTCTAGGTACTTCAAACTTCATGTTTTGTTGTCAGTCTAAAAATACTTCTATTATTTAACTAGGGTTTGGGGTTACTAGTATAAGCTGTTGATTTGCTTCTTCATTTGTGGCATATATTTAAAATACTTTTATTATGTAAGTAGGGTTTTGGGTGATTAATATGAATGACTAGTCTCTAGAATACTGTTATTTCTTTTTTATTCCTGCCCACTTCTAATTTCATGTTTCTGTTCCTTCCCTTGCAGCTGTCTCTGTCCCAAAAGGGTGGGTATGGTTAAAACTCTAAATAACTTGCTATGCTGAGTTTAGTTTATCATTTGTTAAGCATTTAGTTTATTGTTGTTTCAGATTAGTGATGGGATGGTTGAGACCTCGTAAGCTAACAGGATATTCAACACCATAAACGAACATGAAATCAACAGTTGATATCTGGTTTTCGGGCAGACACACTCTATTCCAGTACTTGTAGAAGAAGTGAAAGAAACTGAGATAAAGGATGTATTTGCTATTCAATTCTTTGACAAATTCTTTATTATTGCTTTTTGATTATGGTTGCTTAACTGCCTTTTTCTGTATGCTAATTGTTTTAACTGATTGCTAATTAACAGGAAAAAGGAAGGGAAGAAGGAGTCACCAAGGAGGATATTTTCATTAAAGGAATTACATGCAAACAATTTTAGTTCTGACAAACAGGCTTGGTGAAGGTGGATTTGGTAGGGGCAGTCGTGGTAAATTAAACATCATTTTCTATTTTTAATGTTTTTTAACTAAGTAATTGATTTTTGGCTTCTAATTGATCAAGTAAGATGGACATGGGCTTTTGAAGTAGGGTGTTGTTTTACTTTGCTTGTTATGTTTCACAAGGGGCTCTGTTAGGTATGTTTTTCTTTCCCATGACTAATTAAAACTAGAAACTAACGATTGTTATATTACCCTTAAATTCAATTTTAATTTAGTTTTAGAGTTTTGATCGCACTCATAAGTTGGGAATGTTTGCTGTTCTATTATTTAAAAAGACTTGGTACTATACATTGTTGAAAATGTCAAAGCCATCACACGCTTCATCAGGATACCAGGGATTCTGATTTCAATAAGAACCTTGTTTAACTTTTGGCACCCAAATCAGGAGGTAAAAGTGTTTCAGTTTTGTTTTCTCATGAAAGTGTATCACTTGTTTCCTTTTTATACTCTTTTGCCCCATTGTATAGTTCAATTTAGTAGTAGGCTTGCTGATCGTTTATGTTTTTAAGGCTAGTATCAGACAAGAATTTTTTAGTTTTTTTGAGCTTATGATTTTCACTTTTTCTTATGTTGCACAAGGGGCTGTAATTGGTATGTTTTCTTTCCCTCGACTAGTTAAAAGATTTATGTGTTACCATTAAACTCAATCTTAATTCAGGTTTAGAGTTTTGATTGCACTAGTAAGTATGGAAATTTGCTAGTCAGTTATTTATAACATTCATGCAATTGTTTTCTGATTGTGGCTGGATAATCAAAGTCTTTCTACGTGCTAAATGTGTTAACTTATTGCTAGTTACACAGGAAAGAGGAAGGAAAAGTAGTTACATGCTGCTACAAGCAATTTTAATTCTGAAACACGTTTGGTGACAGAGGATTTGGTAGGGTCTAGTATGGTAAATTAAAGATCACTTATTTCCTATTTCTAATGTTTTTTTTATTAAGTATTTCAATTTTGTTGCCGAGTCTAATTGGTCAAGTAAGGTGGACCCGCTTTTAAAGTAGGGTGATTGGTATAACTATGTGCATGGGATAAGTGTTCTAGACTTTTAGTGTAGATTTTGATTCTGTTTATTGATATGTGTTGTTTAAATCATGTTACTTATTGAAATGAGGTAAGGAAATTTGTAAATGGAATTTAGGAAGTAACCTAGATTTGAAAATGGAATTAAATGACCTTACAACATCTCTGCCTCATACTTCTGTTTCCTCTCTCTGCCCTCTCAAGATTGATTATTCCGGAAACAATACTGACACGTGACCACGGTTTGACCCAGCTGTGGTGGTGGATCAAACTGGGTATGTCAGGTCATGTTTGATTAAGTCACAAGCAGTAGCACATTATGGGGGTAGTGGGGTAGAAATTAGTGGGCCAGTTGTTAGCATGTTATAGTATGTATATATGTTTTTGATGTTCTAGGTTAGAAGAGGAGTATTTTGGGTTTTCTGGCTTGTAATTGGGAGACGGGTCCCTGTCGAAGAGGACCATATTGTTCTTGTTTAATTTCAATCAAGCCCACTAGAGTTCTAATACCCCACTTTCAAGTAGGGCAAAAGAAGAACAAAATTTTAGTGTCTAGGTCAATGCAAGCGCTTGTCAAAATCATAGTCCATCAAAGATAATTAACTTTTCCATAAACTACTTTACCTGGCAATATGTCAATGTTTTCTTCATCAAATTCTTTTAGTTTATATCATATAACAGCCCAATCAGCTGTAGACAGCGCCATCGATGACATCTGCATACTTCAATGTAGTGACTACAGCGTAAATTTTCCATGTAATGCTCTTGTCTTTTTATTTCTGCAATATTGTTGCTGGTAAAGCATATTCATGTAAATTTATCCATCAATGACAGTTTACCTGTCATTTCTTTTTTCTTTCTGGATACTTCTTATTTCTTGTTCTGCTTTGCAGGTGTGTGTCTCAAAAAGGTGGATTCCTGCTAAAAAATACTAATAATATTATTTCATCATGTCTTGAAACACTACTACGATACCTTAATATTAGTGATGGGATGGCTGTGATTCTCTGAAGCTAACAGGATATTCATCTGCATAAAAGAGCTTGATATTGTAAGAAGGGAAGCAACATCTTTTGTGAGTTAAATGTTTAATTGAAATTGACACTTGATATCTGGTTTTCTGGCAGGCACATTCTATTCCAGTACTTGTAGAAGTGGTGAAAGATGCAGACATATAATGGTGTTTGTAAGTAGAGAACAATAGTTCCAAATATCAAAGTAGATATATGTTATGTGCTCGTATGGGATGATGGTAATATCGTAGGTTACTTATATAAATATTTTTGTTTTATGAATAGATATTATCAGTGCTGCAGACTACACGCTAGTCGTGGAGAAGGAATTAGGCGAGTCCTTTCTTTAGCAAGACTTGTGGGCCAACCTTGGTAATTGAAAGGCTTTTTGCCGAGGAAAATGTCAGAGTGGAGGTTTCAATCAGATAATGTTCCTCTTTTAATTTGATTTACTTTGTTATCACTATTCGTTACTAATAACAACCCTGTTAACCTGTTTCTTCTTCTTTCATATGTTGGGCAAAGTGGCTCAAATTTGAGATTGAAGCCTTGTCGGTGCATTGGCTTACCTTATTGTCAAAACAACATCTATCATCTAAGAGTCAAGGTGAAATTTTTCATGCTCAAAGACAAAACTTTACACACCATAGAACTCCATAAGTACTAGTTTAACTTTAAATATATTAATGAAATTTGAAAATACAAGAGAAACGATTATCTTAGACTAACATTGTCACACACAGTTAGGAGGTGAATGAAGATTTCATGAATGCCTGCCTTCATAATTTGTTTATGATTATTAAACAGCCATAAAGATTTGTTTCGATTATAACTATTTCGTTTCTTTTCAAGGAGTTTATTACACCTCTACTTCAAAACCAAAAATAAACATTTTCTTCTACTCTGATGACATGATCATCAAGATTTTCGAAACACCATGATTCTGAATTATATTCTCTAATATGCTAATTCTGATTCAAACAACATATTTCATCAGATGATCTCAGGTAAATTTCATCCCCAATTTCAGCATTGTTGAATTTGCTTCTTGGTTTGTCGCTTCTTGTAATCAATTTGTCTATTCACCAACCTATTTTAAACTTCTAGTCTGTTCATCTGATTGTGGCTGGTTAAATGACTTTACACAATGTATAAGGATTTATATGCTATTTATATAAATTTATTGGTAACTTTGAAAGAGGAAGGGAAGAACAACATGGAGAATATTCTCATTGAAAGAATTACAAGCTGCTACAAACACTTTTAATATGACAACAAGCTCACTGAAGTTAAATGAAACATCACTAATTTTCTATTTTTTATGTTTTTATGTTAAGTGGTACATTTGCTAAAGATGAGGTTTTTACAGATGATCATCCAAGATCTCCTCATCCAGCCTAAATATATAATTATTGGTAAATTTATATTTCTACTTTGGTCCTGATTTCCCAATTCTTTTAATTAGGTCTTGAAGTGGAGACTAGGCGACAATACTAGAGACCATTGCAATATCTCATCTGTGATTGGCGAATCAACAAATACAGAGACAAGGTTTTGACTTGCAATTCCTTTTGATGGGGTTGCTTAAGCTAAACTATTCAGAAAGTAAAAATAGTTCTTTTTGTTGGTGTTCCAATAGTGCTTAGTTTGTAACACTTGGGAGGATGATGTTCTAGGTCTAGAAGACTCAGAAATGGATGCTGCTCACCTTCACCTCATAAAGTTTGTCCAACAAAAGAGGAGACGGAGATGCTAAGGTAAAGTGTTAGTCGAGCCATTTAAAATTTAAATGACTGAATAAGCCCCAATCGTGGGGGAACTTGTCATATAATTCTCAGAATTTTATTGTTGCATGCTAGTAATTAATGCTTCTTGCTCTTGCAATGCATGTTTATCCAACACTTACCGAGCCACTAAAAATATTTGAAAAAAATGCAAGTCGGTTGCAGAGTATAAAAAAGCCTCCTTTTTTTCAAAACATCAAGGTAGCTTCAAACACTCCAAGTTCTTTACTTGTTTCGAGAATAAAAAAACCTCTGAGTTTCTAATAGGCCTTGATGACTTTTTTCAGGATTTATTTTTATAATAGCATGTCTCTTCCGTGAAACCTTTAAATGACTGGAGTTTCAAATGCATCAACATGAGTGTGCTCTTGAATAACTCAAGCTGTATACGAGGTATGCTTTGAATCTTAGTTCTTTAGTTGTACTAACCAACATTTGTTCTCTTTCAAATTACCGACTTTTTTACACGCGACTCCTGCTCTCCTATTCAAGCTTAGAGCTTTTTACTAGGTATGTTTTTTAAATCTTTTTATTTTTAGTTGTAACAACCAACTGATTTCATTCTTTTTCTAGTTTCATGCTTTTCTACTCTGAACTCGGACTCTCCTTATCAATAACTTTGCTTTTTCAAGCTTAAAGCTATTTACGAGGCATATGTTCTTGTAACTTACTCCTATGTTTCGTTAGTTATACTAACTGATTTTCATTCTCTTTCATATTTCAGGATTTTCTACACAAGAGTCACAAACTCCGATTCATGGTCCAACTCTTTTAAGCCTAGAGCCTTTTTATGAGATATGTTGTTAAATCTTCTTTTTAGTTGTGCTAACTGACTTCCATTCTCTTTATGCTTTTCTTCACGAGTTCAATCTTACTTTTTCAGTTGTCATAGCCGACTAATATGCGTTTTCCAAATGTCTTCACGGGACTACCATGCTCCGTTGAACCCTCAACTCTTTCATGCATAGAGATTTTTATGAGGTATGTTCTTGAAACTTATTCTAGTTATGCTAATCGACTTTCATTCTCTTTCAAATTTCTAGTTTTTTCTACATGGGACTCCCATGCTTCTAGTGAAAGCCTAGTTGTTTCTTCGAGCTTAGAGCATTTTATGCTCTTTGTAAGGCCCCGAATCCGAGAGACCTCACGGTCGGATCTACACATCATATATATAGTTATTAAACTAAAATTTCATTCAACATAAGTAGGATTGTTCAAAACTTTGATTACATCATTTTTCAATAAGATAAGAACAGATATTTTAGCTAAACATAGACTACTAAAGCTAGGATGCTAGTCTTGAAAAATGTCTCTCATACCCATGTCTAGTTGTCATCTTTAATCAACATAAATTTTCTTAAACCTTATATGCATACTAAAAATCAACCTTTTTAAGTGATTTTTAGCTTTTATGGTTTACTTTTAGGGTTTAGCTTTTAACTTTTCGGGTTTAGCTATTCAAGTTTAGCTTTTAGTGTTTAATGTTTAGCTTTAAGGTTTAGCTTTTAGCATTTAGCATTATGTATTTATCATTTAACATTAGTTTAGAGTTTAGCTTTTACTATTTACCAATTAGGTTTTACCTTATTTATTCATATTTTCATTAATTGACCATAAAAGTTTCATACCATAAAGTTTGACCTTAAAGGTTTCTATATTTTTTTCTAATTTCAAATAATGAAATGTAGTTTTCAGTTATTATAAATTGACCATAAAAGTTTTATGCTTTAAATACTACCATAATTTTTTTTTATTTGAATGATAAGGATATAGCTGTCTAACTATAACTAAACTTACAATATATATTTACATGTTAGGTATCACAATTAGACTAGGTTCTAGCTGAAACAATCAAACACTCAATCACACAATAGAAAAGAAGTAGACACGAGAAAATTATAGTGGTTTGGTCAAGGTGACATAAGTTCACTCTGCAACTAGGGTTTACATTATAATTGTGCTCAAGAATATAACTATATCATGGGTCTATTTATAATACTATATTAGGGTTGTAATTTATCATAAAACCTTTGTTGTTTGAAGTTCATATAAAGTTTTCTAGTCTCCTTTAACTTTAATTAAACTTACAATATGTGAATTTTATAACCATTATCATCCTTAACTTTAATTAGACTTACAATATGTGAATTTTATAACCATTATCATCATACGATTTGATGTAATATTAACCAAAACACAACCGTACAAGTCATTAAAATTTCCTAACGGTTATGTTTTATATAGAAACACGGTCTATGCTTCTTAGTTTATAACTTTTCAAATATATTATTGCGATGTTAAATTTTTTAATCTACATTTTCACATAAATTTTATTTTTAACCAAACGTAGTAGATTTCCCACGACATCAACAATCCCGCCGAAATGTACAAGTTTACATCTTCTAGTTTCTTTTAACATTAACTCATTTAATACTTATAGAAACCGGTAGAATAAATAGAATAATGAAATTAGCTCAAAAGAAAAGATTAACTCATTAAAAAACAATGTTTTCTAAAACTTATGTAGGAACATTTTAGTGATGGATATTTGTCATAATTCATTTAAAAAAAAACTAAAATGATCTATCGCAAATAATCGTGTTGCAAACTTATTCTAAAAAATGTTGCAAACTCATCGCAAACACATGTTTGTGACGATTTTACCATAGCAATGGTTGAACTATAGTGTTGAATTACTGAATGACACTCACCAGAGCTACTTGTAATGATATTTAACTTGGCAAATATTGATATGTCGCAAGATGTTAATAGTTTGAAAAGAACTAAATCTAATTTCGGAATTCAAGTTACAATGGCTACACATTATCTTGAATCCGTTTAGTGTTCTTGGCTAATTCGTCGGCAACCTTTTGAATCATTGATGTCATATTACGGTGATACGAGCCCCTTTCTTCCATCCTACTCTTTGCCATTAGTGCGATTTCTTGAGATCTCTTTCTTCTCGCCTCTCCTTGTCTTTTTTCATCAGGTCTTCTACTGCTTTCTTGACATCATTCAGCTTTATAATCTCTTTCGACTCATCTATCTTCGTGAACATAACAAACCTCCATTCCGATTCGCACACCAATCGTCAACATGTCTATGATGATAAATCGTTCGTTTAGCAATTGCTTTGCAAATTGCGTCCATGCGGCGAGGTAACCATCGGGATCCCCGCGGAAGTCCCCTCGAGAGTCGAGTTCCATCCACAATGTGTCATGAATCCCCCAATGGCTCGGTGTGACAATATCAAGATTAACATTAAGCCTCTACCTTAATCCTTTACTCATATCTTTCTTTCACGAGCGATGAGTTGAAGTCTTCGCTCGTTTGCCTGACGAATCAAAGAAAAGCGTGTTCAATGACTCGAGTCCCAATGCGAGCTCAATGGCTTGTTCGGTGGATGCGTACGATAGACTTACTAAACAAACATATATCACGGAACCTGACTCTCTTGAATCCAACCACTTCAAACAATCAACCCCGTCTATTGCAGGCTTGTTTCCCCCCTCGGCTCGATCTCTAAAACTCGTGTTGCATAGCGATTGATTTATAAGGGCTTAACTTATGTTGTTTTACCTTTTTATTTTTAGAAAATAATTATTAGTTTAATAACAGGATAATGATAACGAACTATTTTTTTCTAGAATAGGTAACATTTAATTGACTAGTGTATGCGATAATGAGTCAGCGCAGATATGCTAGTTGACTAGCGAATGTCAAAATTCACTTTTAATTTTGAATTTTAGGCCCTGTTTGGTTCATAGAATTCTCAAGAATTGAAATTGGAATTGGAAAGCTTTTCATCCAAAATTTTGTTTGCTTGGTTAATGAATGAAATTAGAATGGGAAAATTTTTCAACATTTATTGGAATTCACATTTGTTTCACTTACTAATGAAATGTTTAATATTTCAATGGAATGTTCAAAATTAACATTTCAATTTCATATAAAATTGAACAACAAAACACGTTATTAATTTTAATAAGATTCTAATTCCATTTTCAATTTCAATTCTTTTGCAAAACATTCAACGAATCAAACGATCCCTTATATTTTAAGGCGGCAAGGTCCAACCACTCCTCCAAACACACCAAAAGTCACCCACTCTCTCTCTCTCTCTCTCTAAATAGGAACATACGAAGAGGGCTGTACCAAAAGCTACAAAAGTTGCATCCTTAGCTACAGGAAAAGCTCTCATAAAGAAATATTGGTGTTTAATATTAACTAGTTTTTTCTCCTGCGCTACGCGGCGGTAGTTTTGTTGTTTTATATCGTACTACATGGCATGAATGTGATCGTTATCGTCTCGACTCGTCGAAAACCATACAATCGAATACCAAAATCTTAGCTATTAAATTAATTTGTCAGAATGTACGTGGTTTTACAAATTAAGCATATGTATGAGATTGTCACGAATTATAACAACCGTTTCTAATATTGTAAGCGTTTTTATTTACTTATATACTTTAACTATTCCCCACAAAAAAAGTCATATTAACATAAATATTAACATTTTTAGTTATTTATATGAAGCCACTCCAAAAAATCTTTTTATATAAATTATCGCATAATTTAATAAGTTTAATAATAATATAATAGTTAAAGGCTTTTGACTTAAAAGATTGTTTATTATACAAATCAACATGGTCACGTTTTGGTGTTCAGTCAACCACCTCCCGCCGCTAGCAAACCACCCAAATCAACATGGTCATTATAGTACTGTAGCTCTCTCTCTCTCTCTATAGCAACAAATATAGTCACATGCAAGAGTTGTTGCAACCCTTGGTGCAATGCAACTCCTCACGAAGATCAGAAGCATGCACGGGAAGCGCCAAAGCCATCGGCCTCCTGCGACATCAAAGTGGAGGGAAGCTGTTTTTTAAATAATTTATTATATTGAATTGAACTTACTGAGTTTTGATAGAAATAACAATTTTCCTCCAAAAGATTAAGGTTGTGCTTGATTTCACTGATCGGTGCCCTGACCACTGACTGATTGACTCGGTCATATCTTAAAATCGGCTTCACTGACCAAACCGGGGCCTTCCCTCCGCGCTCCTCTTCATCTGCGCCCTCCCTCCACTGCTCCTCTTCACCGGCGCCCTTCCTCCGGCGAGAAGAAGTAGAGATGACAATGAGGTCAGAGCAGATTGGATGAAATTAAGGGTGAAATTGAGCCATCAAGAGATACGCCGGAGAGAAGTCCCACCACCTGAGAGAATTTGCAGGTGACTCTGGGTAACTCCTATGAGTCTCTGACCAATCTTGAAGAATGTTTTTGGGTCTTTTGTGTGTGGGTTGAATTGAGGGTTGTATGATATTATAGGGTTGATTGGATTTGAGGGAAATTGGAAATAGCATGGGTTTAGGTATGTTTGTAGAAAGGGTGATGAGAGGGGTTATATAATTTATATAATATCATATATGCTTCTGGTTTTTCTTTTATGTGAAACTTGGTTTTCCTTCAAGTAAGTGGTTTGTACTATATCGGCCTCCTGCGACATTAAAGTGGAGGGAAGCGAACGACCGGGGCGGAGGCAGCGAAAGCGGAGGCCGGCAGTTTAACATTAATAATAAAAATACTTGATAACTTATCTATATATCGACAAAGAAGATTGACGTTCGAGGACACTCCGACACTCAAGTAAGTGGTTTGTTCAAGGTAAATATATATAACACTGGATAATATAATGCATAAGAGATAAGCATTAGAAGGACGTAGAAATATAACAAATAGTTACGATGCAATAGGATGAAGAGGAGCTTTTGTGTGCATAACTAGTGATGGGTTAAAGAAGGCCACTAGTTTTGTAATCTGGTATGTGGGACATGTTTTCCCCAAGAACCAAGAATTCTCCGTTGTGGATGAGGTTAGTGGTGCTGAAGGAGTTGAGTAAGGGTATTGAGATGTGAATTGATTGCCTGGTCTTGAAGGATGCTATTCTATTTATATTAGAGGTGGTTCATGATAGAAAATTTGGTTGGATACCCTTCATTTCTTTTTCGGGTATATGAGACTTACTGGTTTCTCTTCTTCCTTGGTTTACCCAATAGTAAGTATCCTATTTGGCTTAATAAGTAAACTTTTCCTTGTTGTGATAAAAGGAGTAACAGTGATACTTGGACTAGTCCTGCTTTATCTTAACACTCCTTCTATCATCGTGTCTTTATCTGGTCTTCAGGCCCTTGAGCTTCTTGCCCCATGTTCTCTTTTGTTTCCAGGCCCGTTGGCTTAGCCCGAGGATTGGTGATAATGGAGGAAGCTTGGGGCAGGGCTTGTGGCCTTGCTCGGTTTGTGACAGGGCTCATGCTCTTTAGTCGGGCATGGTCCCTTAAACTCACTCACGTCATAAATAAACAAACAGAAACCGCAGGGACCATTTGTGTAACTTTTTCAAACCCAGCCCCCCACCCGCGTTTTCCCGGCCACACTGTTCCGGCCACCTCCGGCCGATCTCCGGCGAGTAAAATACTCAAAAATTACGCGGTTTCAACCCGAATCCAATGCCCCGACAGCTTCGCGACCAAGATTCGAACTCGAGGCACCCTGAAACGCGTGTAATCAGTATCCAAAGCTCACAAACATTGGATCCAACTTTATTCACCGATCGTTCAAAGCTAATTAGCCCACTCAAAGAACACTTTAGACAAATTGATTCAATCAAGTTGAACTTTATCACACTATAAATGAAATGCAATCTGTAATTTCAATCGAATGCACATAAACAAACAGAAATCAGTCGTCGTCTTCATCGAACCTCCAACCTTATCGAACACCATCAACCGAGCTTCAATCTACAAAATTAACAAAGGGCTTTTAATCTAGAACAGCATACGAAACTTCCTACAAATTTAATTCGGTTTTCATCAAGTATTGCTCATCCATCGATCATCACATCGACTGCGACCTGTTCTTCATCTGTTCCCGTCGAATTAGGTACTCAATCAAGTAATTAAAACCATCTATATGCTCGATTTCTCATGGGTAGGGGTGTAAACGAGCCAAGCCGGCTCGCAAGCTACTCGGGATCGGCTCGAAAAAAAGCTCGAATCGAGTTGAGCTTAAACGAGCTCGAGCCCGAGCTCGAGCTCAAATTATTGCTCGTTTACTAAACGAGCTCGAGCTCGAGCTTCAGGATATCGAGCTCGAGCTGGCTCGCGAGCCTGAACGAGCTTTTTGTATATATGTATTTTTTACTTACATATTAAATATATATAAATACATATTTACATAAATTATATTATTAAATGTATTATTCTGATAAAAAATAGTTAAATAATATATATTGTGTTATATATAAAAAGTATGCTTATAAATAATTATAAAAGTAATTATAAAAAATATAATTTAATAATTTAACAATAAACTAGCCGAGCTCGAGCCGAGCTCGAGCTTGAAAATTTTCTAACGAGTCGAGCTCGAGCTTTATAAATAAAACTATAAACGAGCCGAGCTCGAGCTCGGGCTTCCTAAAACCAAAACGAGCCGAGCTCGAGCCTTAGCGAGCTCGGGCTCGGCTCGGCTCGTTTACACCCCTACTCATGGGGATCAAAAGCCCCATGATTTAAATCGTTAACAACTCCGATTCGAGCTTCAATTTTGGACCTGTTTGAGTTAGGGTTCATGGGATTTGGGGATGGAATCGCGGGTTGTGTTTAAAACAATTGGGAACCATTCATAACCGCGGCTTAGGCGTTGGTTCACTGGTCCCCAACTCACCATACTACGTAGGAGGTCCCGGGTTCGACCCCGGGCACCCCCTTTATTTTTTTAAATTAGCTTTTTAAGCCCTTAAAATTTTAGAAAAATTCTTAAAAATTATAAAAAAATAAATCTTATAAACTTTCTTATTTAAAATGTTACATAAATAATTTCTGTAAATTTATTTTAGTTAAAAACCTTAATAATATTTATAAAATATTATTTATAAATATTATAAATAATTATTTTTATAAAAAATGGACATTATATCACGTTTAATTACGAAATATCATGGAAATTGTAGGAATTATACATCTTATAATTTCACAATTATTTACAAACATAATTCATTTTAAAATATACTTACACAATTAATTTAGATTAATGAATTTTTATCGTATAATACGTTATTGTAACGATATTTATTACAAAGAATATATACAAAATATATTCAAACATTATCCGATATTAAGCCTAATTTCATTTCTAGATTAAAACACTTAAAAGATATATTTCTTTCGGATAAATATAATATACAAAACTCCAAAATTTTAAAACTTTAGTTCACGTCTAAATGTTAAACTTATTATTGAACTTAATCTTGTAATAAATACGTTTTAGGTACCTTGTAAAGGAATTCGTTGAAACGACGCACGTTATTATTTCTTATTAATCATCCAATATATACTTAATCGCCAAGTGAGTATTTCTATACCCATTTTATCATTTTCACACTTTTGGGTGAAACATGTTTCCTTATAAACGTTGCACTTGTAAACCCGTTTGATTCTTGTAAATTATGGCAATTTACTTGTGTTTGTGATTAGTTGAATCTGTAGCTACCATGTAATGTCGAATACATGTACAATCATTAACTATTGCTAGCCTGGCGACGTCATAGATCTATGGGCCTGACAAGCTGCTTGGTTGATCCAAGTACACTTAGCTAATCGTATATACTTGTAAACGTTTGAGACTTGTAAAACTTTGTCAAGGTTTGATTGTGCATTCTGTCTTACATCCCTAGTTACCTTTTTCTCTAATTTACAACATGAATTGCCATCTTTTATATACTTATATATTTAAAACTATAGAATGCTCACCAAAAATATGTTGACCCTTATTTAAACATGTTTCAGGCAATAGCGTTATGTGGCTGTGAACAATCTTAACTCTCACGCCTCGACGATTCCGCCGTCAAGGTTGGGGTGTGACAGATTGGTATCAGAGCCCATAACTATAGGGATTTAGGTTATTAATGATGACCTAGACTATAGCTTATGCATGCACCTTATAGTATTTTTATCTTGTAAATACATGGTTTGCATATTACATAATGCTATGCCTTCTTATGTGCAATTTGACGCCTTAGCATAGGATTGCCTAAACTTAGTTACTTGTCTCCCTAAACTTATCTTTGACTCTCCCCGAACATAAAACCTCTCAATCTTATTCTCGACGACACGTGGAATCGTATACTTATGCATATGACTTGGATCTTTAGACGTTATGTCTAATCTATATAAATCTCATCAAGGTTTTGATTTCATGAACCGAAGAAATATTGTGTGACACATAGACACCTGTATTCTGGATTTCCTGGCAAAAAGCCTTCGGGCTAAGGCAAGCGTTTCGCATATATCCTACGGGACCAGTTACGCTTACCTGGGGATTTCTGGGATGAGTGATAAACTATGGTCAAAATACACAAATCTCTAAGGCAATGAATCAATTTACCTTGACGTGTCCACGGTTCCAAATGGTAATGCGTTACCAAATGGAATCATTCCGTATACCTTACAACCTTTAGCTTACCTTTGTCTAAACTAATATCCTTTGTTATCTTCACTCCCGTAACTAGCTCATTTTTGTATATCCAGCATGTCTCGTCATCATGGAAAGCGTGGAAGTTCCGACCGCAAGCTTGCAGCAATGATCGCCAAACAAATGGCTGCTGTGCTCCCAACCATGGTTGCTGAACTTAATAGCACCATGATGGCTAATAGCAACAACAACACCAATGGAAACAACGGTGCTCAAGGAGAAAATAGCAACAGCCGAAACGGGAACGATCGTACTTGCACCTTCAAACACTTCAACTCGTGCAAACCCACCAACTTTAGTGACAAGGAAGGAGCCACTGGTCTTCTTGAGTGGTTCGAAAGCATGAAGAACACTTTTGTCAATTGTGAGTGTCCCGAGGCACTCAAAGTCCGTTATGCCACTAGTATGCTCCAACAAAGGGCACTTACCTGGTGGAATAGCGAGAAGAGAAATCGAGGAGCTGATGCTATTTCGGCACTCTCTTGGGATGAATTCAAGAACATCGCCATCGCGAAGTTTTGCCCGAGAAGTGAATTACAAAAGTTGGAAGAAGAATTCTGGAACTTGAAGCAAGATGGTGGTGATCATTTGGCCTACTCAACTAGGCATCATGAGTTGAGTCTACTATTTCCCCATATGGTTGACACTGTCCCCCGCAACATCGAGAAGTTCATAAAGGGTGTACCCCCCCAAATTCAAGATGCTGTGGTGGGTAGCCGACCCACAACTTTGGAGGAGGCAATTACTATCACAGCGCAACTCACTGAGAATCATATTAGAGCTGGCACTATGTCGGCAAGGGGTTCAAAGTCTACTGCGAAGGCGACACCCGAGGCAACAAAGGAGGTAAGGGCTGAGTCGTCTTCCCAAAGCAAGAAGCGTAAGTTCACACCAACGCGCAACTACGCTGTGACCACTCCAAATGCTCCTCAAAAACAAATGGTGGTGGCAAATCAAGCTCCCATGGCTAAAGCTTATGCGGGTCCTCTGCCAAGGTGTAACACGTGCAAGTACCATCATGCGGGTAACGTTCCATGCCGAATCTGCTCGTTATGTGGAAAGTATGGCCACTTGGTGACTACTTGTCTTCGTGCACCAAACAACGCCGCAATGCTTGCCAACCGAACCTGCTACAACTGTGGCGAGCCTGGTCATTTTCGTCCGCAATGCCCTCGCAATGCGAGCAACGTGCCACCAGCTCGTGGAAGGGCTTTCAACATCAACGTCAACCAAGCACAAGTCAATAATGACGTTGTGAATGGTACGACGAAGAACCCTGTTTAAATCATTTCTTGTATTATTGATGTTTCCATCTTTGTAATCATCGTATCAATAATAAATTTTTTTTTACCGAACAGGTATGTATCTTGTAAATGATCATTATGCATCTGTATTATTTGATTCGGGTGCGAATAAGAGTTTCGTGTCGTTAGAATTCGAGCCCGTACTTTCTAAATCACGTATTAATCTGGAAAGACCCTACACGGTCGAAGTCGCCGATGGAAAACCTATTGTCGTTGACGTCATAATACGTGATTGCATCATAAGCTTTAACGAGCACGAATTCTCCATTGATCTTATTCCTATGAAACTCGGAAGCTTCGACGTCATCATTGGAATGGATTGGCTAGCCAAACATCATGCCGAGATCGTTTGTTTTGAGAAGTGTATCCGAATACCGTTGCCATCCGGGGATACTTTGAAAGTGTTCGGTGAGAAATCATCACAAGGACTCAAACTCATGTCTTGCACTCAAGCCCGAAAATGCTTAAGCAAGAAGTATATAGCCTTCTTGACTTACGTGGTTAACACAAAAGCCAAAGGGAAAGAACTTAAGGATGTCCATATTGTACGAGACTTTCCTGAAGTATTTTCCGATGACCTTAGTGGTTTACCTCCCGTGCGTGAAGTTGAATTTAAAAATGATTTGATACCGGGAGCAAACCCCGTGGCTAAGTCACCATATCGGCTTGCACCATCGGAATTGCAAGAACTCTCTAGCCAACTCCAGGAATTATCCGAAAAAGGGTTTATCCGCCCTAGTTCTTCTCCTTGGGGTGCACCTGTCTTATTTGTGAAGAAGAAAGATGGGTCATTCCGTATGTGTATCGATTACCGAGAGCTCAACAAGTTGACCATCAAAAACCGGTATCCTCTTCCTCGTATCGACGATCTGTTTGATCAACATCAAGGAGCTACTATATTCTCGAAGATTGATCTACGATCTGGATATCATCAATTACGTGTCCATGATGATGACATCCCAAAGACCGCGTTTCGTACTCGTTATGGGCACTATGAGTTTACGGTGATGCCTTTTGGCTTGACTAATGCTCCTGTTGTTTTCATGGATCTCATGAATCGAGTATGCAAGCCTTATCTAGATAAGTTTGTGATCGTCTTCATTGATGACATTCTCATCTACTCCAAAACCAACGCCGAGCATGAACTGCATTTGCGACAAGTTCTTGAACTGTTGAAGAAAGAGCAATTGTACGCGAAGTTCTCGAAGTGTGATTTCTGGCTCAAGGAGGTTCAATTTCTAGGACACGTGGTGAATAGCCAAGGAATTCACGTTGACCCTACAAAGGTGGAAGCTGTGAAGAATTGGTGTGTTCCCACGACACCGACCGAGATTCGTTCTTTCCTTGGTCTTGCTGGTTATTATCGGCGATTCATCACCAACTTTTCGAGGATCGCAAAGCCGCTCACTTCCTTAACACAAAAGAATAAACCATTCGAGTGGGGGCCCGAGCAAGAGGAAGCTTTTGAAACATTAAAACACAAACTAAGCAATGCTCCTATCTTGACCCTACCCGATGGAAACGATGATTTCACCGTATATTTTGATGCTTCAAGACAAGGTCTTGGTTGTGTTCTTATGCAACGAGGAAAGGTGATAGCTTATGCATCAAGACAATTGAAGGTTCACGAGGTGAATTACACAACTCATGATCTTGAACTCGGCGCTGTGGTTTTCGCCTTAAAGATTTGGCGACATTATCCCTATGGGACGAAATGCATAGTCTACACCGACCACAAAAGTCTCCAACATGTGTTCAACCAAAAAGATCTCAACATGAGACAAAGACGTTGGATCGAGTTAATCAGCGACTACGACTGTGACATTCGCTATCATCCTGGAAAGGCGAATGTTGTAGCCGACACGCTGAGTCGCAAGGTCCATAACAAAACCGTCTCACTACAAGGAATCCGAGATCGAAGACAGTGGTTTCACACGTTAAGAGAATTTGATACCGAGGTTCGTGTGGATGTTAACGAGGCTACTATCATGCTCCAAAACATAAGAATTGATAGTGATCTCGAGTTATGCATTCGCAAGGCTCAACAAGCGGCAATAACCGACGAAGGAAGTAATGAGGATTTGGTGTCTAACGTTCGATCACAACTGGAGGAAAAACCAAACGGTCTATGATACTTTCTCAATCGACTTTGGATCCCAAATCGTGATAACCTTCGACACATCATTTTGAACGAAGCTCATCACACCCGATATTCTATTCATCCTGGCTCCGATAAAATGTACATGGACTTGCGTGGTCAATATTGGTGGCCTGGAATGAAGAAAGATATCGCGGTTTATGTCTCCAAATGTCTCACGTGTGCAAGAGTCAAAGCCGAGCATCAACGACCAAGTGGTTTACTTGAACAACCTGAAATCCCTATGTGGAAATGGGAACATGTATCCATGGATTTCATAACCAAGTTACCACGTACTCCTCGTGGTCATAATAGTATATGGGTGATTGTGGATCGTTTGACCAAGACGGCACATTTCATACCTATACGAGACACCTACAAGGTTTCAAGATCAGCTCGTATATACATTGACGAAATTGTGAGTCGTCATGGCGTACCATTGCACATCATTTCCGATCGAGATGCTCGTTTCACTTCGCACTTTTGGTCATCTATGTAAGAACTCTTGGGTACTCAATTGGATTTAAGTACGGCTTACCATCCTCAAACTGATGGCCAAACCGAACGAACAATCCAAACCCTCGAGGATTTGCTACGATTATGTGTCCTTGACTTTGGTGGTAATTGGGATACGCATTTACCACTCGCGGAATTTTCGTATAACAATAGTTATCACTCGAGCATCAAGATGGCACCGTTCGAAGCACTTTATGGTCGTAAATGCCGATCGCCGATCTGTTGGACTGACATTGGTGAAAACTTTATCACTGGTCCTGAACTTATACAAGAAACGACCGACAAAGTTGCTACAATCCGCAAGAACCTTGAAGTGGCAAGTAGTCGGCAAAAGAGTTATGCCGATAAGCATCGTAAACCGTTGGAGTTTCAAGTTGGTGATATGGTTCTTCTTAAGGTTTCACCATGGAAAGGTGTTATTCGCTTTGGAAAGAAGGGCAAATTAGCTCCAAGATTTGTAGGACCTTTCAAAATCCTGAAAAGGATTGGGAAAGTGGCTTATAAACTAGAACTACCTTCCGACCTTAGTGGAGTTCATCCTGTGTTCCATGTTTCAAACTTAAGAAAGTGTTTGGCCGACGAGAGTCTGCATGTTCCACTGGAAGACATTCAGATCGACGAGTCATTGCACTTCATCGAGAAACCTGTCGAGATTATGGATCGCATCATGAAGAAGACTAGGACCACAACTACTCCAATTGTCAAGGTTCGTTGGGAGAACAAATGTGGAGCTGAGTTCACGTGGGAGCGGGAGGATCATATGAAGCAGAGATACCCGTATTTGTATGTTTAGTTCATTTTTAATTTCTAAACGAAATTCTTTAAAGTATGGGAGACGGTAACATCTTGTATTAACGTTTATTTTTAATCAATGAGAAAGCTTATAATGTTAACTATAAGCCACACACTTTAGACTCTCTTTTTACCTCTAATGGCTCTGCCATTGCACGTAAAGTAAATACTAAAGCGGTCAGCTTAATCGATGATGAATTTTCTTCTTTTGATACTTTATCAAAACCTGAAAGTTCTCCAAGTGTTCTCATCTTGTCGTCTCAGCCTCCTCGTAAACAAATTTCGGGACGAAATTTCCTAAAGTAGGGGAGACTGTAACATCTTGTATTTTGCAACTAATAATAATAATTATTATCAAAATAATAATAATAATAATAATAATAATAATAATAATAATAATATGATGATGATGATGATGATAATAATAAAAATAATAAGGATAAAAACAATAATAATAATGCTAAAAATAAAAATGATAATAATAACAATGATAATAATACTACTAATAATAATAATAATAATAAAGTTTAGGGACCATTTTGTCATTTCTGAAACTTCAAAAGAAGTTTTATGCATAAAATAAACAAAACAGAAACCGCAGGGACCATTTGTGTAACTTTTTCAAACCCAGCCCCCCACCCGCGTTTTCCCGGCCACACTGTTCCGGGCACCTCCGGCCGATCTCCGGCGAGTAAAATACTCAAAAATTACGCGGTTTCAACCCGAATCCAATGTCCCGACAGCTTCGCGACCAAGATTCGAACTCGAGGCACCCTGAAAAGCATGTAATCAGTATCCAAAGCTCACAAACATTGGATCCAACTTTATTCACCGATCGTTCAAAGCTAATTAGCCCACTCAAAGAACACTTTAGACAAATTGATTCAATCAAGTTGAACTTTATCACACTATAAATGAAATGCAATCTGTAATTTCAATCGAATGCACATAAACAAACAGAAATCAGTCGTCGTCTTCATCGAACCTGCAACCTTATCGAACACCATCAACCGAGCTTCAATCTACAAAATTAACAAAGGGCTTTTAATCTAGAACAGCATACGAAACTTCCTACAAATTTAATTCGGTTTTCATCAAGTATTGCTCATCCATCGATCATCACATCGACTGCGACCTGTTCTTCATCTGTTCCCGTCGAATTAGGTACTCAATCAAGTAATTAAAACCATCTATATGCTCGATTTCTCATGGGGATCAAAAGCCCCATGATTTAAATCGTTAACAACTCCGATTCGAGCTTCAATTTTGGACCTGTTTGAGTTAGGGTTCATGGGATTTGGGGATGGAATCGCGGGTTGTGTTTAAAACAATTGGGAACCATTCATAACCGCGGCTTAGGCCTTGGTTCACTGGTCCCCAACTCACCATACTACGTAGGAGGTCCCGGGTTCGACCCCGGGCACCCCCTTTATTTTTTTAAATTAGCATTTTAAGCCCTTAAAAATTTTAGAAAAATTCTTAAAAATTATAAAAAAATAAATCTTATAAACTTTCTTATTTAAAATGTTACATAAATAATTTCTGTAAATTTATTTTAGTTAAAAACCTTAATAATATTTATAAAATATTATTTATAAATATTATAAATAATTATTTTTATAAAAAATGGACATTATATCACGTTTAATTACGAAATAATCATGGAAATTGTAGGAATTATACATATTATAATTTCACAATTATTTACAAACATAATTCATTATAAAATATACTTACACAATTAATTTAGATTAATGAATTTTTATCGTATAATACGTTATTGTAACGATATTTATTACAAAGAATATATACAAAATATATTCAAACATTATCCGATATTAAGCCTAATTTCATTTCTAGATTAAAACAGTTAAAAGATATATTTCTTTCGAATAAATATAATATACAAAACTCCAAAATTCTAAAACTTTAGTTCACGTCTAAATGTTAAACTTATTATTGAACTTAATCTTGTAATAAATACGTTTTAGGTACCTTGTAAAGGAATTCGTTGAAACGACGCACGTTATTATTTCTTATTAATCATCCAATATATACTTAATCGCCAAGTGAGTCTTTTTATACCCATTTTATCATTTTCACACTTTTGGGTGAAACATGTTTCCTTATAAACGTTGCACTTGTAAACCCGTTTGATTCTTGTAAATTATGGCAATTTACTTGTGTGTTGTGATTAGTTGAATCTTGTAGCTACCATGTAATGTTGAATACATGTACAATCATTATCTATTGCTAGCCTGGCGACGTCATAGATCTATGGGCCTGACAAGCCTGCTTGGTTGATCCAAGTACACTTAGCTAATCGTATATACTTGTAAACGTTTGAGACTTGTAAAACTTTGTCAAGGTTTGATTGTGCATTCTGTCTTACATCCCTAGTTACCTTTTTCTCTAATTTACAACATGAATTGCCATCTTTTATATACTTATATATTTAAAACTATAGAATGCTCACCAACAATATGTTGACCCTTATTTTAAACATGTTTCAGGCAATAGCGTTATGTGGCTGTGAACAATCTTAACTCTCACGCCTCGACGATTCCGCCGTCAAGGTTGGGGTGTGACGCACGTTTAGGAGCACAGCATCTACTACATGTCATTCCGCATTCACCCTGAACTGTTTTCAAGATTTAATATCGTTTACTTTACATAAGTTAGATTGGACACATGTTTACGTGATCCAAAACTATTGTTAAATGTTATCTTGTTTTCGCTTCCGCAATACTTAAATATAATTGGATTGTTTCATTATTTTTAAGCAATCTATATGTTTTGTAATTGTCGAGTCGTTTGGTGTAACTGATGCTTATCTGAGATCCTGGTTATGTCACACGCCTGACGGTAAAACCCCGTTAGTGGATTTTGAGGGTGTGACAGATTGGTATCAGAGCATTAGTTATAGCGAACTAAAATGAACCTTGCATCTCATTTGCATTGCATTTTAGACTATAACTGGATTTGCATTAGTTACACACACATAGATTACTAAGCTATGCTTACTTAAATTGGTTGCCTGAAAACTTTTGCCTTAACATATCCCTGTGAGCATATGACTACCGGGATGGTGGCTCCGAGTTGCAGTGAGTCACGGGAAATTTTGTATGCATTTGATATCACGTAAATGCTCTTCATGATTTGTGTGACACATAGACACCTGTATTCTGGATTTTCTGGCAAAAAGGCCTTCGGGCTAAGACAAGCGTATTCGTATAAATCTCATTATGAGACCAGTTATGCTACCTGAGGATTTCTGGGATGAGTGATAAACTATGGTCAAGACATAAGTCTCTAAGGCAAAAGGGTCAAATTACCTTGACGTGTCAACGATTCTTGAACCTTACTGATCTTTTCGTATACTTTGATTGATCGACCCCGATATAATACTTACCTATTTGGTACTTCTATCGTTGATGACCACTGTACTTGACAAGATATGTTAACCTGATAGGAGGAACCAAGGGTGATCATGCAAAGCAAATTACCATTACGGGTGCACACGTAATTGTGATTTGTCGTGCATGCTAAGTCCGGTGAATCTGGTCGGGTGGTAACGTTGTAGTTAGTATAAGTCATCATTCCTACACCTTGAGCAAGAAAGTCTCGGTTTTCATAGAACATAGCCACTGATGTGGAAACTATCTATCAGTTCTACTCGTAGGAATGCTCACCCTTACCTTGAATTTGGACGAAATTCAAACCATGACATTTGTGTTAATCCCTCGGATTCGGACTGATTCTTTAGCTTGTCTATTTCTTTAAATCCTTGAATTTCTTTTCCTTTTCATTCCAAGACAAAAGGTCTATTTTCATACGACTGATAGCTTTTGATATTTGGTAATTTAAAGAATGTCTGGAAGAGGACGTCGACGCGGGAGAGGTAACATCTCAATGACGCCTGCAGAATTGGCAGCGATAATCAATCATAGTATTACCGCGGCGTTGGCAAACCAACACCCTCTACAGCAGAACCCTATTGGACAACCGACTTGCACCTACAAGTCCTTTATGGACTGCAAGCCTAACCCGTTCAATGGAACTGAGGGAGCGGTGGGACTGCTCCGTTGGTTCGAAAAGCTGGAGTCGGTGTTCGAAATCTGCAACTGCCCTGCTGGGAATAGGGTAAAATATGCTGCTGGCACACTGGATGGTGCTGCTCTGAGCTGGTGGAACACACAAGTTCAGATGTTGGGCGTTGAAGCTGCAAACGCCACTACATGGGAAGAATTCAAGAACCTGTTGAAAGAGGAGTACTGTTCACGAGATGAAGTACAAAAACTAGAAACCGAATTTTGGAACCTGAAGACGGTAGGTTCTGAAATCGAAGCCTACACAACTCGTTCTCACGAGTTGGCTACTCTGTGCCCTACTATGATTAACCCGGCTTACAAACGGGTTGAGAGGTACATTGATGGGCTAATTCCAGAAATACAGAGCATGGTCACCACTGCAAGACCAGCTACCATACAGGAGGCTATCCGACTGGCGTATAAGCTGACGGATCAGGCCGTCGCACAGGGCAAGCTACCCCCGCGAGGTGCTGCATCGGGTTCCAAGGAAAACAAGAGTAAATGGGAACCTTCCACCAGTGAGAAGCAACCTTCATCCTCCACTCATCAACAACAGCAACACAAGAAGTTCCATCCGTCCCAATCTACTCATTCGGGCGGCTATCATGGAAACCTTCCAAAGTGCAACAAATGTCAGCTCCATCATACTGGGCAGTGCACAAGGAACACTTGTGAGAGGTGCGGGAAGTTTGGTCATGTTGCCAAGTATTGTGAGGTGAACCTCTCGGGAAAGGCACCTCAACAGCAGCAGAACCACAATCAGACTGTGTGTTTGAATGTGGTCAACCCGAGCACTTTAAAAGGGATTGTCCGAGACGGAAAAAGAATGGTGACAATGGTGCTGCTGATAAGCCCAAAGACAACAACAATGGAGGTGGCGGTGGCAGAGGCAGAGCCTTCATCATGGGTTCAGGTGAGGCTCGAAATGACCCTACATAGTGTCTGGTAGATTCACTATTAATGGATGTTATGCCTTTATTCTATTTGAATCTGGTGCTGATAAGAGTTATGTGTCCATCAAGTTTAGTAAAACACTAGGAATGGTGCCTACTGACTTGAGTTCTAGGTATGCCATAGAAATAGCTGATGGTAGGACAATAACGGCAACTCAAGTATATAGAAATTGTAAACTAGGTTTGTCTGGTCACACTTTCCACATAGACCTTATTCCAATCCCACTCGGTAGCTTCGACGTAGTAGTCGGAATGGATTAGCTATCCAAGAACAGTGCTGAGATCATTTGTAAGGAGAAGCAGGTCAAGTTACCCATTTCGGATAATGAAATCCTTACAGTGGAAGGTGATAAGGAGGGAGCGGTGGTCGGCATCATATCATATTTGAAGGCTCAAAAATGTCTAAGGAAAGGACATATTGCCTTGTTGGCACTTGTTACTGAGACGAAGACGAATGAAAAGCGTGTCGAAGACATTCCAGTCGTGAGGGATTTTCCTGAAGTATTTCTCGAAGAATTGCCTGGTCTTCCTCCACACAGACAGGTAGAATTTCAGATTGAATTAACACCTGGAGCAACTCCGATCGCTCGGGGCCGTATCGTCTGGCACCGAACGAATTACAGGAGCTGTCTAAGCAATTGCAAGAATTGTTAGACAAGGGATTCATACGTCCCAGCTCTTCACCCTGGGGAGCTCCAGTGCTTTTCGTGAAGAAGAAAGATGGAACCTTCAGGATGTGCATTGACTACCACGAACTGAACAAGGTGACGATCAAGAATAGGTATCCACTTCCACGCATTGACGACTTGTTCGATCAATTTCAAGGATCTAGCTACTATTCCAAGATCGACTTGAGATCCGGTTATCACCAGTTAAGAGTTCGAGAAGAGGATATTCCGAAGACGGCGTTCCGGACTCGCTATGGACACTACGAGTTTGCTGTAATGCCGTTCGGACTGACCAATGCCCCAGCAGTTTTCATGGACCTCATGAATCGCGTCTGCAAACCTTATTTAGATAAGTTTGTCATTGTATTCATCGATGATATACTGATCTACTCCCGTAATAAGGAAGATCATGAGGGACATTTGAGAACCATAGTGGAATTGTTGAGGAACGAACAACTCTACGCAAAGTTCTCGAAATGCGACTTCTGGATGCGTGAAGTCCAATTCCTTGGGCATGTGGTAAATGAAAAGGGTATCCATTTTGATCCCTCAAAGATTGAAGCAATCAAGAATTGGTCGGCACCAAAGACTCCTACTGAGGTGCGACAATTCCTTGGTTTGGCAGGCTATTATTGAAGGTTCATCGAAGGATTTTCGAAATTGGCACAACCTTTGACTGCCCTAACTCGTAAGGGAGTAATATACAAGTGGGGCAGTAAAGAGGAAACAGCGTTTCAAGCGCTTAAAGACAAACTCTGCAGCGCACCAATCCTAGCCTTACCAGAAGGGACTGATGACTTTGTTGTTTACTGTGATGCATCCATCCAAGGTTTATGATGTGTACTGATGCAACGCGACAAAGTCATAACTTATGCATCCAGACAGCTCAAGGTGCATGAGAAGAACTACACAACACATGATCTGGAACTAGGAGCTGTAATGTTTGCCTTGAAGATCTGGAGGCACTACTTATATGGAACCAGGTGCACGATCTATACAGATCATAAGAGCCTCCAGCACATATTTGACCAGAAAGAATTGAATATGCGACAACGACGGTGGTTAGAGTTACTCAATGATTATGACTGTGCGATCAAGTATCATCCGGGTAAGGCTAATATGGTAGCCGATGCCCTTAGTCATAAGGAAACTTTAATGCCTCGTCGGGTGCGCGCATTGCAAATGACTATCCACTCCGATCTGCCCCTGCAAATCAAAGCTGCTCAATCTGAGGCCTTGAAGAAGAACCTGAAAGCAGAATCCATGCGAGGCATGGAGAAACAGTTGGAGATTAAAGCTGATGGAATCCGTTATTTTATGGAACGGATCTGGGTACCCCAGCATGGGAATTTGCAAGAGCTGATAATGGATGAAGCTCATAAGTCATGTTACTCGATCCATCCAGGTTCAGACAAGATGTATCAGGACCTGAAAGAATTTTACTGGTGGCCGAGAATGAAAGCGGAGATAGCCACATACGTAAGCAAATGCCTAACTTGTTCCATGGTTAAGGTAGAATACCAGAGACCATCTGGATTACTCCAACAACCGGAAATTCCAGTGTGGAAATGGGAGCAGATCTCCATGGACTTCATCACGAAGTTACCTAGGACTCTCAGCGGATGCGATACCATTTGGGTTATAGTAGATCGCTTAACGAAATCCGCACACTTTCTGGCAATCCGAGAGACTGATCGAATGGAGAAGCTTACCCGTATCTATTTAAGAGACTGATCTGAGAGACAGAATGGTCCCTGTGGTTTTGAATCTTATCATTTTATGTAAAAACCTTTTAATTAAGTTTCTTAAATTACAAGTTTAACCCCTAGACTTATAAATCCAATTTTTAATAATTTTTTATAAATTATTATTATTAGTAATATTATTATTATTATTGTTATTATTAATATCATTATTTTTATTATTATTTATTATTATTAAATAATAACAAAAATATAAAAATAAATTGTAAATTCTCGTAAATATTATATTAAATCATAAAAAAAATTTCGGGTTGTCACAGATTACATGTCAGCTCGGTCGCGACTTCATACACATAGGGATCATTATGGACTAGCTACCCATTGTATGCTTTGATTACAAAATCCGGGAATTTCATTACTGATACTTACTGTTTTATGATAAACCTGTGAACTCACCAGTCTTGTATTGAGATTTTGCATGTTTTCTCTCAGGACATTGATGTGGCATGTTTAGGAGCACAGCATCTACTACATGTCATTCCGCATTCACCCTGAACTGTTTTCAAGATTTAATATCATTTACTTTACATAGGTTAGATTGGACACATGTTTACGTGATCCAAAACTATTGTTAAATGTTATCTTGTTTTCGCTTCCGCAATACTTAATATAATTGGATTGTTTCATTATTATTAAGCAATCTATATGTTTTGTAATTGTCGAGTCGTTTGGTGTAACTGATGCTTATCTGAGATCCTGGTTATGTCACACGCCTGACGGTAAAACCCCGTTAGTGGATTTTGAGGGTGTGACACCACATACTTACATAAGCGTAACCTCTGATTTTTACGATTTTCAATCGTAATATAGTTTTTAAGGTATCCATCCCCTCTACATTCACAATTTCATGTATATACGTGTGTGTAGCCTTTGTAAACTACTATTTTTATTCTAAATATGTTCATACAACCCAACAGTTTAAAAATATAAATAAAACAGTTCTATTATACTTATATTCGTATTTGCTTAACTTGATTCAACTACCTACATCTATATCTACACGATGAATCGGATTAATAGGTATCTTTTGTTGTCAATAACCTTATTTCATCAAAAATATACATTTTACAAAATGAAATCAAAACATAAATTGTTTTAAAAGACAACACTATAGAAACGGTTACAAGCGATGTATCGACACATTGTCACAAAAGTTTGATGTTTATCATTGCATTTGATGAATTTATTTTATTTTTTCATAAATTCAACTATATGAAAGTTTTAGGGAAAACAACTAAATTTTACTATAAAGTCCCACCACATTAAAATATTACCATCAAAATTTTTTGCCTAAAATAAATATTATTTATAATTTGTTCATATTAAAAGACAATCGTATTAATTTGCAACAACCCGATTTCGTATATTAAAACACATATATAAAAGATCATGTCATGATGGTATATGGAAAATCAACAAAAAATTATGTCATTGTAAATGTGAACTTTAAAACCATAAACACGCATGTAAAAAAAGAGTTAAAATATCGTATTTGACTTGATTTGTTTGTATCCAAATTTATGTCGATATGTAGATAAGTTATCAAGTATTTTTTTATTTTTTCAGGAAATATAATATTTTCTGTAATTTAAAAGAAATCATTTTTTGAACCGGAGGTTTTGTAGATTTTTACACATGACGTTTATGATATATACATGATGTTTATCGTCTAAATGTCAATTTTAAAAATCATCACGTTTAAAACAATAAAAGAACATAAACCCGTAATTATTTTCTATTTTTTTAGATCTAACTTTTACTACAAACATACCGATCAATCTATATCTATATCTATATTTATACTATATCTATACTATATCTATACTATATAATAAAAGGATAACTAAGATGTCACATGTCAAATAATTTTTACTATATCTATACTAAAATAAATATTATTTATAATTTGTTCATATTAAAAGACAATCATATTAATTTGAAACAACCCGATTTCGTATATTAAAACACATATATAAAAGATCATGTCATGATGGTATATGAAAAATCAACAAAAAAATTATGTCATTGTAAATGTGAACTTTAAAACCATAAACACGCATGTAAAAAAAGAGTTAAAATATTGTATTTGACTTGATTTGTTTGTACCAAAATCTATGTCGATATGTAGATAAGTTATCAAGTATTTTTTATTTTTTCAGGAAATATGATATTTTCTGTAATTCAAAAGAAATCATTTTTTGAACAGGAGGTTTTGTAGATTTTTACACATGACATTTATGATATATACATGATGTTTATCGTCTAAATGTCAATTTTAAAAATCATCACGTTTAAAACAATAAAAGAACATATATTAAACCCGTAATTATTTTCTATTTTTTTAGATCTAATTTTTACTACAAACATACCGATCAATCTATATCTATACTATATCTATACTATATCTATACTATATAATAAAAGGATAACTAAGATGTCACATGTCACTCTCATATTATTCCTTAAAAGAAATTTTCCGCCTAAACTAATAAATTATTTTAGTCAAGTTTTTTATTTTAAGAAACTCAATTAATAGTAATAATTCATTTAGTTTTAAATTTAATTTTTTATATTATTAACTTAATTGTGTAATCATATTGTTTAGAACTATACATATTTTTATTGCTAAATAAGATTCAATTTAAAAAAAACTAAAAAGAAAAAAAATAACTATTGATATATTTATTTATTTTAGATTAGTGTGATTTTAAAATAACTGGTTTTAATTTTAAATGGGTCAATTATATATTATATTATTCAAAAAAGTATTTAAATATTTATAATTTATAAATGTAACTTTTTATTTTTTATTGTTATAGTAATACGTAACTTAATCATACGAAATATTTATACTTTTATAAATGTGACAACCCTAAAAATTATGTTATTTATTACGTCGAAAAATTCTATTATAATATGTTTCAAACCACAATAATATTATGTTTAGTACGTACATATTTGTGAATGTACGTATGCATGTTTGCATGCATGCATAATTATGGGAAAGTCATGAATGCACATATATTTATATACCCGAAACTTACACATACATGTATATATATACAAAATTTTTACGTATACATGATTTAGAATACTTGAATATATATACGATTAGTATATATATTGTACGCATGCATGATTATATATATACGTGAATATGGAAATCATTTATATGTATATTTACAAGTATATATATATATATATATGTATATAGTTACACATTAAACTAAATCAAAAACCCATAAACTAAAACCTAAAACATACTAACCCAAACCATCACCCTATACCCTCGGAAATCATCAACTACCACTCGAAACCACTTCCATCCGAAACCATCTTGTTTCCCTTTAAACCACCATTACTTGCCACCTAAGATTTTCACCATTATGATAACTAAATAGGTGGCAAGCTCTCGGTTTCATTGCAACACCAAAACACCACCACATCATTCTATCCTACCACCTAGATGTTCTAGTTGACCAAGTAACTTAGCTTTCACACTAGAAACCCCCAAAACCGCCACATTCTAACTTAAATTTCACACACCAAAACATCATAATTGCCAAGAGAAGGTAGCAAATTTGAAAACAACTATCTAGATGCATGAACATCATCATTTCAAAAGTGAATGTGGCAATCATAAGAGACTACCCTCGGCCACCTTGCCATTCATTAGACCGCCACCTTGCACCTTGTAATTAAGAATAGGACACTTCATTAGACTATACATGATTACTCACACAAGCTAAGGTCTAAACTCATGCATCCTTTTATAAGTTCTCGGAACATTAGACCTTCATACATCACAACCAAGAACCAACTTCAAACTCTCTACCTCTCGGTCTCAACACAAACACCTAAGCCTCTTCCTCCTTCGACAGCTACCAACAAACACCTTCTTTCCCTCTGCATCCTCGGTTGTTTCAGCAAACATCATCGCCCTCTACTGCCCTCTCACTCCCTCGGTTACTATATAAACAACCCAATACCAACAACACCAACCATCCGATTACCACAACACCAAACCGACAACTACCACCATCCACGACCTCGTTGCCTTGTCTTTGGATTCCAGAAGTGAAAACATCATCAAGCACATCTCCTAAGGTAAATAAAAAGGGTTAGATTACACATATGTTACAAAACATATATATATATATATACATACATATTGATATGTATGTATATAAATGGATGTAGTCACCTAAACCCATTTTGGAAGACTTAAAACTATTAAGTTTTGAGTACTAAAAGTTCCAAAATCCAGAAACTTATATTTTAGAAAAATATATTTGAATTTTTCAAAATATATAACATAAATATTAAGGAAAATCAAATAAATATTAAATGAAAGCAATTGTGGGAATAAACATGGAAAATTCTTTTCTTTATACTAAAATAATAAACTGGAGATTTTGATATAATTTTGATAAACAAAATAATTTATATAAATTATTTTAGAATAGAAAATAGAAGAAAATGTCAAAAAAATATAAATAAACTCGGGAAAATTCTGATAAAATTTCAGAATGATTATTTTGAGGTATAAAAGCCTCTGGAATTATTTCAGAATTTTATACCATATTATGATTAAAATACGAGTTTTTATATGTTCTGCAATAAATAAATCGTAATAAATAGTTAAAGTACATAATAAATTCGGATAAAATCATAGACGAAATATTACAACAATTGGTGCAGAATATATTATTTTCATAAATTATGAAGCAAAATGAATATTTTTACAAAATATGTCAATTATTGTAAAAATTACAAAAACTGCTATGTTACGATTTGGACTCTGAAATAATTATATGATGCTTGATTCTATTTGAGAAGTCTTCTGTAAAACTTTTAGAATTTTTCATGAACAGAAGATATTTTTAACTATTTATGGGAACATTATGAAATTCACAGAAAATAATCTATTAATAGTTGGCTTCTATAAAATTATGTGATATTACTGAATTATTGAACGAATTTCTATGAAATTTTGAGGAATTATTAGACAGCAGAAGATATTATGATAAATATTGAGAATATCGTGGAATTTATGGGAAATAATTTGTGAGGAAATTAAGGCTGGGAAATTTATGAAAAATTTCAGATTGTTCAAACTTATATTTTACCAAATTTGGTAATTTTTGAGCAATTATAGCTATTTTATGTGTGATTTTTGAATAAATCACAATTTATTATAAATTAAGAAATTTTGGAGACTCGAAGATGTTTTTATAAATTTTACAATCAATGAAAACCAGAAAAATATTTGAGGTATTGCCTGACACTGTGAACTATCTTGTTAGATTCAAGTGGGAAGATACGGTGAGTTCATAGCCCCATTTTCAACCATTTGGTATTCCGTAACGTTTTGGGGGAAAAGTATACTTGTGGGTTGATGTGTTACTTTTGAAAATATTTTTGTTTGCTTACTGTCATTTGCGACACAACCATTAGTTCGAATGAGGAACCGGTCGATAATATTAGTAGCGCTACTTAGGAAGATATTTGTACCAACCAGATGAGGGTTGCTACTATTTTTCTGCATCTAACCGAATGGGGGTTAGGATGTAATATTATCTGATTCTTATTATTTCGTGACAGTATGATTACGTTGAGCAGGTTTGGTTGTAATTTTGATTATGGTTAACACATCAACAAAATATTTGTTTGGATTAAACCTATGTTCTCACCAACATTTTTGTTGACTGGTTTAAGTGTACTTTTTCAGGAAACGATGACTAACACCTTTGATTTCAGCTTTGAGATTCATGATGGTTGGGGCAAAGTCGTAGGACGGGTCTGTGTAGATTTTAGACATGTTGTAACTTAGTTGTAATTTATGGCATCAATTTTGGTATATTATGTAAGAAGATGTAATCTCGAATAATAAGTAATAAAGGCTTGTCTGTATTATGTTTCGATTATATATGTGTTTATTTAATATAAACCACTGCGCTCTGATAGAAGCTAGTCACATTCCATCCGTCTCGTTCATGCTTCCTCCAGGATGTGATAATAAATTATGTTGTTTTTATATTTTTTCAACCCGTGTATTATACGGGTTTGTTACAACTAATATAACATGTATAACAAATACAACTACAATGCTTAAAAATAAAATTGATAAAAGGAAACGTTAATAGTAATAATAGAGAGGATATTAAGAGATGAATAATATGATATCATTTCCTAAAATATAAGTACTGACAAAAAGCGAATTACATATCGTACCGTTACCCGCGTGAACATCGACAAAATAGCGCCATGATTCTGAAAGATCTCCATTACATTAATTACATTATGATGATGATGATGATCATCATCTTCTTCCTTCATTCATTCATTCTCATCATATAGCAACATTCTCATCCTCCATTCTCAGGTATTTTCATCATATATCTCCGTTTTCAGTAGATCTCAAATCAAACATCAACATTCAGCACCCAAATCGATGATCAGGAGGTGAAGGCGTTTCATCACACGACTTCCGTTCTACTCTTCTTCCTACATTCTCATGATTTTAACACCATATTCCATATTCGAATGATCTCAGGTAAGTATCTTCCCCAAATTCAAACGCCGCCGGAGATATTAACTGCTGGTGGTGCTGCGACGACGATTTCTGATCAATTGCCGCCGGAGAAGCAACACGGCGTCGTTCCGGTGCTCAATCGAGGCTTCCGCTTGCCGGAGTAACCACTCAATCGTCCAACCTCATCAGTCAACTGAAAAACCCTAGCAGCCCCTTCTGATGTTCGCATGTTTCATCACACCATCTCCGGTAAACGATTTCTGATGAATTTCTGTCATACCTCTTCTTCTTCTACTCTTTTGCCCTTCAATTTACTAGTTGCTTTGCTTATGGTTTATGTTTTAGAGACAATGAATTTTTAGGGTTTTTGTTTGCTTCGCTATCTGTTAAGTTAAACAGGGGGATACCATCAGATTGTTTTTGTTTCACATGACTAATTATAAACCTATTGAAGCTAACGAGTTTTTTGTTACCATAAACTCAGTTTTACTTAGGGTTTTAGAGTTTTGATCGCCTCCTAAGTAGAGAGAATGCGCTGTTCTGTTATCTACCTAGGGTTTGGGGTTACTAATACAAACTGTTGATTTGCTTCTACATTCGTGGCTTATATTTAAAATAGATCCATTATTTAACTACGGTTTAGGCTTACTAATATAAAGTACTGTTGATTTATGGCTTATTTTTACAAAACTTGTTACTAATACGAATGCCTTATGTATATTTTTTTATTTCTGCCTGTACTTCTAATTTCATGTCATGTTGCTGACTTGCTTCTTTGAAGGTGTCTGTCTAAAAAGGGTGGGTACATGCTACAAAACCTTACTGTGTTGGCTGTTGACTTTGCTTTATCATTCATTAATTTTATTGTTTTTTTTAAATTTATTTTTGCGTACTAATTTTATGTTCTGGTCCTTCAATTGCAGTTGTCTCTGTCCCAAAGGGCGGGGATGGATGGTTCAGACTCTCAATAACTAATTTACGATGCTGAGTTTGCTTTATCACTCATTAATCATTTAGATTAAAGCTGTTTCAGATTAGTGACGGATGGTTATTGTTGTTTCAGATTAGTGATGGCTGGTTGAGGCACTAAAACTGATATCTGGTCTTCAGTCAGACACTCGAAGAAGTAAAGAGGTTTTCCATATATTCCAACAAGGCGGTAAACATTCAATCTTTTGTTTTAATCTACAAAGCAACTTCAATCCTGATGTGATTTTTATTTTGTTTATTTCTTAAACAGGTTCTCATGGTTACTAATTCCACAGCTGCACTTGCCTAACTTTGGTTTGGTTGATTGTGATCCATTTGGCTTTGACTTTTTGACAGTTATTTCTTAAAATAAGGCTATGTACTAACTGTATTAACTTGATGGTAATCAAACAGGAAAGAGGAAGGGAAGATGGAATCAACATGGAGGAATATGGCAAGATACGTAAATAATACAATTTTTTCCTTGTATTTTAATTTATCAGGCAACTTCAATCTTGATAATGTCTGTACTTTGTTTATTTTGTTAACAGGTTCTTGTTGTTACTATATGAACAGCTGCACTTTCTTGCCTGTGGTTTGTTTGTATGTGATCCATTTGAGTTTGACATTTTGACAACATATGGATTTGGCTCAAAAGGAACTAATGACTTTGGTTATGCCCTTTAAATTATTAAACTAGCTCTCTTTTCACATTTTACTTTATTTCGTCTTTTTTTTTCCAGATAAGATCAAGACAGAGTCAACTTCAAATGGATGCTATTATATAGAAAAAAGTGCTAAAGCGGAGGATTTTTTCAGATAAAGGTCCTCTTTTTGTTTATTATTATTTTTTTAATCACTTTGCATTACTAATAACAATCCTTTTAAAAGCTATTTTTTCTTCTCATATGATTGTGCCTACAGTTGCTGCTGCTAAGGGTAGTCAAGTTCAAGATGGAAGCCTTGTCGGTGCACTTGCTTGCATTATTGTCAATACAATATCTACCCTCTGAGATCAAGTTGATTCTTCATGCTTTTAGACAAAACAACACTCCATAAGTACTAATTTAGCTGTTTGAGTATTTAATTAAAATTGAAAATACCGGAAACCTTACTATCTCAGACTATATTGCTACACACAATTAGGCGATGGATGGAGGTCAATGCAAATGTTAGTTAAAGTCACTATTTATCAAAGGTAATCATGATTTATCGTTGTGCTTTACATTGTTTGTTTCTCCATGCACCACAACTTTTCCCATGAAGCTACTTTACACGGTATTATGTCACTGTTTCGAACAATCCATTGTAGACCGCATTGTTTTAAATGTAAGAGCCCTTGTTAGGGGCCCCTAAATTCAGAGGGACTTCAGTTTTCGTCATAGAGACGATGAATTTTTAGGGTTTTTGTGTGCTTCGCTACCTGTTAAGTTACACAGGGGGATACCATCAGATTGTTTTTCTTTCACATGACTAATTAGAAACCTATTGAAGCTAACGACTTTTTGTTACCATAAACAGTTTTAGATTGTTCTGCTATCTAGCTAGGGTTCGACTTTTGAGTTACTAATATAGACTGTTGATTTGCTTCTTCATTTGTGGTTACGTTTATATTTAAAATACATCCATTATTTATCTAGGGTTTAGGCTTACTAATATAAACTGTTGATCTGTTCTTGATTTTTGGCTTATTTTTACAAAACTTGTTACTAATACTAGTGTCTTATCTCTAGAATATTGTTATTTCTTTTTTTTTTCTGCCTGTACTTCTAATTTCATGTTATGTTGCTTCCTTGAAGGTGTCTGTCTAAAAAGGGTGGGCACATGCTACAAAATCAGGAATAATTTTATTTCATCGATTTGGAAACACTACTACAATACCTAACCGTGTTGACTGTTGAGTTTGCTTTATCATTCATTAATTGTATTGTTTTTTTATTTATTTATTTCTGCATACTAATTTTATGTTCTGTTCCTTCAATTGCAGTTGACTCTGTCCCAAAGGGCGGGGATGGATGGTTCAGATTCTCAATAACTAATTTACTATGCTGAGTTTACTTTATCACTCGTTAGTTATTTAGTTTTCTGTTGTTTCAGATTAGTGACGGATGGTTATTGTTGTTTCAGATTCGTGATGGCTGGTTGAGGCTCTCTGAAGCCGAGAGGATGTTCAACACCATAAACGACCCTAAAATCGATATCTGGTCTTCTGCCAGACATTCGAAGAAGTGAATAGGTTTTCCATATATTCCAACAAGGCGGTAAACATTCAAGCTGTTTTCTTTAGTTTTAATCGATAAAGCAACTTCAATCCTGATGGGATTTTTATTTTGTTTATTTCTTAAACAGGTTCTCATGGTTACTAATTGTAGAGCTGCACCTGCCTACCTTTGGTTTGGTTGATTGTGATCCATTTAGCTTTGACTTTTTGACAGTTATTTCTTAAAATAAGGCTATGCACTAACTGAATTAACTTGATGGTAATCAAACAGGAAAGAGGAAGGGAAGGAGTCAACATGGAGGAATATGGCAAGATACGTAAATAATACATCCCTTATTTCCAATATTATAGTTTTCTTTTTAGTAATCAATTTGTATTATTATTTTTGACTTGTGTTTGGGGGGGGGGGGGGGGTTAAGTGTTGTAGTCTTATATTGAAGATTTAGATTTTGTTAATTGAAACATGTTTAAATCCTGTTACTTCCTCCACATTAATTACAGAAATGAGGTAAAGAAATTTGAAAATGGAATTTAGTAACATGAATTTAGGCGATGGATGGAGGTTAATGCAAATGCTAGTTAAAATCATAATTTATCAAAGGTAATCATGATTTATCATTGTGCTTTACATTGTTTGTTTCTCATTGCACCACAACTTTTTCCCATGAAGCTACTTTACACGGTATTATGTCACTGTTTCGAACAATCCTTTGTAGACTGCACTATTTTAAATGTAAGAGCCCTTGCTAGGGGCCCCTAAAATCAGAGGGCCTTCAGATTTCGTCATAGCGATTACAGTTTTGCTATTTAGGAGTGCTACATGCAAGTAAGACTGAAGAACTCTGGGATGTATTATGGTACTGACTTGAAATTGGTTGAACGACCTGTGAGGCTTGCTGCCTTGCTGAGATGATATTCGGACTTCATTGTGCGATTTGTGGTTGATCCTCTTGTGGCGTATGGTTTTTAGTTTTAGAGACGATGAATTTTTAGGGTTTTTGTGTGCTTCGCTACCTGTTAAGTTAGCCTGGGGAGATATAATCAGATTGTTGTTCTTTCACATGACTAATTATAAACCTATTGAAGCTAACGAGTTTTTTGTTACCATAAACTCAGTTTTAGTTAAGGTTTTAGAGTTTTGATCGCCTCGTAAGTAGGGAGAATGCGCTGTTCTGTTTTAGAGTTTGGGGTTACTAATATAAAATGTTGATTTGCTTCTTCATTTGTGGCTTATATTTAAAAAATACATCCATTATTTAACTACGGTTTAGGCTTACTAATACAAACTGTTGATTTGTGGCTTATTTTTACAAAACTTGTTACTAATACGAGTGTCTTATCTCTAGAATATTGATATATATTTTTTATTTTCTGCCTGTACTTCTAATTTCATGTTATGTTGCTTCCTTTAAAGTGTCTGTCTAAAAAGGGTGGGTACTACATGCTACAAAATCAGGAATAATTTTATTTCATCAATTTGGAAACACTACTTCAATACCTTACTGTGTTGACTGTTGACTTTGCTTTATCATTCATTAATTTTATTGTTTTTTTTAATTTATTTCTGCGTACTAATTTTATGTTCTGGTCCTTCAATTGCAGTTGTCTCTGTCCCAAAGGGCGGGGATGGATGGTTCAGACTCTCAATAACTAATTTACTATGCTGAGTTTACTTTATCACTCGTTAATCATTTAGTTTACTACTGTTTCAGATTAGTGACGGATGGTGGTTGTTGTTTTAGATTAGTGATGGCTGGTTGAGGCTCTCTGAAGCCGAGAGGACATTCAACACCATAAACGACCCTAAAACCGATATCTGGTCTTCTGGCAGACACTCGAAGAAGTGAAGAGGTTTTCCATATATTCCAACAACGTGGTAAACATTCAATCTTTTGTTTTAATTTATAAAGCAACTTCAATCCTGATGTGATTTTTATTTTGTTTATTTCTTAAACAGGTTCTCATGGTTACTAATTCCACAGCTGCACTTGCCTAACTTTGGTTTGGTTGATTGTGATCCATTTGGCTTTGACTTTTTGACAGTTATTTCTTAAAATAAGGCTATGTACTAACTGTATTAACTTGATGGTAATCAAACAGGAAAGAGGAAGGGAAGATGGAATCAACATGGAGGAATATGGCAAGATACGTAAATAATACAATTTTTTTTCTTGTATTTTAATTTATCAGGCAACTTCAATCTTGATAATGTCTGTACTTTGTTTATTTGTTAACAGGTTCTTGTTGTTACTATATGAATAGCTGCACTTTCTTGCCTGTGGTTTGTTTGTATGTGATCCATTTGACTTTGACATTTTGACAACATATGGATTTGGCTCAGAAGGAACTAATGACTTTGGTTATGCCCTTTAAAATATTAAACTAGCTCTCTTTTCACATTATTTTACTTTATTTTGTCTGTTTTTTTTTCCAGATAAGATCAAGACAGAGTCAACTTCAAATGGATGCTATTATTTAGAGAAAAGTGCTAAAGTGGAGATTTTTATCAGATAACGGTCCTCTTTTTGTTTATTATTATTACTTTTTAATCCCTTTGCGTTACTAATAACAATTCTTCTAAAAGCTCTTTTTTCTTCTCATATGATTGTGCCTACAGTAGCTGCTGCAATGGGTAGTCAAGTTCAAGATGGAAGCCTTGTCGGTGCACTCACTTACCTTATTGTCAATACAATATCTACCATCTGAAATCAAGGTGATTCTTCATGCTTTTAGTCAAAACAACACTCCATAAGTACTAATTTAGCTGTTTATGTATTTAATTAAGATTGAAAATACCTGAAACCTTACTATCTTAGACTAATATTGCTACACACATCTAGGCGATGGATGGAGGTCAATGCAAATGCTAGTTAAAATCCTAATTTATCAAAGGTAATCATGATTTATCATTGTGCTTTACATTGTTTGTTTCTCATTGCACCACAACGTTTTCCCATGAAGCTACTTTACACGATATTATGTCACTGTTTCCAACAATTCATAGTAGAGCACACTGTTTTAAATGTAAGAGCCCTTGCTAGGGCCCCCTAAAAGCAGAGGGACTTCAGTTTTCGTCATAGTGATTACAGTTTTGCTATTTAGGGAGTGCTAAATGCAAGTAAGACTGAAGAACTCTGGGATGTATTATGGTACTGACTTGAAAGTGGTTGATCGACATGTGAGGCTTGCTGCCTTGCTGAGATGATATTCGGACTTCATTGTGCGATCTGTGGTTGATCCTCTTTGTTGCTCCTCTCGTGGCTACTGAGTTAAAAAAATCCACAAGGAGTGCGATGCACGCAATCTGTTTGATGAAATGTTTGTAAGTTTTTTTGCCTCTCATTGAGATTTATACATATTAACATAAGAAACGTATTACTTTGCTTATGCTGTCAATGGCTGTCCTACATCTTTGAGACTTGGTCAATGGTTAAATTTATACTGAGGTACAAGATTTGTGGACGTAAAAGCTATGAGTGGAGGATGCTTTCAGGTATTATTTTATTTTTTTAAAATAAATATTCATTGTTTTCACACAGTTGTTACCCAAATGATTTTACCATTTTTTTGTTGAAATTTGCATGGTACTTTGTGGAGATGGATCCATGGGTTGTCTCTCATGTTCTATGGCCTAATATACAGGGGATGCAATGAGCAAGATATAAAAATAGGGTTGTGAGCTTGAGGTCTATATGCTTCTAAAGTTTGCCGTAGTTTTCCTGTTGTTGTATTGCATACACAGTATTCTTCGTTTCACAACTTATTAGAATATTAACGTAATGCTCCCTTTGATGCAGACATGCAGTGGTACAAGTTTAGAGTTTTGATGGCCTCGTAAGTAGGGAGAATGCGTGTTCTGCTATCTCGCTAGGGTTTGGGGTTATTAATATAAACTGTTGATTTGCTTCTTCATTTGTGGTTTATATTTAAAATGCATCCATTATTTATCTAGGGTTTAGGCTTACTAATATAAACTGTTGATTTGTTCTTGATTTGTGGCTTATTTTTACAAAACTTGTTACTAATACGAGTGTCTTATCTCTAGAATATTGTTATTTCTTTTTTATTTCAGCCTGTACTTCTAATTTCATGTTATGTTGCTTCCTTGAAGGTGTCTGTGTAAAAAGGGTGGGTACATGCTACAAAATCCGGAATAATTTTATTTCATCAATTTGGAAACACCACTACAATACCTTACTGTGTTGACTGTTGAGTTTGCTTAATCATTCATTAGTTTTATTGTTTTTTTATTTATTTCTGCGTACTAATTTTATGTTCTGTTCCTTTCAATTGCAGTTGTCTCTGTCCCAAAGGGCGGGGACGGATGGTTCAGACTCTCAATAACTAATTTTCTATGCTGAGTTTACTTTATCACTCGTTAATCATTTAGTTTATTGTTGTTTCAGATTAGTGACGGATGGTTATTGTTGTTTCAGATTAGTGATGGCTGGTTGAGGATCTCAAAAGCAGAGAGGACATTCAACACCATAAACGACCCTAAAACTGATATCTGGTCTTCTGGCAGGCACTCGAAGAAGTGAAGAGGTTTTCCATATATTCCAACAAGGCGGTAAACATTCAAGCTGTTTTCTTTTGTTTTAATCTATAAAGCAACTTCAATCTTGATGTGATTTATATTTTGTATATTTCTTAAACAGGTTCTCATGGTTACTATTGTACAGCTGCACTTGCCTACCTTTGCTTTGGTTGATTGTGATCCATTTGGCTTTGACTTTTTGACAGTTATTTCTTAAAATAAGGCTACGTGCTAACTGTATTAACTTGATGCTAATCAAACAGGAAAGAGGAAGGGAAGAAGGAATCAACATGGTGGAATATGGCAAGATACGTAAATAATACATCCCTTATTTCTAATATTATAAGTTTACTTTTTAGTAACTGATTTTTTTATTATTATTTTTGACTAGTGTGTGTGGGTGGGTTGGGGTTAAGTGTTTTAGACTTATATTGAAGATTTAGATTTGTTAATTGAAACATGTTTAAATCCTGTTACTTGCCAATTTAATTACAGAAATGAGATAAAGGAATTTGAAAATGGAATTTAGGAAGTAACATGAATTTAGAAATCCAATTAAGTGACCTAATGAGACTTGTTCTTCCTGGCAGAGCATGACAAAGAACACCCTACTTTCGAGAAGCACAAAAGAAGGGACAAAACTTTATTTTATTTTAATTTATTCCAAGAAGGCGGTATCAATTCAATCTTTATTCCTTTTATTTTAATTTATCTCGCAACTTTAATCTTGATAATGTCTGTACTTTGTTTATTTCTTAAACAGGTTCTTGTTGTTACTATATGAACCGCTGCACTTTCTTGCCTGTGGTTTGTTTGAATGTGATCCATCTGGCTTTGACATTTTGACAACACATGGATTTGGCTCAGAAGGAACTAATGACTTTGGTTATGCCCTTTAAAATATTAAACTAGCTCTCTTTTCACATTATTTTACTTTATTTCATCTGTTTTTTTTCCGGATAAGATCAAAACAGAGTCAACTTCAAATGGATGCTATTATATAGAGAAAAGTGCTAAAGTGGAGGTTTTTATCAGATAACGGTCCTTTTTTTGTTTATTATTATTTATAATCACTTTGCATTACTAATAACAATCTTTCTAAAAGCTATTTTTCTGCTCATATGATTGTGCCTACGGTTGCTGCTGCAAAGGGTAGTCAAGTTCAAGATGGAAGCCGTGTCGGTGCACTCGCTTACCTTATTGTCAAAACAATATCTACCCTCTGAGATCAAGGTGAGATCAAGGTGATTCTTCATGCTTATTGACAAAACGAACCTCCATAAGTTCTAATTTAACTGTTTAAGTATTTAATTAAAATTGAAAATGCCGGAAACCTTTTTGTGAGGTATGTTTTTCAATCTTACTTGTTCACTTCAGTTGTAATAGGCAACTTCTATTCTTTTTTAAATTTCTTCATGGGTCTCCCAATTTCCTGTTGACCCCTCAACTCTTCCAATCCTAGAGCTTTTTACTAGATATGTTCTTGATCCTTACTTATTTTCGGTTATGCTAACCAACTTTCATTTTCTTTTAATTTTCTGGCTTTTTCTGTTGGGTTAATTAGATTTATCATGGGCCATTGGTCAGCGCGTCATGGGTTGGGTGAGCAGTTAGGTTTTTAGTTCACACGTATATTACATGTTTTACTATGTATATTAGTCGGTCACGGGCTTTTAAAGCAAGGTGATTTAATTTTTATTGTTGCTTCAAATTCTGAGAAGCTGGTAGGATATTCAACTCCATAAAGGACCTGATATTGTAAGAAGGAAAACAATATCTTCATTGAGTTAATGTTTAACCTAAATCAATGATTAATATCAGGTATTCTGGCATGCATACTCTAATCCAGTAGTCGTAGAAGAACTGAAAGATGCTGAGATATAACAGAGATCTGTTACTACAGAACAATATTTCCATAAATAATTGCAGAAATATGTTATGTACTCGAATGGGATGATAATATTTCACGGGTTACTAATATATTATTTGGGTATTGTGTTTTAGACTACATACTAGTGCTGGAGAAGGATTCACATGAGGCCTTTCTTTAGCAGGACTTGTATTCCCACAACTATCAAGTGATTGTTTTTGCAAATCAGCCCTTAACTATATCTGTTACAGGGTAGAAGTTATCCAGATATTTCAAGAAGGCGGTATCAATTCAATCTTTTTCCTTTTATTTTAATTTATCAGGCAACTTCAATCTTGATGATGTCTGTACTTTGTTTATTTCTTAAACAGGTTCTTGTTGCTAGTATATGAACAGCTGCACTTTTTTGCCTGTGGTTTGTTTGAATGTGATCCATTTGGCTTTGACATTATGACAACATATGGATTTGGCTCAGAAGGAACTAATGGCTTTGGTTATGCCCTTTAAAATATTAAACTAGCTCTCTTTTCACATTATTTTACTCTATTTCATCTGTTTTTTTTCCAGATATGATCAAAACAGAGTCACCTTCAAATGGATACTACTATATAGAGAAAAGTGCTAAAGTGGAGTTTTTTATCAGATAACGGTCCTCTTTTTGTTTATTATTACTTTTTTAATCACTTTGCATTACTAATAACAATCCTTCTAAAAGCTAATTTTTCTTCTCATATGATTGTGCCTACAGTTGCTGCTGCAAAGGGTAGTCAAGTTCAAGATAAAAGCCTTGTCGGTGGAGCTTTTTACGAGGAATATGTTCTTGGATCTTACATCTTCTTATTCTTTTGTTGTACAAATAGGCTTTCATTTTCTTTCAGAGTTTAGGCATCTCTACACGGGGCTTGTAGACTTCTATTGACAGTCCAACTCTTTTAAGCTTAGGGTACGAGCATGTTCTCAAATATTAATTCTTCTGTACTTGTAGTAATCGACTTTCCTTCTCTTTAATATTTCAGGCTTTTCTACACGAGACTCACAAGCTCCTAATTATGGTCCAACTCTTTCATGCCTAGAGCTTTTTACGAGGTATGTTCTTGAAACTTACTTCTTTTTAGTTTTGCTAACCGACTTCAACTCTCTTTAGGCTTTTCTTCATTGGGCTCCTAGGCTCCTCTTGGTATCCCAACTCTTTTAAGCTTAAACCTTTTTATGAGGTATGTTCTTCAATCTTACTTGTTCACTTCAGTTGTACTAGCCAACCTCTATTCTTTTTTAAATTTCTTCATGGGTCTCCCAAGTTCTTGTTGACCACCCAAGTCTTTCAATCCTAGAGCATTTTACAAGGTATGTTCTTGATTCTTACTTATTTTCGGTTACGCTAGCTAACCAACTTTCATTGTCTTTCAATTTTTTGCCTTTTTCTGTTGGGTTAATCAGATTTTTCGTGGGTCATGGGTCAGCACGTGATGGGTTGGGTCAGCAGTTAGTTTTTTATTTCACACGTATATTAGATATTTTACTAGGTGTATTAGTGGGTCATGGGTTAGCATGTCACGGGCTACGTCAGCAGTTAGTTTTTTATTTTACACGTATATTATATGTTTAACTAGGTGTATTAGTGGGTCATGGGACTGTGTTTACTGTTTTTTTAGGATTCTAATCTACGTGTGTGGGCATTTTTAGTGCTTAAAAGGAAGTGCGGTGTTTTATCTTTTTGCATATTGTAATTTCCAACCTGTAAATAAAAAGAGTTGAACTTGGTCTTTTTTAATATATTTTTTTATGTTTGTCTTGATTGATTCTTGCTACTGTTTTGGATGTGTACGAGCATTGATCAAAATCTCTATTAGGGAGTTGGTCAATTTGGAGGGGCTGTGGACTGATTGTAGGTTTGAAGGGATTCGAAGGAGGGACTTTACCGCTGGTTTAGATCGCTTACGCAATAGGGTGTTTTCATTAGCGGCGACTGTTTGCTCTCGGGTTAGCGGTGGTTTGGGGGTGGTTCTAGCAGATTTAAAAGGGTAGCGACAAGCTTTTGATCGAGGTTAAATTCAGTAGGATTTAAATATTGGGTGAGTATGTATGTGTTATGTACAACTATGCATATGTATATGTATGTTTGTATGTCTATGTATATGTATGTATTTATTGGGTGAGTATGTATGTGTTATGTACAACTATGCATATGTATATGTATGTTTGTATGTCTATGTATATGTATGTATTTATGTATGTTTATGTATAACCATGTATATGTATGTATGTGTGTGTGTCTGTTTATGCATATGTATGTATGTATATGTATATGTGTATGACTGTATGTATATGTCTATGTATATATGTATGTGTGTGTATGTCTATGCATATGTTTGTATGTGTATGTATATGTGTGTATGTTAATACTTATACATGTAATGGATCTTTGAGGAGGAAAATGCAAAAGATTTTTGATGTGTTGGTAGGCTCAACCCAAAGAAAGAACCCTAATGTCCTTCGTGTAAATTAACTAATATATGGATATGTGTTTAGCTTCCCATCTTAATATACATGGTTTAAGAAACCGAGTCTCGACAATATAGGTTGCAAGTCAGCATTCCCTTTCACACACACCAAGCTTCTTGTTTTGCAATCAAAATAAAAATAAAAGTAGTGATTAAATAATCCTTATGCTAGTATTAAGCACGAATGGCTATATATAAAAAAGAGAAAAATCACTACGGTTATTGAGGATCAGAAAATCAAAATAGGGCGTTTAAGACCCGAAAATTATCAATGTGATCCTCATAACCTTAAGTTAAGTTAAAATACTCACTGTGTCACTATGCTTGTATTAAGCATGAATGGATATATATATATATATATATATATATATATATATATATATATATATATATATACATACAGAAAAAAATCACTGCGGTTATTGAGGATCTATAAATCAAAAATAGGGCGTCTAAGACCCGAAAATCATAAATATGATCCTCATAACCTTATGGTACCTTAAATACTCAATGTGTTATTATGCTGGTATTAAGCATGAATGTATATATATAAGAAAAAAATCACTACGGTTATTGAGGATCAGAAAATCGAAAGTAGGGCGTCTAAGACCCGAAAATCCTCAATATGACCCTCAATACGCACTATGTCATTATTAGAGGTGCATGGTCAAGTCAAGTTATGGTTTTGTGAGTCCTTAAAAAATCTTGAGGTTGGGTAGGTTTTACTGTGTATGTTAAGTGTGGGGACAATTAAACCATCATGGTAAATATAAATTAGAGTAAATCTCGGTTTTGGTCCCTGTGTTTTGCAAATTGACTCACTTGAGTACCAACGTTTATTTTGTCTCTATTTGAGTACCAAATTTTAAAAAAGTTGTCTGTTTCAGTCCTTTTGACTAACGGTGTTAACATTTTCTGTTAGATTTTTTTAAAAAGACCAAAATACCCCTAAGGGCTATAAAAATATCACCATCTCCACCACACACCACACACCACATACCACCACCACCACCACACACCACCGCCACCACACACCACCGTCGGACCTTCCACCACCACCACCACCACCACCTCCGTCGCCACCACCACCACCACCTCAAACCCCCACCACAAGTCTCCCTCACAACTCCACCACCCCTAACCTCTCAAACAAGCCCCACCACCCCCGGAGCCATCATCATCAGCGCCGGCCTCTCCGGCCTAGCCGTCGCTGTCCGCCTCCACTCCCACAACATCCCCTTCCTCCTCCTCGAAGCATCCGACGCCGTCGGCGGCCGCGTCCAGATCTTCTAGATCTTCACCTCCGACGTCGTCTGCCTCCACTCCCACTCCCACAACATCCCCTTCCTTCCTCCTCGACCGCGGCTTCTATATCTTCATCACCGGCTACCCCGAAGCCACAAAGCTACTCAATTAGGGGGATGACCCACCAACGGACAGAGGACTCTGATCGTGGGGTTGATGTCTAAAGAACTTTCGAGATGTTCTTGGAGACGAAATTCGAGGTGTTTGATCGTTTCTTTCGCGTATAGACGACACGAATGTTGGGTTTTGAAACACTTCAGCCAGAAATGACACCATTTGCTTCTGTTTATGCTCTGCTGCTTTGAGTTTTTCGTTTACTGATTCCATATACTAATGTGTTTCGATGTTTTCGTGCTTTAATTCGATCACTTGTTGCATCATTTTGCTCTTCTCTTTGTGTAATCTTTCTATTTCAGATTCAATTAACGTGTTAGATTCTTCATAGCTGAAAAGCTGCTTGTAGATGTCGATTGATTCGATTTAAGCCTTTGAATGTTCTTTAGAAGATATCTTCTTTCTCTTAAGAAATTTCTATTCGCAAACTCCATTTGTCTGGATCAATCTTGTGAAACCCCTGAATTGAATTAAAATAACTAGTAAAACACAAATGTGCAAGATTATAAACAACACCAACAACATCTTCGTTAAAAAAGTTAAAAACCACCTTCAATCCGCACAAAATAATGATCGAAATCGAGATGGTGTGTGGTGGCGGTGGTGTGTGCCGGCGGTGGTGTGAGGTGGCGGTGGTGTGTGGTGGGGGTGGTGGTATGTTGTGTGTGGTGGAGATGGTGATATTTTTATAGCCCTTAGGGGTATTTTGTAACATCCTATATTTTTATTAATGAAAAGTTAAACTTTATAAACAATTGAGTTTAATACGATGTTAATTCCAATAATTACAAAAATTATAATAATAAAAATAATAATAATGATAATACTAATACTAATAATAATAATGTTAATAATAACATTAATAATACTAAAATAGGTTTTAATATATTAAGGCTTATGACTAACAATATTTTTACATAAAATAACAATAATATGAAACTTCAAGGGGCTAAATTGTAATTCAATACAACCTAATCCAATCTATACAACTCAAAATAGAAACTCTTGGAACTTCAGGGACCCATTATGTAACTTTCAAAAACACACCACCCCACCTCCATCTTTCCCGTTTCTTTTCCCTCCCACTGTCGGCCGAGAATTCGGAGCAAAATCAGCCACTATAGATTTTAATAATCAAAGTAACTTCGCAATTAGGAACTTATACTCGTATATAATCAATCCTCGTGTTCAATTTCATTAGAAATCAACAAAAAACATCACACTCGACATCCTCACGATCACGAGCCCGCAACTTTATGAAAATCCGATCCTCGGTCAATTTTAACTTAAATTGGCAAAGGGCTTTTGTCTGTGATCATCACCCGAAGCTACCTACGAAACTAATTTAATTTTCATCACATTTTGCTCACCCATCAACCGTCACCACTGTCGCGACCTGCAACTGGGTTGAACACCATTAATCGAGCTTCCAACTTCAAAATAAACATAGGGCTTTGCATCAATACCACTACACGAAGCTAACCTCAAGGTTAATCGAGTTATCATCAGCATTTGCACCTCGAACCAATTTCTTCACAGTCGCGACGGGTTCTTGATCCTTAGATCATCAATTCGAACTTATTAACGTAAGTATTACACATAAATATGCTCGATTTCTCATGGGGAAACAAAGCCCTAAGGTTGATTTTGTTAACAAACGCGTTTGATTGTTCAATTGGGGCTTCGATCAAACTAGGGTTCATACGGGAATCAGGGTTCAATTGAAGTTGTGTTTAAATGAATTAAAACCGCTTCATTACCGCGGCTTAGGCCTCTGGCTCAATGGTACAACGCTCCCATGTCAAACAATTGGTCTCGGGTTCGAGACCCGGCACCTACACTCATTTTTTAAGGCTTTTTAAGCCTCTAAAAATTCCGGAAAAATTTGTAAAAATTATAAAAATGTTTTTACAAACATTAAAATTTTTAAACAACTAAAATTATTTTTCTGAAATTTATTTTAACACTTTATCTATTTTTATTAAATGTTTTAAATAAATAAAACTACAAATAATACAAAATTATTTAAACAAAAGTGAATTTTTAATAATAATTTAATTTATTAAATTATTATTCGACACGGTACTACTTTTAATTTATTCAAATAATATTTATTATTGTTTAAATCATGATTAAATATAAAAGCTTTATATTTAAATCATTTCAAAAACATTTTTATTTCTTTTAGTCATTTAAATAATTAAAATACTTTAATTAATTGACATAATTAATTAATAAAATTAATTATTTTTTTTCACACTAAATCAAACGATTACGCGTATTTTAACACATTTATTTCTATTAAAATTCTAAACATAATCATTTTCAATAAATTCATTTCATTTATTCAAGACATTCAAACTAAACAAATTATCTAATTTAAACTACCATTCAAAACCAAATGGAAACCCTAATACATTCCCAAATTCCCAAATCATTATTATTCTAATTCGAGACACCGTTCCTTAGGTTAATCGTAAGGAAATCGTTGGTGTCTAATCAAACACATTCAGATTCTAATCTCAGCAATCAAGTGAGTATTCATATCCCCTTTTTATATCATTTCTTATTTGGGGGAAATCATGTGATACAATATATTCAATCATGATATTCTATTGTTATTTCATTCTAAATTCAATTCAAGACAGGTTATGTTATTACTTGCAATTATGTGAACATACTATGGTAAACTGGACGACAGTAAAACCCTAATTCAATCAATCAATCCTGGTATCAATGGTAGATCTACTGGTTTGGATAACCCACCCCATATGAATAGTCGAGTGGTGATTGTGCCAGAGGCAGGAGTTAATCTATGGTGTATGTGTGGAGTTTATTATATGCAAGTGTCAAGTCAAGGGGTTGTTATTGTGTTAGTTTATCTACACGCTTTACTATTGCAATATAAGTCTTAACGTTACCTTGTGAATTGGATTATTCTCAATCAATCAATCAATCTATATGTATACTCAAACCTGTGATTACTCACCAGCTAATTCGTTAGCTGACTTTATTTTCTCACATGATTTCAGGTTAAGCAAGTTAGTGGACTCTACCTGCTCATATAAGACCCGGACTTAGTCAAAACAAAAGAAAATTTCTATTTGTGACTTTAACTGTTGTATTTGTATCTGTTAAATTCATGTTATCCTGTAATCTGATTTAATATTATTTTCACTATTAGACAATCATGAGTTATGAACAATCAATCATTCCCTCGTCCGCTCCGATGATTCCGCCGTCGGTCGGGGTGTGACCGATTGGTATCAGAGCCATGGTTATAGGGAATTAGGTTATTAGAAATGGAATGACCTAGATTATAACTAAGTACCTTTACACATGAGTCCTCTCATGTATTTTATATACTTAGATAGGATTTTATGTGCCTTATATGTTTATACTTGATTATGTGATTATATGCCTTATGTGATTCTTCTTATACTTTGATTCCTATCAATGCACATACAAATTCTCAGATCATATTCTAAGGCATTATGTGCCTAATTCAAGTGATTTCAAACTCCAAAACTCGATTGTTATTCATGGTTTTCAAAATCTCGTCAAAGTCTGTGTCTCACAACTGAATACATGTAATGCTGGAAGAGTGGGATGCCTGTATCTCGGGGTGTTCTGTCTAGGCAAGGTATTCGCATAAATCCAAACCAACCGATGGACCTGTTTACCTTACCTGGGAACCCTCGGGATGAGTATCTGCTTATAGGTACGCATGTCTTCAACAAGGTTGTGTTAGACATAACACTTTGATTAGTCAACGTACTCGCTTTGATTTACGAATCAAACGATTACACTCAGAACATATCATTGTTATTATGCCAGATTCCCGATTATCGTTTTCATGTAGAATAACTCCTATTATCCAATTCTCATAAAATATCTTAATGATATTCCAGAATGTCTTCTCATCAAATCCGTACACGGACTATAAACTCTGGCCGTAAGATTGCTGCTATTATAGCACGTGAAGTTATTGCGGTCATCCCAACTCTACTTACCCATTTGAACCAAGGCAACAATACTGTCCAAAACCCAATTGCACCAAACCCTCCCCGAACTTGTACTTACAAACATTTCAGTTCTTGCAACCCCACTAAGTTCAGTGGAACTGAAGGAGCTACTGGATTACTACAGTGGTTCGAAAGCATCGAGAACACATTCCTAAACAGCGAATGCCCTGAAAATCTGAAAGTCCGGTATGCCACAAGTGTTCTTCAGAAACGCGCACTTACTTGGTGGAACGGAGAGAAACAAACCCGTGGAACTGAAACTGCGCTAGCATTGACATGGACTGAATTTAAGGAGCTCATGACTAAAGAGTTCTGCCCAAGGAATGAAGTCCGGAAACTGGAAGCTGAGTTCTGGGAATTAACCCAAGACAGTGGCGAGAACCTCGCATACACGAACCGATTCCACGAACTGAGCCTTTTGGTACCGCATCTTGCTACCCCTATCTCCCGAGCCATCGAGAAATACATTGGTGGACTACCCATGCAGATTCAGGATACGATGCTAGGAAGGAATCCTTTAACTCTAGAAGATGCTATCAGGCTGGCTGCACAGTTAACCGATAATCATGTGAAAGCTGCTTCCTTAACCAGGAAAGGATCGAAGAAGAATACCGATAAACTTCATAACGAAACCGTCAAAACCGACCAACCCGAGCCTTCCAGGAACAAGAAGAGGAAGGCCAATTCTCAAAACTTTGCTGTGATTACCCCTGCTGTACCAATTAATCAAGTCCTCCAACTTGTCAATCAGCAGTAAACAACCAATCACTAATGAAAAAGTCATACGCTGGACCCTATCCGCAGTGTAACAACTGCAGTTATCACCATCCCGCTAACATTCAGTGTCGTCAATGCACAAACTGTGGTCGTTTGGGTCATACATTCAACGTGTGCAGGAGTGCTGCTAAAGCTCCGACCAATGCACCAGTTCACCAACATCCTCCTGCAATTACCCAGGGTCGTGCATGCTATCAATGTGGTGATCCGAACCATTTTCGCAATCGATGCCCTCAACTTGTCAGCCTAGTTCCTACGGCTCAAGGACGTGCTTTCAACATTAATGCTCAACAAGCTCAAGCCACCAATGATGTGGTGTTGAATAATTTTTGTCCTTGATTTTGTCTTTCCTGATTTAATTCAAGATTTGTAATCGTGATTTCCTTTTGTTACATTGTTGTAATTTGAAAATTTCTAAATTTCTAATTGAGATATTTTCCTTTCATTGTTAAGTTGAACTTTGAACCGTTTGCACCGCGGGAGATACAAGAGTTTGCAAGTCAACCTATGACTAAGGACACTCATATCTCCTAAATGATTTTAACTCATCAAAACAGGGGTGATTCCCTTACTTTGGTGATGATTCTTTATTCATTTCAATAAATGGTTTTCCAATTATGTGTTTTATGAAATTTCATCCTCTGGATTAGAGTGATTTCCTTATCACGAGGACTGACTTCAATTATTCACTTTGGAACTTGCATTTCACAAATGACATGATCTCACCAAAATAGGATTGAAACCCGTACTTTGGTGACAAATGTCAATCTTCAATTGTTTTCTTGTTATTATGAGATTCAATCATCAAGATACGCGTGAAATTCATACCTTGATGATAATATCATTTTTATGGATTGTATTTTCTCAAATGAAACGACCTCATCAAAGTAGGAGTGAAATCTGGATTTTGATGAAGAAGTTTATCTTGTTGTATTTTGTTTTTGTAAAATTCATCGTTAAGATAGGAGTGATTTCCCTTACCTTAATGGTGAGTTATCTCGTCTTATTTCTATAGATCCTCAGATCGAACTTTTGATTGGTAAGTTAGTGGCCATACCTTGAGAGTACACCATCAAGTTAGGGGTGAAAACCATACCTTGATGACTATTCTCATTCCTTGATCATCAACTTACCATGGTTGTAATCAAGTGACGAGACGCATGTAGTAACTTGAAGGGTGAAGTAATGTTAGTGTTTCGACCTATCAAGCCAAAGCATGATCTCTGAACTTGAAAAGAGACCCGATCGCTTTAGGTTGATTTTGAATCCTAACTTGGAACATTTAAATTCTTAAATCGATTTCTTTTATCTTCATGTTTTGACTCGATCTAGCTACATTAAACCATTTATTCCTTATCTATCGACTTTCATTATGAGTTATCATCAAAACCTGATTACGTGATGGTAATCTTCCTAAACAATCTTTTGTCAAGTAAAGATACCATCTCTAATCGCGATGGTCGCTTCATCTCTCGTTTCTGGAAAAGTCTACAATCATCTCTCGAAACTCAACTGAATCTTAGCACAACCTATCACCAACCGACGGTCAGACTGAAAGAACGATACAAACCCTCGAGGATATGCTCAGGGCTTGTGTCAGTGATTTCAGTGGGTCGTGGAATTCTCATTTTCCGTTGATCGAAATCTCTTACAATAACAATCACCATACCAGCATTCAGATGGCACCATTTGAGGCCTTGTATGGCCGAAAATATCGATCTCCCATCTGTTGGTCTTAAAATAGTAAAACACTTTAAACTCTCTTTTTACCTCTAATGGCTCTGCCATTGCACATAAAGTAAACACTAAAAGCGGTCAGCTTAATCGATGATGAATTTTCTTCTTTTGATACCTCATTAGAACCCTAAAAGTTCTTCAAAGTGTACCTCAGAAACATAAAAACACAAACTGTATCAAGAAAGAAGAAGAGAATCACTATGATCTATCTGTGATGAACAAAGTTATAGAAACATTCAAGATTTTCCCAAATCAGAAAGGAAACCTAAGATTCTTCTTGTTGAAGATCATGGGTAGTGAACCAACAAAATTCATAAGATCCGTGATAACTCGGTCGCTGCTAGAAATCGTCGAAAGCATTATGCTGATAAAAGACGTAAGCCCATGGAATACAATGTCGGAAATCTCGTACTTTTTAAGGTATCACCTTAGAAGGGAGTGATCTGCTTTGGAAAGAAAAGGAAACTAGCACCTCGTTACGTGGGTCCATTCAAAGTGCTTGAGCGAATTGGGAAAGTGGCCTACAAGCTTGAACTATCCCAAGAGCTCAGTAATATACATCCGACGTTTCATGTTTCAAATCTCAAGAAATGTCTTGCCGATGAAAATCTTCACATTCCACTCGACGAAGTCCAGATTTATAAATCTATGCACTTTATTGAGAAACCTGTGGAAATTATGGATCGGGAAGTCAAATAACTCAAACGTAGTCGGATACCTATTGTCAAAGTTCGCTGGGAATCTAAACGTGGCCCCGAATTCACCTGGGAACGTCAGGACCAAATGAAATCCCAGTATCCTCATCTTTTCGTTTCAGCCTCCTCGTGAACAAATTTCGGGACGAAATTTCCTAAAGCAGGGGAGACTGTAACATCCTATATTTTTATTAATGAAAAGTTAAACTTTATAAACAATTGAGTTTAATACGATGTTAATTCCAATAATTACAAAAATTATAATAATAAAAATAATAATAATGATAATACTAATACTAATAATAATAATGTTAATAATAACATTAATAATACTAAAATAGGTTTTAATATATTAAGGCTTATGACTAACAATATTTTTACATAAAATAACAATAATATGAAACTTCAAGGGGCTAAATTGTAATTCAATACAACCTAATCCAATCTATACAACTCAAAATAGAAACTCTTGGAACTTCAGGGACCCATTATGTAACTTTCAAAAACACACCACCCCACCTCCATCTTTCCCGTTTCTTTTCCCTCCCACTGTCGGCCGAGAATTCGGAGCAAAATCAGCCACTATAGATTTTAATAATCAAAGTAACTTCGCAATTAGGAACTTATACTCGTATATAATCAATCCTCGTGTTCAATTTCATCAGAAATCAACAAAAAACATCACACTCGACATCCTCACGATCACGAGCCCGCAACTTTATGAAAATCCGATCCTCGGTCAATTTTAACTTAAATTGGCAAAGGGCTTTTGTCTGTGATCATCACCCGAAGCTACCTACGAAACTAATTTGATTTTCATCACGTTTTGCTCACCCATCAACCGTCACCACTGTCGCGACCTGCAACTGGGTTGAACACCATTAATCGAGCTTCCAACTTCAAAATAAACATAGGGCTTTGCATCAATACCACTACACGAAGCTAACCTCAAGGTTAATCGAGTTATCATCAGCATTTGCACCTCGAACCAATTTCTTCACAGTCGCGACGGGTTCTTGATCCTTAGATCATCAATTCGAACTTATTAACGTAAGTATTACACATAAATATGCTCGATTTCTCATGGGGAAACAAAGCCCTAAGGTTGATTTTGTTAACAAACGCGTTTGATTGTTCAATTGGGGCTTCGATCAAACTAGGGTTCATACGGGAATCAGGGTTCAATTGAAGTTGTGTTTAAATGAATTAAAACCGCTTCATTACCGCGGCTTAGGCCTCTGGCTCAATGGTACAACGCTCCCATGTCAAACAATTGGTCTCGGGTTCGAGACCCGGCACCTACACTCATTTTTTAAGGCTTTTTAAGCCTCTAAAAATTCCGGAAAAATTTGTAAAAATTATAAAAATGTTTTACAAACATTAAAATTTTTAAACAACTAAAATTATTTTTCTGAAATTTATTTTAACACTTTATCTATTTTTATTAAATATTTTAAATAAATAAAACTACAAATAATACAAAATTATTTAAACAAGAGTGAATTTTTAATAATAATTTAATTTATTAAATTATTATTCGACACGGTACTACTTTTAATTTATTCAAATAATATTTATTATTGTTTAAATCATGATTAAATATAAAAGCTTTATATTTAAATCATTCCAAAAACATTTTTATTTCTTTTAGTCATTTAAATAATTAAAATAATTTAATTAATTGACATAATTAATTAATAAAATTAATTATTTGTTTTTCACACTAAATCAAACGATTACGCGTATTTAACACATTTATTTCTATTAAAATTCTAAACATAATCATTTTCAATAAATTCATTTCATTTATTCAAGACATTCAAACTAAACAAATTATCTAATTTAAACTACCATTCAAAACCAAATGGAAACCCTAATACATTCCCAAATTCCCAAATCATTATTATTCTAATTCGAGACACCGTTCCTTAGGTTAATCGTAAGGAAATCGTTGGTGTCTAATCAAACACATTCAGATTCTAATCTCAGCAATTAAGTGAGTATTCATATCCCCTTTTTATATCATTTCTTATTTGGGGGAAATCATGTGATACAATATATTCAATCATGATATTCTATTGTTATTTCATTCTAATTCAATTCAAGACAGGTTATGTTATTACTTGCAATTATGTGAACATACTATGGTAAACTGGACGACAGTAAAACCCTAATTCAATCAATCAATCCTGGTATCAATGGTAGATCTACTGGTTTGGATAACCCACCCCATATGAATAGTCGAGTGGTGATTGTGCCAGAGGCAGGAGTTAATCTATGGTGTATGTGTGGAGTTTATTATATGCAAGTGTCAAATCAAGGGGTTGTTATTGTGTTAGTTTATCTACACGCTTTACTATTGCAATATAAGTCTTAACGTTACCTTGTGAATTGGATTATTCTCAATCAATCAATCAATCTATATGTATACTCAAAACTGTGATTACTCACCAGCTAATTCGTTAGCTGACTTTATTTTCTCACATGATTTCAGGTTAAGCAAGTTAGTGGACTCTACCTGCTCATATAAGACCCGGACTTAGTCAAAACAAAAGAAAATTTCTATTTGTGACTTTAACTGTTGTATTTGTATCTGTTAAATTCATGTTATCCTGTAATCTGATTTAATATTATTTTCACTATTAGACAATCATGAGTTATGAACAATCAATCATTCCCTCGTCCGCTCCGATGATTCCGCCGTCGGTCGGGGTGTGACGATTTTGGTCTTTTTAAAAAAATCTAATAGAAAATGTTAACACCGTTAGTCAAAAGGACTGAAACAGACAACTTTTTAAAATTTGGTACTCAAATGGAGACAAAATAAACGTTGGTACTTAAATGGAGTCAATTTGCAAAACACAGGGACCAAAACCGATATTTACTCTGTAAATTAAATCACGAACACAAGGCATTAGTTGAGACTGAAAGGGGTATGGGTTTAAGAAGGGCATATATACCAACAATCAAGGTTAGAGCATTAGTACTTTTCCTTAACGAAATGAGGTGTGAAAAAGGTTAACACGTTATTTATGATCCATTAAATTTCTTTTTCAGATTAAAAAAGTATTAAGTTGGGGAATGTGATTGTGGGATTTAATGCATGTTTTAGGCATGAGTATCAATGGATAGGAAGTAGTTTAAAGCTCATGTGCATAAAAAAGAACCAACTAAAGTTATGCATGAAAGATCGGGCTTGATTTGGACAAGAAAGAAATGGTGTGATTGTGTAATGTTTGATTTGATTAACATATGTTATTATGAATCATGTCTATGTGATAATCATTGTCTTACTTAAACACAAGATTGTGTAAGTGAGATTCTATCCTGAGGCATGAAGTGATTGCTCTTTTATTAATTAAATTAACTATTCTATTGTTTCTATAATAAACAAACAAACATACCCAGTGTATCCCGTTTAATAGCAGGGTCTGGGAGGGGTAGATGGTGGCAAGTCTTTCCTCTATCTTGGGAGATAGAGAGACCGCTTCCAAGAGACACCCGACTCGGTAACAATAGCAATAGCCAACATAATATATATCATACAATACCACGTGAAAGGCTAGGTGTGAGGTGAAATTTCACATATGGGAAGAATTGTTCTGTGTAAAACCAAATAAACTTTATGTACAACAAAAGGTTAAATCTCTCTTATAATCTCTCCTTTTGATGCTTTTTACAAATCTACCTCTTAAAACCCTATTCTTAACAAACTTTGAGCTATATGTGCAAGAATTGTGACTCCTACAGATACACCTCCTAAGGCTGCAGTATTTTATACCAAGTCTAGACCTTTATGTTGCCTGGTTGAATACAAAGAATGTAACATGTAATTTCATCAAGTTAAGTTATAGAAAAACCTTTATGTTGTATATTGTTTCTATAATATGTCCTATAATCTGCTTGCTATTGTTTTCGAGTCAGGGGTCTCTTTGGAAGCGGTCTCTCTATCTCTCAAGATTGAGGAAAGACCCGCCACCACCTACCCCTCCCAGACCCTGCTTTTTAGTGGGATATATGGGTATGTATGTATGTTTGTTTTTATATGTGTGTATGTATAACTATGTAAACGTATGAGTCAAACCAATGATTTTTATTGAATGAGAAACGACTACAATATTACACTTAATATAGAGAGAAAATACAGAAGGAAACTATCTATTAAATCAATGTGAAATACTTTTCAATATAGTTTAACATTCCCCCGCAAGTCGAGGGCAAGGACAACAGTAAACCTCTGAGATGAAAGAGGCTTTGTAAACATCAGCAATTTGGTCACTTGTAGAAATGAACTTGACATTTAACTCTCCTTAAGCTACTCGTAGCTCGATGACAAAATGAAATTCAACCTTTACGTGTATTCTGCGAGCATGAAACCTGGGATTGCTGAAAGGTAGGTGGCTCCTAGATTGTCACACCATGAAGTAGGAATCGTTATGGTGAGATGCCGAGTTCATGAAGGAGGGCCTTCAACAAGATCTGATCTCTAATACTGTGTCGGCTATGGCCTAATACTCTGATTCAGTTGAGGATTTGGAGACTGTTTGTTGTTTACGGGTAACCCAAGAGATAAGATTCCTTCCCAAGTAGAAAGATAGAAAACTCCTCTTGGATCTTTGATCGACTGAGCAGCCTGCCTAATTGGAGTCAGAATAGGCTTTAGAGGGGACGTGAGTTAGGCTTGTAGAGGGGACGCGAGTTAGGCTTGTAGAGGGGCGTGAGTTTTGGCTGCGAGTTAACATTAGTAGACGCATGTACAGAGGGTTCAGAGTCATGGCAAATAAGAAGACCCAGGTTGACAGTTCCTTTCAAATAACACAGGATGCGTTTGATTGCAGTCCATTGATCTTTTGTTGGAGCATGCATAAACTGGCAGACCTTATTCACCCTGATGTGTATGTATATGTATGTGTATGCATGTATTATGTATAACTATGCATATGTATTGTCAGAATATGGAACATCCCCAGGCAAACCGCAACGTGATATTGTCCGCTTTGGCCGAAGCCTCACGGTTTTAAAACGCGTCACGCTAGGGAAGGTATCCAGCCCCTTATAAGGAGACCTTCGTTCTCCTTCCCAACCGATGTGGGATGGGTTACCCACCCGCCCTCTCTCAGGAGAGCACAGCGTCCTCGCTGTCACACTCAGCCCGGCCCTGGCTCTGATACCAACTGGAACATCCCCAGGCAAACCGCAACGTGATATTGTCCGCTTTGGCCGAAGCCTCACGGTTTTAAAACGCGTCACGCTAGGGAAGGTATCCAGCCCCTTATAAGGAGACCTTCGTTCTCCTTCCCAACCGATGTGGGATGGGTTACCCACCCGCCCTCTCTCAGGAGAGCACAGCGTCCTCGCTGTCACACTCAGCCCGGCCCTGGCTCTGATACCAACTGGAACATATCAATTCACACCAACCCTCAAAACCACGTACGGGGATAATTCCTTAACACCAATCAGATGAGACAACCCTCAAAATCCAATTTATGATAATTCCTTATCCAACCCTCAAAACCACGTACAGATTGGTTGGCCCGTACGTGGTTTTGTATTTGGTGTGTTTCTGATCAGATGAGACCCGAAGGAAGTTTTTAAATGATAAAAAGGTTGGTAGTGCGCAATCAATTCGAACACCAAAACAGGTAATTAAACATATCATTGAACTTGATTTTTGTTGGGGAACAAAAGCCCTAACATCAATTCAGTTATAAACATCGATTGGATGTTCAATTTGATTCGGATCAAATTAGGGTTCTTGGTGGAATTGGGTTTCTGGAATTTGGGTTTAAAAGATTTAAAGGCTGAGTCTTTGTGCGGCTTAGAGCCTTTGGTTTACTGGTTCGGGAGTGTGATTGTGAACAGGGTCAGGGGTTCGAACCCTGCCCCCAACATTATTTTTTAAATGCCTTTTTAAGCATTTTAAAAATACACAAAAATTACCAAAAATTATAAAAATAATTTTAAAAACTTCTTTTATTTTAAAGCATTTAAGTGATTTTCTGTAATTTATTTATTTAAAAATACCTTAAATAAAATTTATAAAATAATATTTAAAAATATTATAAATAACCATTTTTATAAAAATAGACTTTAAATGATGATTTAAAGTATTAATCCATTAATTGGACACCATATTATTTTTAATGGATAAATTATAATAATTGTGGAAATTTAATTCTTTAAAAACCTTATTCATTTACTTAAATAATTATTACATATGTTATAAATTATAATCCTTATAAAAGTGGATTTTTAATGATAATTTAAATCATCAAATTATTAATGGACATTATATTATTGATGGATTAATCCTGATAATATAATACAATTAGATTTTATAAACTTAAATATTTATAAAATCTTACAAAAATTAAATATAAACTTACGTGTTTAAATGACGTCTACAATTTATTTAGAATATAATGATATGTTAAAATCATTATTAAACTAATTAAATGTTATATAAATCATTAATTATTAACAAAAATAATTAAATGATTTAATGTTTATAACAAATCCCAGAAAACCAAATCCTAGATCAATTGAACACCAGGTTCAAGATCTAACTTATTTAGGTTTTGGAATTGTATCTGTTTGCTGACGTGAAATATAATTCCTTAGCAGGAATTTACTAGCTTGTCAACAACACAAAGCACTGAGGTGAGTTCGTAATTGCTCCCCTTTTTAATGATTTAAATATTTTGGTGCTGGAATACATGTCGTGATTGGAATTTCAGATTATTTTGTGAATTCTCGTGTTTCCTTGTTACCTTGGTTTTGGGATGAGGCATGCTCTTTTAAGATGGAACTTTTATTTGTGATATTACTTACTGTTCTTGGGATGAAACATGCCCTTTTGTTTTATGAACTATGATGGTGCTTTGCTTGATGCTTGTGTGTGGGATAATGAGTTCACCTTATAAAAGGGTTCCGACAGGCTATCCATATGCAAATAAACTAAGTGACATGGACAAATTCAATGTGAAGGATTTGTTGGGCTTGTACTTAGTAAGTATGTGGGATAGCGGGTTCATCTTATAAAAGGGTTCCGTATCTTCACAAAATAAACCTTTCTTTGAATGATAATGACGATTTATCATTGTGTTGTATTTATGAACTCACCAACCCTGTGTTGACACTTGATTTTACATGTATTCTCAGGTATCTATTAGGAGCTTGCGGTTATGCACGTAGGATCATATAAGAGCTCAAGATACATATTGGTTATTGATAAGACATGATTAGACGTGTTGTTAAGAAACGATCTATATATTTATTTCCGCTGCGTATAATATCTAATGCTCTGAATAATAATGGATTGGTTATCTAAAACTTATCATATAGATAACTGCATCTCATGTGTAACTACTGTGTTCGATCCTGTTTGCTCACCCCTCCGTGATAGATTCCAGACCCGGAATTTGAGGGTGTGACAGAATATATTGTATTTAGCCCTATATATATGGTAGTTAAGTGTAATATTGTATAATAATAGGGGTCGTATGTAATCAATATTCAATCAATAACATAATCATTGTTACTCGGTTAATCTTGGTATAAGAGCAAGATACCGAGTAGACCCTAATTGCCGCCGTTGGCTTTCTTCTCCATTAACCAACCTCAAAACAATTCTGATCAACCATGGTCCTTCTTGCAACTATCTCCACTGCGGTAAACATCCAATCTGTTTTCGTTTGTTTTAATCTATAAAGAAACCTCAATTTTAATGTGGTTTGTATTTTGTTTATTTCCAAAACAGGTTCTCCTGGTAACTATTTGAACAGCTACACATGCCTACTACCTATTGTTTGGTTGACTGTGATCCATATGGCTTTGACATTTTGATTGCTTTTTCTTACAAATGGTTTTATGTGCTAATTGTGTTAACTTATTGCTGATTGAACAGGAAAGAGGAAGGGAAGAAGGAATCACCATGGAGGAATTAGGCAAGATACGTACATAATACATCCCTTTATTTCCAATCTTTAATATTTTTTTTAAGTAATTGATTTTTTGTCTTTTGACTCTAATTGGTCAAGTAAGATGCCCATAGACTTTTAAGGCAAGATGATTAATTTTTATTGTTGTTTCAGATTCTCAGAAGCTGGCAGGATATTCAGCTCCATAAAGGACCTGGTATGTAAGAAGGAAAACAATATCTTCTACGAGTTAATGTTTAACCTAAATCAACTATTGATATCTGGTTTTCTAGTAGGCGTACTCTATCCCAGTACAAAGGGAAAGCTATATCGAGTGGCAGTACGTCCAGCTATGTTATATGGAACAGACTGCTGGGCCATAAAGAAATCGCACGAGAAACAAATAGAGGTAGCGGAAATGCGAATGATGAGGTGGATGTGCGGGCACACAAGACTTGATCGGATAAGAAACGAAGTGTTTCGACAGAAGCTAGAAGTGGCCTGTATCGCAGATAAAATACGAGAGGGAAGATTAAGATGGTTTGGGCATGTTAAGAGGAGACCAATGGCGGCACCAGTTAGAGCAGTAGAGAACATCATCTTAGAGGGTAGGAGGAGTAGAGGAAGACCTAGATTGACTTGGGATGAGCTAATTAGGCGAGATATGATACACTTGCACCTCTCTGAGCACATGATCGAGGATAGGACTGAGTGGAGGCGTAGAATTAAAATTAAGGACTTCTAGTTCGACCTATAGGCAGGAAGGGTATTTGAAGTCTGGTTGCGGGGCTGATGCCTAAGTAGCCCATATCTGCCCTTTAACGGTGATTCTACATGCATCTAGGATATATGTATGCTATGTGTTGTATGATTTATTGTGTACTGTAGGCTATGTCTGTATGATTTATTGTATGATGTCTTGCTATCGATATGGCTTTTTGTATACTGTATGCTATGTGTTGTATGATTTATTGTATGTTGTCTTGCTATCAGTATGGCTTTTGCTATCGAGTCGGGGGTCTCTTTGGAAGCGGTCTCTCTACCTAACAAGATAGAGGAAAGACTCGCCTACACCTACCCTCCCAGACCCTGCTCTTGAGTGGATATACTGGGTTTGTTTGTTTGTTTGTTTGTTTGTACTCTATCCCAGTAGTTGTAGAAGAACTGAAAGATGCTGAGATATAACAGAGATCTGTTACTACAGAAAAATATTTCCATAAATCATTGCATAAATATGTTTTGTACTCGAATGGGATGATGATAATATTTCACGGGTTACTAATATATTATTTGGTTATTGTGTTTTTGACTACATACTGGTGCTGGAGAAGGATTCACATGAGGCCTTTCTTTAGCAAGACTTGTGTTCCCACGACCATCAAATGATTGTTTTGCAAATCAGCCCTTAACTATATCTGTTACAGGGTAGAGGTCATCCAGATATTCCAAGAAGGCGGTATCAATTCAATCTTTTTCCTTTTATTTTAATTTATCAGGCAACTTCAATCTTGATGATGTCTGTACTTTGTTTATTTCTTAAACAGGTTCTTGTTGCTAGTATATGAACAGCTGCACTTTTTTGCCTGTGGTTTGTTTGAATGTGATCCATTTGGCTTTGACATTATGACAACATATGGATTTGGCTCAGAAGGAACTAATGGCTTTGGTTATGCCCTTTAAAATATTAAACTAGCTCTCTTTTCACATTATTTTACTCTATTTCATCTGTTTTTTTTTTCGGATAAGATCAAAACAGAGTCAGCTTCAAATGGATGCTACTATATAGAGAAAAGTGCTAAAGTGGAGGTTTTAATCAGATATCGGTCCTCTTTTTGTTTATTATTACTTTTTAATCACTTGCATTACTAATAACAATCCTTCTAAAAGCTAATTTTCTTCTCATATGATTGTGCCTACAGTTGCTGCTGCAAAGGGTAGTCAAGTTCAAGATAAAAGCCTTGTCGGTGCACTCGCTTTCCTTATTGTCAATACAATATCTGAGATCAAGGTGCTTCTTCATGCTTTTAGACAAAACAACACCCCATAAGTACTAATTTAGCTGTTTTAGTATTTAATTAAAATTGAAAATACCGGAAACCATTCTACCTTAGACTAATATTGCTACACACAATTAGGCAATGGATGGAGGTCAATGCAAATGTTAGATAAAATCATAATTTATCAAAGGTAATCATGATTTACCGTTGTGCTTTACATTTTGTTTGTTTCTCATTGCCCGATAACTTTTTTCCATGAAGCTACTTTACACGGTATTATGTCACTGTTTCGAACAATCCATTGTAGACGGCAGTGTTTTAAATGTAAGAGCCCTGCTAGGGGCCCCTAAAATCCGAGGGCCTTCAGTTTTTGTCATAATGATTACAGTTTTGTTATTTAAGGAGTGTTACATGCAAGTAAGACTGAAGAACTCGGGAATGTATTATGATATTGAATTGAAAGTGGTTGATCGACATGTGAGGCTTGCTTCCTTGCTTGGATGATATTCGGACTTCATTGTGCGATTTGTGGTTGATCCTCCTTGTTGCTCCTCTCGTGGCTACCGGTTTAAAAAAATCCACAAGGAGTGCGGTATTCAATCATGCACGCAACCTGTTTGATGAAATGTTTGCAAGTTTTTCTTGCCTCTCATTGAGATTTATACATATTAACATAAGAAACGTATTACTTTGTTTATGCTGTCAGTGGTTGTCCTACGTCTTTGAGACCTGGTCAATGGTTAGATTTATACTGTGGTACAAGATTTTTGAACATAGAGGCGACCAGTGGAGGATGCTTTCAGGTATTATTTTGTTTTATTTTTAAAAAATAAATTTCCATTGTTTTCAAGCAGTTGTTACCCAAATGATTTTACAACTTTTTTGTTGCAAATTTGCATGGTATTTTGTGGAGATGGATCCATGGGTTGTCTATCATGTTCTATGGCCTAAAATAGAGTGGATGCAATGAGCAAGATATAAAATATATGGTTGTGAGCTTGAGGTATGTATGCTTCTAAAGTTTGCCATAGTTTTCTAATGTTGTATTGCATAAACAGTATTCTTCTTTTTACAACTTATTAGAATACTAACATAATGCTTGAACTTTGATGCAGTGGCACGAGTTTGGCGCTTTTCATGAGGTACACCGTTGAATCTTAGTTCTTCTTTAGTTGTACTAATTGACTTCCATTCTCTTTCAATTTCAGACTTTTCTACACGAAACTCCTACCCTCCTATTCAAGCTTAGAGGTTTTTACAAGGTATGTTTTTGAATCTTCTTTTTTAGTTGTACTAACAACTTCTATTCTTTTGCAGTTTTATGCCGACCCCCACTCTCCTATTGACAACGTAGCTTTTTCAAGATTAGAGCTTTTTACGAGGAATATGTTCTTGGATCTTACATCTTCTTATTCTTTGTTGTACTAATAGGCTTTCATTTTCTTTCAGAGTTTAGGCATCTCTACACGGGGCTTGTAGACTTCTATTGACAGTCCAACTCTTTTAAGCTTAGGGTACGAGCATGTTCTCAAATATTAATTCTTCTGTACTTTTAGTAATCGACTTTCATTCTCTTTCATATTTCAGGCTTTTCTACACGAGACTCACAAGCTCCTAATTATGGTCCAACTCTTCATGCCTAGAGCTTTTAAGAGGTATGTTCTTGAAACTTACTTCTTTTAGTTTTGCTAACCGACTTCAACTCTCTTTAGGCTTTTCTTCATTGGGCTCCTAGGCTCCTCTTGGTATCCCAACTCTTTTAAGCTTAAACCTTTTTATGAGGTATGTTCTTCAATCTTACTTGTTCACTTCAGTTGTACTAGCCAACTTCTATTCTTTTTTAAATTTCTTCATGGGTCTCCCAAGTTCTTGTTCACCACCCAAGTCTTTCAATCCTAGAGCGTTTTACGAGGTATGTTCTTGATTCTTACTTATTTTCGGTTACGCTAGCTAACCAACTTTCATTTTCTTTCAATTTTTGGCTTTTTCTGTTGGGTTAATCAGATTTTTCGTGGGTCATGGGTCAGCGCGTGATGGGTTGGGTCAGCAGTTAGTTTTTTATTTCACGCGTATATTAGATATTTTACTAGGTGTATTAGTGGGTCATGGGTTAGCATGTCACAGGCTGCGTCAGCAGTTTGTTTTTTATTTTACACGTATATTATGTTTAACTAGGTGTATTAGTGGGTCATGGGACTGTGTTTACTGTTTTTTTAGGATTCTAATCTACGTGTGTAGGCATTTGTTAGTGTTTAAAAGGAAGTGCGGTGTTTTATCTTTTTGCGGATTGTAATTTCCAACCCGTAAATAAAAAGAGTTGAACTTGGTCTTTTTTATTATATTTTTTATGTTTGTCTTGATTGATTCTTGCTACTGTTTTGGATGTGTACGAGCATTGATCAAAATCTCTACTCACCATCACTTGGTATTAGGGCGTTGGTCAATTTGGAGGGGCTGTGGACTGATTGTAGGTTTGAAGGGATTTGAAGGAGGGACTTTACCGCTGGTTTAGATCGCTTACGCAATAGGGTGTTCTCATTAGCGGCGGCTGTTTGCTCTCGGGTTAGCGGTGGTTTGGGGGTTGTTCTAGCAGATTTAAAAGGGTAGCGACAAGCTTTTGATCGAGGTTAAATTCAGTAGGATTTAAATATTGGGTGAGTATGTATGTGTTATGTACAACTATGTATATGTATGTTTGTATGTCTATGTATATGTATGTATTTATGTATGTTAATGTATAACCATGTATATGTATATATGTGTATGTGTGTCTGTTTATGCATATGTATGTATGTATATGTATGTATGTGTGTATGATTGTATGTATATGTCTATGTATATATGTATGTGTGTGTTGTCTATGCATATGTATGTATTATATGTATGTGTGTATGCATATGTTTGTATGTGTATGTATATGTGTGTATGTTAATACTTATACATGTAATGGATCTTTGAGGAGGAAAATGCAAAAGATTTTTGATGTGTTGGTAGGCTCAACCCAAGAAAGAACCCTATTGTCCTTCGTGTAAATTAACTAATATATGGATATGTGTTTAGCTTCCCATCTTAATATACACGAGTCTCGACAAGATAGGTTGCAAGTCAGCATTCCCTTTCACACACACCAAGCTTCTTCTTGTTTTGCAATCAAAATAAAAATAAAAGTAGTGAAAAAATAATCCTTATGCTGGTGTTAAGCACGAATGGCTATATATAAAAGAGAAAAATCACTACGGTTATTGAGGATCAGAATATCAAAATAGGGCGTTTAAGACCCGAAAATTATCAATATGATCCTCATAACCTTAAGGTAAGTTAAAATACTCAATGTGTCATTATGCTTGTATTAAGCATCAATGGATATATATACAGAAAAAAATCACTACAGTTATTGAGGATCTATAAATCAAAAATAGGGCGTCTAAGACCCGAAAATCATAAATATGATCCTCATAACCTTATGGTACCTTAAATGCTCATTGTGTCATTTGCTGGTATTATGCATGAATGTATATATAAGAAAAAAATCACTGCGGTTATTGAGGATCAGAAAATCGAAAGTAGGGCGTCTAAGACCCGAAAATCATCAATATGATCCTCATAACCTAAGGTACCTTAAATACGCACTATGTCATTATTAGAGGTAACATAAAACCATAAAAAAAAATTCTGTATAATTTTTTTTTACACTACGTGTTAAAAATTGAGGGGTAGCGGAGGCTACCCCTCCCATCCACATAGGTCCGCCCCTGGTAACCGGCTCGATTCAAAAAGGGAAATTGCAATTGGGGGTCGATTTGGGGAAGAAGATGGTGTCGACCAAATTCGAGCTAAAGAAGTTCGACTGAAAGAATGACTTCAGGCTCTGGAGGTTGAAGATGTGGGCACTGCTAGTGCATCACGGTGTAGTCGATGCACTACTGGGGGAAGCAAATTGCCGGCGAATCTGACCGACAAAGAGAAAAAAGATACAATGGAAAAGGCGCACAACGCAATCATACTGAGTTTAGGCGATAGAGTCCTTCGAGAAGTTTAAAAGGTTATGACGGCTGCCGGAATTTAGTCCAAATTATAGAGCCACTACATGACAAGGTCATTGGCAAACAGGCTCTACTTGAAAAGAGACTATACACCTTTAATATGATGTCAGGGAAGTCCTTGGAAGATCATATGGATAAGTTCAGTAAACTTATCCTAGATCTTGAGAACATCGACATCACATTGGAGGATGAAGACCAGACCATCATTTTCTTGACATCATTCCTCAAAGTTACGAACATGTTGTTGATACCCTGATGTACGGTAGGGAATCGCTGTCAATGGAGGTCTAGGCATCTCTGAATTCAAGAGAACTCAAAAAACGAACAGATGGTAGTGATGACTTAGGCAGCAGGCTGTTTGTCCTTACAAAGGAGCTTGAAGTCCAAAACAAATTCAAGATCAAAATCAAGACCCAAAAGAAGATGATACATCCGCAATTCTGAGCGGCATCTGAAGAAAGACTGCCCTGAGAAGAAGAAACACCGAACGGGGAAGGCATAACAATCTAGGTATGTCCTCACCAGAGGAACCCTATGATGGTTATGATAGTGCAAACGTTCTAGTGGCTTCAGAAGGGATAATAAAAGGTGAGTGGATCTTAGACTCCGGATGTTCATATCATATATGCCCCCATAAACAGTATTTTCAAGCCTAGAACTGCAAGACCTGGGAACGGTTCACCTAGGAGATGACAGACCATGTCTAATAAAGGGACATGGCACGATGACATTGAAATCAGAAGATGGAGCTGATTTTTAGTTAACAAATGTGAGGTATGTACCTGAGTTAACTAGATATTTAAGTTAAAAAGATAAAGAGTGAGAGAAAGAGAGAGAGAGAGACAGAGAGATAGAGGTGGGTGGGGATCAACGAACGACGATGGTGGTGTGTGTGATGGTGGTGGTGGATAGAAGGTGGTGGTGCTTGTGGGGTGGTGGTGGTGGTGTTGGATCAGAGGTGGTGATGGTGCTGATGGTTCAGAGGCGTGAGAAAGCAACCATGATGGCAGGTGTCGGCGGCAGGACGTGCAAACTTGTGGTAGTGACAGACAGGTGACGATGGTGGCGGGTGTTGATGGCAGGAGGTGGTGCTACCAGTAGAAGGTGGTGGTGGTGGTGGTGATGGTGGTGGAGGATTAGTAGGGTTATTAGAGATGGTGAAGATTGAAGATGAAGTGGTGGGTGGCTCCCACCGTATAATTAACTTTATTTTTTAATAGTTAGGGGTGATTTGGTTATTTCATATGCACTTAACGGATTTTATAATGGCCATCCAAGCTGGGAGACCTTTTGTGATACGTTTTGTTAAACGTTTGGACCAACCTTATAGTTTTTCAAATTTAGGGACCAAAAGTGAATCAAGCCTAAGCAATGGAATTAACTCTCTTAGAAAAGAAAAGAGTAACTAATACTTACCAACATAAAATTCTTTAGGGACCATCCCTACAATTTACTCTTTTATTTTAGTAATCAAAGATTCGCTCATACAAGAATTGTTATATATGTTATTTCAATATATATGTTTTACCAACAGTTATTTCATAAGTTACCATAAACAATAAAAACTACACAATTAATACTTACCAAAATAAAATGAAGGTACATCCCAAAAATCAAAACACAAATTATTACAACTTTGTCATCATGTTTCCTTAGATTTGTGTTGATGAACTCGAACCAACCTGCGCAACGTTTACAACCTCATGCCCGTGTGAGAATCTTTGTAACTGAATCATCTTCGCGTAACATCCGTCTACATAGGTCTTCAACAAATGAGAGTGCGATCCTTGTTCCACCACTTTCCCATCATCAATAACCGCAATATTATGAGCATTTCGTATAGTTGACAACCTATGTGCAACAACTATTGTTGTTTTTCCCGAAGACACGCGTTCAAGTGCCTCTTGAATGCACTTCTCAGACTCTGCATCTAGTGCACTTGTGGCCTCATCTAGTAACATGATCTCAGCTTTCCTTAAAAATGCACGTGCAATGGCAACACGTTGTTTTTGCCCTCCTGACAACTGCACCCCTTGTTCTCCCACAAACGTATTATATCCATCCGGTAATGAAGATATGAACTTGTGAGCATTTGCAAGGGTGGCGGCTTCGATAATCTCCGCCTCGGTTGCCGACTCATGCCCGTATGCTATGTTTTCGTATATTGTGGTCGCGAAGAGGCATGGTTCTTGTGGGACTGTGGCAATGTGGCGGCGCAGAGATTTTAGGTTATATTTACGGATATCTTTTCCATCGATCAGTACACGCCCGTATGATGGCTCGTAGAATCTTGTATGAGTGCAATAACCGAGCTTTTCCCGCATCCACTTGACCCGACTAGGGCCAGAGTCTTTCCAGCTCGGGCCCGTAGACAAAGGTCATGGAAAACCGGGGAGTCGGGACGAGACGGGTAAGCAAAATCGACATGTTTGAGTTCTATCTCTCCTCTAAGGTGGTCTGGGACCGGGGTTGAGTCGGGGTCATCAGACTCAATCTCAGTCTTCCGGTCAAGAAGGTTGAACACAGACCTCATGGCTCGGCCACCCTTAACAAAATCAGGAGCTAGTGTGAGGGTCTCAGCTGCACCATTCGCGGATACCATGAGAACCATGAACACACGAATGGTCTTCGAGAAATCAGAGATCCCATGCTTTACGAGCCATGATGCGTACCAAAGCCCGAGGGCGTACGAACCATAGAGCAAAAACTGAGCCACCCCAAACCCGCTTCCCGCTATTTGTCCTTTCCAAAAGCACCTACGAAGTGGCCCATCAAGACTTGTTGTAAACAGGTTACAATCGTAGACTCCGAGTTGAACGCCGCCACTGTCCTCACATTCGCCACCGCCTCTCCCGCCAGCTGCGTGGCTTTCACATGTGAACCTTCCAAGTCACCGGAAAATCCTTGCATAAACATTTTCTGATCAAATTAAGAAACATAAAAACTCAGTCAATCAAATCAAAATATCAAATAAAACAATGAGCATCAAGAAACCAAGAAATCAAGCAAATCAACAAACCTGCAACACGGTTGCAGCAACCACCACAGGAAAAACAGCAACAAGAACAAGCGCGAGTCGCCATTGGAGAACAAAACCCGCGGTGCAGGCAACCAACATAAGGGCAGAGTTCTGCATAATAACAGATATCCGATCACCGATTGCTGATCGGACATTATTAGCATCTAAACTCAATCTTGCAGCCACTCTAGAGCTTTCATTCTCCTCTAGATCAAACCACCCCATTTCATTCTTCAAAACTGCCATCAGCATCTTCTCTCTAACCCTTTTAGTCAAGTTTTCACCAACAACATCCCAAAAGAAATGCTGCAATGTGTTGAAAATAAGAGCTGCAGACGACACTCCGATCAACAGATAACAGTATTTTCCAATCTCTTTAACCATGTATTCATGATCTTGATTGTAGTAGACGCTTAGAACTGCACTTAGGACGTAGGCGAAGAATGCACTGAGTGAACCACAGATTACTGAACCCACTGAACCGATTAGAGCATAGGCCCATTCAGGTGAGTTCATTTTTGCGAGTCGCCAAAAGGAGCTTGCTTGCTCTTTGAAAGGAAGCTTCTCGAGGCGGTGGTTCGGGTATCCTCCTTCAAGTGATAGGCTAAAGTCGGAGGTTGAGAAGTCAGATAACCGGCGGGAGTATGGTGATCGGCCGTAAGATGAGTTTCTGGTGATAATTGGTGAACCCACTGAGTTTCTTGCACTTGAAGGCCTGAAAAACAAGTAACAGAGTTAAATTTTATTGTCAACTGATAAATACGGTTTGACAGTTTAATGGTCTAGCTAACGGTTTGAAATTTGAAATCAGCTGTTTAACTATTGTTATTTATCTATTTTCATTTTCAGTGTTTTCAACGTTATAATTTTTTTAATACAGACTAACTATTTGATATAAGAAACTACAATTTCCACCCAATCACCCAACTGATTTGATTTGTCGTTTCCCAAAAGCGTAGTTAATAGTTCCACCTAAAGTTCTCGTCAGAACAGGTTGAGTTGAGTTGGACCGTGAACAGCCTAGTTTTTATATTTGATCACAAAATGACCAAATTTATGATTGAATGAATTGTTGTTACAATGTCACATACTACTATAAATTATAGGTATGTTGTCAAATTTGAAATTATATCACGTTCAAAAAAATGGCGTTTAGTAACACGTGAAAAATGTTACTATACTTTAGGTATATAGTGACACTCCTACTAAAATAGTAGTAAAGTTCTTGCTTTTACTCGAGTTTTAAAAAATGTGGGTAAAGGTATTAAAATTTTGTTTTTATTGACACCTTACAAAATGTATTTTCATCATGGCCCAGACCATGGTTTTAAAAATCGGTTGAGGCGTGCGCCTCGAGACGAGGCGCCCAAAAAACGAACATGAGGCGGCGCCTCAGGGGGTTCTCTTGTACGTGCGCCTCATTGGGCTGAAAACCCGCGCCTCAGGGTATTTTAATGTTTGTTTTCGATGTTTTAGACTTTGTGTCAGTTTCAAACTTTCCATGTCTTTTAATGTGTGGTTTTGATGTTTTGATGAATATGATGATGAAATTACTGTGTATTTTATTTTTATAAGATATAATTTTTATATTTGTTTTTAATTCCACCTCGGACTTACGCCTCGGTTCGCCTCGAGGCTTACGCCTCATGAGGCAAAGGGAGAATGCCTCGAGGCTCGATTCCGTACTTTTAAACCGTGGCCCAGATCTTTAGTGACACTTTTGGTGTTGCAAATGGCAATATTTTTGTAGTGAATTTCTTTGACCTTAAAAGTCAGCTTTAGCTAAGTACCTTGCACTGCTTTTTCTAGCATTGTTCATAGCAGTTTCATTAGCAACTTCTTGCATCTTTATAAGCTTAGCATAGACACCATTTTCCCCTTTGGCAATAAGATCATCATGGCTTCCTATTTCCAAAACACCACCTTGTTGCAAGACCGCCACGAGATCCGCCTTGCGTATGGTGGAGAGACGGTGGGCGATTACCAGAGTTGTCCTCCCGATCATAAAACGGTCCAACGCCTCTTGTACTAGTTTTTCTGATTCCGAATCTAGAGCACTTGTAGCCTCATCTAAAAGCAATATCGCGGGGTTCTTTAACATTGCTCTTGCTATTGCTATTCTTTGCTTTTGACCACCAGATAATTGTAATCCTCTCTCCCCAACCTGCACATAAGTCATAATCTTTGAATTGTTGGTGACCCTAACGGATCTAGACCCAGCCCCGGCCCAGCATGTGAAAAATTTTCATTGTTTGACTTTCTATATCAAACTTAGCAAACTTCAAATCCATGATTATCACATGAAACTTTGCATCATTAACAATAATTCTTTTTTATATTTAAAATATATCTTTCTTTTTGTACCCTTAGTGAATTTTCTTCACAAACTAAACCTTATTCACAACAAGTTTGAAACTGAAAGTATTATGTTTAACAGCTATAAGTCAAATAAATGCTGGCAGTCTGACTTACAGATGGTCAAAGGGTTCCTTTGAACATGCTCTTAGTCAAACAAAATCTCTGACTCTGTCAGTCATGTGGGGAATTCAATACTTATTATTAATTTTATTTTTATTTATATATTTATTTGTTTGTTCTTCCCATCCAGTGATGTTGCAGTTAGGTTCTTGTTTCTTGCATAACTCTGCACATGCAATGTTGACTCATAGACCATGTTTTAACTTCTAAATTAATGCATCCCTTGACAAAAAAATTCACCTTATCAGATTGGACTTTTATAACTAATATTAGGTTTGTTTTCTGACAGAATTTTTCATTGATATTTGTATTTAGAATGAAATATTAAGCAGCATCAAAAAGTATCAACTTTAACTAACAAAAGCCCTCAACCTACCCTCAAAATCCATCAAGAATCAAGATCAGTTACCACCAATATCAAAGGGATCGGGCGTTAAAGATAAGGTGAAAATGTACACTGAACACCAGTATGATATGGCACTAGACAAATTTACTAGCATTCAAGTATCAAGATCATCACTACAAATGTTAAAACTTGAGGGTTACCGAGGTTGGCTCATGCTATGAGTGACATGGGTCGGGCTTTAAAGATCAAAATGGCCAAAATACCCTTATGCTCGGATCAAAAAAAAATAGAAATCTATATAAGGTGAACAAGATTATAGAACTGGTATGGTACTTGAATATTTGACGAAACATTCTAGATCCATTACCACCGATGCTAAAATTCAAGAGTCACCCAGGCGGGCCCATATGGTATAGTATTCGAGGTAATCGACTAACCTGAGTGTCATAGGCATCAGGTAATTTGATAATGAATGAGTGAGCATTGGAGACACGGGCTGCTTCCTCGATCTCAACCATGGATGCATCGGGCCGACCCAAAAGTATGTTTCTTTAATGGTGGTTGCAAATAGTGCCGGCTCTTGGCTAACCAGACCAATTTGTTGCCTTAACCATTTCAAATTTAGTCCTTTAATGTCATGCCCATCAAGCATTACTTGTCCTGGAAACAAACAATTAAACAGAAAAGATTAACAACCAATGTGTTGTACAGTGTGCATGTAGAGTTGTACAGTGTCATTACCTGAGGTAGGATCATAGAACCTCTCAATGAGGGAAACAACGGTGGATTTTCCAGAACCACTGCTTCCAACCAAAGCAATAGTTTTCCCAGCAGGAACACTTAAAGTGAAATTGTTTAGAATTTTAACATCTGGTCTTGAAGGGTATGAAAAGTCAACACTTTTCAACTCTAGTTGACCCGAAACAGAGTCCAACTCCATACCCGACTCACAGTTTCTATCAACGTCTGGTTTGTGATCAATAATCTTAAAGATTTTAGCTGCAGATACTCGTGCTTTTGCAAATGCAGACATGCTTGGAGCAGATTGGCCTAATGCACTGTCAAATTTGAAAATTTGGTAACTAGAATAGATCAAGATTTATTATTATAAACGATTTAGAGAATTAAAGAGTACTTACAGTCCACCAATCATGACTGAGAACATTGTAGAAATGGCAAGTCCTCCATTGGTGTAATGGTTTCTAACAAGATAGCCTCCATACCATAAGAGAAGTGCATAACAACAAAAGACTGTGAATAAGTTGCTCCTAATCCTAATCCTTTTGCAAATCCACTTTTGTATCCAAGCTTTTGTGCAATTCTAATGCTTCAGAGTAGGCTTGTAATGCTCTAGATTCACCAACGTACGCCAAAACTGTTCGAATTTGTGCGATTGTCTGCGTATTTTGACGGATTACAAAAAATTCTCACTCAAGTAAACAGTGAACTGTAATATATGTATAGCAGTTCTTGAATTCAGCTCAAATTTAAGCAACACCCACAAGCGAAGATTAATTAGTGATTTTCTTTTATTTTTTTGGATCAACTTCAGCAATACTGAGATGGAAAACCATTGACAAGATTGATCTTTTCACGAATTTAGCTCAAACTCATAAATGTGCCACGGAAAATCAGAGTAACCTACAAAGTTTTCTTAAATTTAGCTCAGTTTCATCCACACCCAGATTGAGAAACAAGGACAAGATAGCAAAACAGGGGATTATACATTATTTTTGTGAATTTAGCTCAAATTTAGAAATATCAGCTAATAAGACAGATGAATAATTAATTACATCTCATCAAAAAGCAGAGTAAATTGCTAATTTATTGCAACAATTTGGGGTTTTTGTCAAGGCAATTTGATGAAACTAACCTGCTCAACAGTGTTTCCAGCTTCTGACAGAGCTTCTTGGCTTTTAGAAGACAATTTAGCCAAAGTTGTCATATGAATTGCTCCAATTATAGCAATTAAAGGCACAACAGCAAGTGTCACAAGTGCTAATTGCCAAACTGCTGTGAATCCCACCACAAAACCAGACACAAATGTTGCCAAATAGTGTATAAAGTTTCCTAACTGCCACACACACACACACACACACATAATTACAATTAAAACTTTTATGTATTTGTGCCTAATCCAACACCAAAACTTGATCATTTTTATACCTTTTCACTAATGGCATCTTGAACAATAACAGCATCAGTATTGATAGCAAATATAACATCTGAAGTTCTGACTTCAGTGTCAAAGAACTGAATGTCTTGACTTAATGCTGCTTCAAGATATTTGATCCTCATTTTGTTGATTGTCTCTCTCCTGTCCACATCCAACATGATATCTCTGCAAATTAAGATATACCCATGTCAAATTCCAGTCATTTTCAAGAATAACTGATGAAAAAATGTTCCGAAAAGGCAAAAAAGTTGAACCAAACACCTGCCCAAGAAGATGCCCATATTGTAGCTCCAACTATAAGAAAGTAATATGCATACTGCAAAACCCAACAAGAAAAATCAAGAAATTGAATAAAAGATCAAATTTTTATGTTAGAAAAAGTTGGGTTGGATAAAAAGAAGAAAAAGAAAGTTGCCCTTAATGCATACTGCAAAACCCAAGTACAAAACAATAAGAATTTGAAATTTTTTCTTAAATTTGGAGAAAAAGATTGTTACCCTTAACACTTCATCACTCATTTTATCTGTGTTATTTGAATTGGAACCAAATGAATTGACAAGATCAGCAAAGAATCTGAGAAAAATCGGCAAAGAACAGCCATGAACAAAGGCACCAATTGTACCAATTCCCATTAACACATAATCTAATCCATCTGCAAATCTAAACAACTCCTTAAACCCAACTGAAGCCTCCTTATCTTTCTCTGCATTTTTACTATTTTCTCCTTCCATCTCCATATCAGTTTCAGTTTCTTTGTCTTCTTCAGTGAGTGATCCCAAGGGTTGATTTGGGTTTTCAAAGGCAAGTTCAAGACTTTGCATTTCAGACTATTTACAGTGATCTCTTCCTCTCTTTATCTTCTCCTGAAAGTCTTATGGTACCATTTTTTATATATATTTTTATATATATTTTGATTCTCTCTCCCCCCCTACACTTTCTCTTTTGTCTTTTTATCTTTTTGTGTCTAAAGACTGTGGATCACTGTTCAGTTTCTCTTTTGAGGTTTTAAAATAGAAAAGATAAAAAAAGAAAACAATTGTACCACAAAGATTCTTTGCCCACACTTCATTTATAACAATTGCAAGTATATACATATATGTATGGAGAAGACATGGTTAAATTCAAGAAAAGTGTTTCAATAATTCAATATTGATCTTGTATTTTACGAACCATGCATGTAGTTATATATGATTAGTGGTTATTTAACGAGTGTGTTATAAACCTTAGGACAACTAATATACATACCAAATTTGCCTTGTAATTTGATGATATTAAAGTGTTGGTAGTGATCCTTTCAAAGGGTGAAGATTTAAGACTAGTCGTAAACATATGGTGTAAATTTTAGAGTGGCTTAATGTTTAAGATCTTGTCATAAACAAAAAAGTCTCGGGATGAAAAGAGAGTTAAAATGGATGAAGTCTGATGTGACATGGTGTTTCTAGCACCCCAACCTTCAATACTACCCAAAATCTTTGGTATGATACTTTTCTTCTATGTGACATCTAGAGGTCTTAGAGCTTTTGCATACCATGGTCTAAGAGCTTTTGCATACTATGGAAGTCCTTCTTTATCAAAAATATTGGGTTATTGAATTTTAATAACCCTAATTTTTATTTACTGGTTGTGATTAAACTTAACTCGGAAAATGTTTACAGACACTATCAACTTTAAGTTTATTTCCTTCTAACAATCTCTTACTAACTGAGATTTAACCTTGTTAATTTTTTGAGATGTAGACTTCATGTGACGATGGAAGCTAGACATCGGAAAATGGATCTACGTGAGGCTAGGCGGCGGTGGAGTTGAAAATGGTTTGAAGTTTTGGTCTCATTTCATCAAAAAAAAAACTAACCAGTGTTAACTCTCAGTTAGTGAGAGATCATTAGAGTAAAATAAATTCAAAGTTGAAAGTGTCTGTAAACATTATCTGAGTTAGGATTTATCAGGGTCAATAAATAAAAGTTGAGATTATTAAAATCAAATAACTCAAAAATTTTACGTTTGGTCTAATAAGTTTATTAGTGTTACGTCATCATGAAGTATCTAATATTTACTAATGTTAATACTTATATCAAACAAGTTTTATCTCTATAACAATGAAATGCGTGATGATTTTCATGTATATGTTTATTTTTGCAACCCGCAATATTCCTCATAAGACTAGTATATAGCTCACTTTTTACCTTTTATTTCTTTCAAATATACATTATTTTTGTCAAGTATGCGGGATTTTCATTGAGTAGTGTTTTCTAAAATGATTTAAATTTATGCATGGTTACAAGATGAGTTAGATTTATATACAGAAAATTTGGTCATGGTTATTATAGTTGAATTTTGCTTAATATTACCATTAATATATATATATATATATATATATATATATATATATATATATATATGTATGTATGTATAGTAAATTGTTAGTTTCGACCCTGAGGTTGTTGCATTTTGACATTTTCATCCAAAACACAATTTTTTTCCTCTGTGCGTCCCTGACATTTAAAAAACTTGTAATTTTCATCAATTTCGTTAAGCTCGTTTATTTACCTGTTAAGTAGTAATCACGTGCATCTCATGTGAGGGACATTTATATACTTTTACACCTCACCAGAAAAAAAAAAAACCTAAATAAACATTGTTCAATTGCTTCGAACATTCAAACATTATTCGATTGTTTTTAATATTCAAAATTAATGTCCACTTAACGGGTAAAACAAATGGCGTTAACAAAAGCAGATGAAAATGACAAGTTTTTAAAATGTTAGAGACATCAAAAAAAATAAAGTTTTTAGATGAAAATAAAAAAAGACACCAAACCTTGAAAACAATATGTCAATTTCTCTATTTCTTACTTTAAGTTAAAAGAAAAATGAGTTGTATTTCAGAAACGTGGTTTGATTTGTTTACTGTTAACTGCAACGGTTTCGGTGCTTCTTACAAAATTGTGTAGGAAGACAGCGAAAACGACGTATGATGATAGATGATTTTGTTTTTTGTTTCCTGTTTTTATATGTGTTTTTTGTTTTTATAATAGATATTTATTCAACAAAATCTAAATGCTTCAGAAGTGTCATGATTTATTTGAAGAAATTAATACAGATTAGATATATGTATACTTTGATAAAAAAAGTTAAAACAAATAGAAATTACTGTATGTTTTTATAAAGGTTAAGATACTATGTGAAAAACAAAATTAAAATAACACCCAAAGATATTTAAAATGACTTAAAAGTAGTGTTAGGGGTGGTGGTTAGTTCTAACTTTATTTATATTGACGCGTGTTTATTTATATTGACGCGCTTTGAATATTATCTCTTTTTATTTTTACCAAAAGTTGGTTCAACGCGTTAGGGGACCCATCAGTCTAATAACTTCTACTACAAGTCTATAAATGTATCGATAACACTACACATCACTAAAACAAGTGTGCTTTCAAGCTTTTTATTTTGTATTCTAAAATAACGGATATTAATAACGAATTATCGTAACTTTTACGTGAATACATATGAAAAATAGTACCGTTTTCATTAAAAAATACAAAGAATGTATGCAAGTTCCCCACGACACACTAGAAAAACTAGCATGACAATCATTATCATTTTCTTTAGAAAATTTTTTCTTTTTAGTGTTGTTGATGAACCGAAGATTGTTTTTTATTTTTGTAAATTCTTTGGCTTTTGTAGGTTTCGTGAACCCCATTCACAGAATCGGGCAATAGAGACGACCAGTTCTATATCATGGAACCTTCAAAAGCCAAAGAATTTACAAAACCACACCAAAAACCATCTATAATTCATAAAACACCACTAAAAATACAAAAAATTCTTTTAGATTTATGTCTAGTAGTGAGTGAGAGATGACCAGTTCTATTTCAGGACTAAAAACGAAATTCAAATTTATAAGTTTCTTTCTGTGAATCGTAATGCATTAGTATTGATGTTTAGTCAAACTTAAAACCAAGAACGATAAACTAAAAAATTTATAGTTGATTGAATTATAAAAGTTATTTTAAATTATATTCTTGTGTAACATACAAGTTTATGTTAGTTCTATCATTTATGACTAAAGTGAATAGGTACAAACATATCTATCATATCTAATAAAAGAAACTTTCTTTTATCAATTATCGATCTCTAAACCCATCATTTTGTCATTTTTATAGGCAACCTTAAATTACTTGCTCTCCAAAATGGTATTATAGTAGTTTAAATACTCAAACTAATATCTCTCTCTTATTAAAAATTAATTATATTAATTGCTACATTACTCTCTCTTATTTAGATTTTTTAAAATAAAATTATCATAATAAAAATAGATTTTATTAAGAAAATTAAAAATCACATCTTTTTATTAATATATAAATAATAAATCACATCTTTTAAAAAATCACACCTTTTTGAAGCAAAATATATTTTAATCGGTCATTTATTAAAAAATTATAAAAAGTTAAATTTTCTAATAACAGTCTTATTAAAACAACCAAAATAAGTACAAAACAGAGCTTTTAATAAACAAGATTCCTATATAAAATAAATTTTATAAAAAGTCTTTAAATGTATGTTTAAAAAAACTATTTAAATAAAAGAGTTAAAAAATAGTATAATTGTTTTAGTACTTGAACTATTACGTATATATGATTTTAGTCATATCTTATATTAAATATCATACTGTAACTTTTCTTGTTTATTACTAACTATAATTTATTTATTAAATGAGTTTCTAGACTATTTATCTATCTAGCTGTCTATTTATTTATAATTAAGAAAAATTAAGATAGACGTGACACAATTGTAAGTCTCATCATACTAATTTTCTTATTTCTTTATATTATTAATAATAATATTGAATACTAATAATATTACTCATACAATTTTCAAACTAAAAATATATAATTTAATAAATAAAACTATGTTTTTTGATTAAATAAGAGGTTCAAATACAAAGTGTATTTTTACTACAATGTGTGAGAATACACAATGAGTCAAAAAAGTCATAAAAATTATATCTAAATAGAATTTCAAAAAAGTAATTCTGAGGTTTTGTTGTCCTAACCGTCCTCACTAAGAAAAAAAATAAATGAAAAATTAAAAAAAAAAAAAAATTGACGTTTTTATTGTGTCTTTTATAAAAGACACAATGACATCATTGTGTCATTATGAAATACTCAATGACGTCATTGTGTCATTATGAAATACACAATGATGTTATTGTGTCATAAAAAGACAATGAATTTTTTTTATTTTATTTAATTTTTTTTCTGAAAGAGGACGACGAGAGGAACAGAGACTCCGAATTACTTTTTTGAAATTCGATTTAGATTATGAGATATAATTATTTATGACTTTTTTAGCCTCATTGTGTTTTCTCACACTTTGTAACAAAAATACACTTTGTAGAATAACCCTACCCTTGATTAAAAACACAGTTTCAAAAAATAAAAGTTTTATAAAATACATAATAGAATGAGCTTTTTTAAAGAAATTTTATTTTTCTTAAAAGAAAATATTTAAAAACCATAATTGTTTTATAAAACAAAATTTTAAAAAATATATTTTTGTTTATTTACTTAAAGTAACTATTTATACGAAACTATAATCATATTTTATCTTCAAACATGGTTGATTAATTCATAAATTTTTACTAATTATTTAATATTTTATTTGTTTAACCCTAGTTTATCTTTATAACAAACAAATATGAACATAGCAATTCATCTTGTTATGCACTGTTTGTGTCATTTATCCGGTTATCTACATCCGACTTTTATTTTTAACCTCCAATCCATTCAATCTTGGAACGAAAACTTAATACAGTAACTTTGAAAAAACTTTGTCATTATAACTAATAAATTGTGAACTAATAAGTTTATATATTTAGTCCCACTTACATTTAAAAAATCTAATCTCCATCATAATACAAAAGGAAAAGGTACGGAAATCTGAATTGCATCATTACCAACTCATTTAAAAGATTTTCATGAAATTATTGGAGCAATACAAACCAAAAACTCTATACTTTTGAAAACCTTTTAGTTGGCATAGCAAACCTGGCAAACACACACACATGTACGTATCTACGTATGTATCTATATGTATATGTATGTGTGTATGTATATGTATGCATGTGTGTATGCATATGTATATAATTTGTATGTGTGTACGTGTGAATGACAAAGTGCATATGGTGGTTGATTGAAAGTGTGAATAATTTGAAGAAAAGTGGGCATTGCTGGTTGGAATCCATTTGTCGAGAATCAACCAAATGCTTCCCATTTTCCTTTAAATTATAATAATTATAATAATAAGGATTAAGGAACATTATTAATGAATCTCTAGGGTATATCCTTGAAGGAGGCAAACCTACTCGTGGTCATTATGATTTATTAAATATTATTAAAGAAAAAAAATGAATTAGGTAGGGCGCATTTTTCTTTAAGTATATGGAATTCGAGAGGTTCTAACAAAAAATCAGTAAAAATAGGACCTGAGGCATACTTCTGCTAAGAACGTTTATCATTGCAACGCTCCTTAAGGATTCGATTTGTTTAGTGATAAATCTAAATTATGTAGCAAGACTTAAATTATGTAGCAAGACTTAAATTATCCTAATCTAAATTATTCTTAATGAATATGGAATTACATTATTATAGTTATAGTAAAACTCATTATTTAGTAAATTTATGATCTATTTCTTTTGTAGAGAATAAATTTTAAAACTAAACTATTCAACACATCCCTAAATGATTGATGCACAAGGCATTAAAATAAACTAGGTGAGGGGCACATGTTGATAAAGTGATAGTGAAATGTTGGAGGAAACATTGATAGAAACTACACTTTGTCATTGTCCTCAGAATTTGCTTTCTACAAATTGAAGTAGATTAGTTTTTTTTAAAGGTGAATTTCATTCAATACCAATACTAAATTAGTTGTTGTTAGTGGGGTTTGAACCCCTGACCTCCCAGTTAAAATCCCAAACCAATACCACCACACCACTAAGGGGTGGGGCTCAAGTAGATTAGTTACTTGTCATCTCTCTCTTCTCTCTTTGATTTAGAAATATACTATAATTGCTTTTTTGTTTCCTTTTTCTAAATTATTGTACTTTAATAAAATATATTAAAAGGATATAATGTTTTTTACATGAAAAAACTAGTCTTAACTCATCAAATATGTTGGTATGATTTTTTCACTGGGATTTAGAATATTAATAATAATGTTGTTTTCTTATCATAATAAGACAATTAGTTGTTTAGTACATCGACTTAACCCACCCGTCTCAGTTTACCTATCTAAAAACGACTCGTTTCAATCATTATTTGTTTAGCTATCATAAGACTAAAAGGTCACCTCATATTCTTTTTACTTTTATGATCTTTCTCGATCCACAACACATATTCTTCCTTCTTCATCAAAATAACCTAGATCACCGTTTGCTTCCGGTCATTGTTGCCTAGATTATCCTTTATGGTTTCTTCGTTATGAAAATATTTGCCATTCAAATAGGGAGCCTAGATTAGACATCAATAATCGCCATTCATGAGAGGTGGCAGTCGTGACCTGCAATTCATACACCAATTTGACTAGTTAAAATGAGCGTTTGTATTTATAAACTATAGTTTAAAAAGATGTGATCAAATTGGTATTTTTATTACTTTTAGTTATATAAAATTTTAAATTGCTTAAACATATAATTAATAATATGAATTTAATAAATATATTATAATTAAAATAAAAGTTCAAATAGAAAATAACATATTTATATAAAATGTGTAAATTTGAATAGTTATAATTTATAAATATAACTTCCATCATTGTGGGTATATTTGTGGGCTATGCAAGTTACTCATAAAATATTTTGTCAAAACTTTTCACAACTTACATGTGTGCGAAGAAATGACATATTTGTGGGCTTACGTATGTTACACACCTAGCTCGACTCTCGAGTCATAATAATCATGAATCCTAAGAACTTGTCCATAATATTTCACTTCTTGTATGTATGTTACCACGATAATAGAAATGGTATTTTCAATTATAATTGTTATAACTTATACATTTAATATAAATATATTTATTTCTATTTGAACTTTTGATTTATTTTATTAAATACGAATTATATTTTATTATTTAAACATAGATATTATATATCTTGCTTTATTTATTTAATATAATTTAATATAGATTATATATTTATTATTATTTATTTATCTATTATAACTAAAAGTAAATAAAATTTATGTTTTAGCCACATGTTTATAAATTGTAGTTTAGGACTTAGGTATTGTAAACGGCAGTTTACAGATGTTGATGTGTAAACTTCTAATTTAAAAATGTATGAATAGAGATTTTATTTTTTATATTTCTCTTATAATTTAAAACAGGAGCAATAATGGAAAACCTTATGCGACTGCTTATATATAGTAACCCTAAGTTAATCTATAAAATAAAATAAAATAAAATATGATAAAATGGCCGTTTGGGCCTAAGGACCAGCTTTTTTTTAATAGATGGGGCTTTAGTGCACTTTCAGGAGTGGGCTTTTGGTCTTGCAAGCAAGCTATCACTCATTCACTCTATCATATAATGTAAATTAATGATATAAATAGATAATAAGTCATTTGGTTTGTTGTCACTTTGTAACCTATGAATTGCTAGTAAACATGAATCATCGATGACAATAGCGTATCTATCGATGAATCAATATATTAAAATTTCATAACAACTAAGAACGCTATAAGACCACTGCTATCAAGATGCCCGTGAAGCGAGTGAAGTGAAAGAAGAATAGAGCCGCCTATATGCTTGACAATAAGTGGCGCGGTAGCATTTCATGTGCGAAAACACCCTCACAGGCTCATAGTGGAGGACTAAGAAACACAAGTTTATGAGAAGAAGATGAGAACAGATAAAAATTTATAGAGAGAAGGAAAGAAAAGATCGGTTTATCCCTGATTCATATTTAAATCATTTCTTTATTAGTCAAACATATCCTTATAGTCTAGTGATTTTAGTAATCGTCTACCATATACATATAACGTGCAATGGCGGAACTTTCTATTTTTCAACGATTCGTTTTATAATAAAATAATATAAATTTTTTGGGTTGTCTGGTCGGGTGGGGTTGGGTCGGAGTAGTCAATCAACATCAGCGACGAGAGGGTGCAGGGGGCAATTCGTCCTGCTCTTGGAGTGTGCAGATGTCGATGGGGGGTATGAAGGAAAATTAGGGGCTAGGGTTTTATTTTCTGTTATTAGAGTAAGGGTATTTTATTAATTTTACTTAAATAAAAACGGGGGAAAAAGAGGTTACTGTAAGTTTCGAATTCGCGACCTCCGGCTCCAGGCGCGCATTTACCAATGAACCGGCGACATCTTTGATATAAAGTTAAATTTTAATATACTAATGTTTTTACTTTCTGTAAACTATAGGTTCAATAAAAAAATCCAGCATTTTACATTACATTACTGTTTTAAAATCAATAAGTCACTTGACCCGGACCCAAATGTCTGGTTCCACCTTAATAACGTGAGTTTAAATCCTTAGGGTTAAAAGTTGTTAAACCAAATTATTTAGTTACACATGAAGTGATAATTTAGAATTTCTGGTGTAGAGATGTCAAGCAGGCCACGTGTCAAGCAACGTGTGGAACATGACGAACATTGTTTCTTCTCGTTCACTTCATCTCATCACCCCCAATTTCTCCCCCATCGAAATTCCTCCGATCAACAATGGCTTCTTCATCCTCTGCTCTATCATTCTCCACCTTTTCTTCCACTTCACGCTTCAACGACGTCGTTCCGTCTCCGTCATCTCCGTCGTCACTCATCCACAGATTCTCCGATCGCCACCCGCACCGTTCCGTTTCGTTCACCGCCAAATCCTCCAACTCCGGCAACTTTTCCGGCGTTGATCCGTTCGGATTCTACCCGTGGGACTCAACTGATGGAGAAAATGGTATGCGTATCATCTAATTGTAGTTTGACAGACACTTTCAGTCTTCTACGTCCCTTTTTTCGTCGATTGAATGATGTTTAGGTTAATTTATATGTGAGCAACATTGGTAATTGGTGTCATCTTATGGTTTGTAGGTGTTTATTTGTTGTGTTGGTTGAGAGATTTTTATGATGTTTAACTTGTAGTGGACGATTTGGTTCTGATTTACGTCAGTTATTTACCGATGTGAAATTATTTACGTATTGTAGTTTGTTATTTACATCTGAAGTAGGAGGAAACTCTTCGACTACTGTGTTGATCATAGATGATGGATGTTTAGGGTATTTTAAGGCGAGTTCAGTTTTGATGAGAACTTTTGTGAATGGGGGGAATTAGGGCTTTTCATTGTGGTGGAAATTCTGTGACAGATTACTTAGCCATTGATGTTTTCTTCTTTAATGTAAAAGAATGAAATTTGAATCTTGCAATGATGATGATGATGGTGAAAGATATTATGATTCTTTAGAAAACTGCATATGGTTCTTAGAAACTGATCCTAACATCCTATTGTTAACTTGCACTTAGTTCAAATCTCTAATGGTTTTGTGTGTCCTTTTTGTGTCAAAACTTTGGGCTTTCTTTTTTGTTAACATTATGTTCTGAGGGTTTTGAAATGTACCTTACTTGTTTACAGGTATTGAATGGGAACAGCAGGAAACGATTACGTTGTTCACTGCTGACGGGCTTGTTCAAATCGGAGGATTGATGGTTCCTAAGCGTGTTTCTCCATCACAGGTATATTCAAGATTAATTCTGTCTTTTTATTCTTATTAACATTAACAGCAACATATGACCTAATGCAGTTGTTGTAGTGTATCCTATATATGTCTTTCATTAGTAGATGTGATTATGATGCTTTTGCACTGTTGGTGTTGGGTACACCTTTTTTGCACCTTGCTCGTGTTAAATTTTGTAAAACACCATATGAAAGTGGACCACCATATGATGTCTTGCCATAAGTTTTATTAAGGTAATGTCATAAACCTATCAGTGTTTATTTCTAATTGCATGTTTTGGGATAATTTTGTAGAGGTGGCAAATTGGAGTGGGTAGACTAGTTGGGTTATGGGTCAAAACTGGTCGGGCTGGCCTAAAATACCCATATTCTAGGTTTCCTTTTTTTAAATTTATCACAAATAATTAGTGTTAGATATGATATTGAACTTATTATTTGTGTAATACGTCATTGTTTTGAATAAAACAATTCTAGGAGGTTGTATGCATTGAACATAAGCTATAAGCTACCTTCGAACTCATCTGACCTGTTTCCTTTTTATTATCAATGTATTTATTGAATAATCTGATATTGCTTTCAGAAGAAGCAGTCGAAGGTCAAGACTTCCCCAAGATCGCAACAATTTAAGGAAAGCAATTACATGGATCCAGCTCAAGGCCTATGCTTGGGTGCAGTCTTTGATATTGCAGCTACCAATGTAAATATTCACATCCTATCCATGTACAATGGCATGATTTTTTATATATTTTGTTTGAGTCTGAAATGTCGGTTCCAGGGACTTGATATGGGCCGAAGACTTTGCATAATTGGATTTTGTCGTTCCATCGAGATGTTAAGCGATGTAGTTGAGGACACTGTTTTGGAGCATGGTGGAGAAGTATGTACTTTGTATATTGCACAAAACCTTAATAAAGCCTGATTATTGACCGAAAAAGTTGGGCCTGGGTGGTCTATACAACCCAAGTCCAAACTTTTTTTTTGTTTCTTTCACCTATTTAATTTCATGATTGGTTTTTCGATACAATAATAATTATAAGTAAAGGACTACTAGAACGCATAAACACATGTTTTAATCGTTATACATAAAGCGGTTAGGTTAACACTTAACTGCCTCTCTTCTCTCTCCCGTTATAGTTGCTGATAAACACTATGTACAAGTGCTTACATAGTTCTCTATATAAAATTAGTTCTGTATTGAAGCACCCCTGATTTTTCGGGCTTCAGGCTTAACCCAGCCATTTAGGACTATCTTTTGGGGCTGAGACAGGCCCAAGCCTGTTTGTGCACCTGTAATGATAATTCATATTCATGCTGAACAGTACACATGTCTGGACTTATTAAGTTAATTTCTTTAATGATGTCAGGTGGTTGCAGCAGAGAAGGGTAGTAAAGGCGGACTAAATGAAAAGTTAAAATGACGGTTGCTGTGCCACTGCTTTGGGGGGTTCCTCCGGCTTCTGAATCACTTCAGATCGCTGTTCGTAGCGGTGGAGGAATTGTTGACAAGGTTTTCTGGCAGTGGAACTTCTGGTAAATGAATTCAAAATAAATAATCTTTTGTACATAAATTGCTGCAGAAAACTTATGTTGTATCATATCACTAACTTTAATAAGTGTATATCTAATCATTCATGTGAATATCAAATTGATTCAAGACAATTAGCATCTCTTTATAAATATTTTGTTTGTGTTTCAAGGGTATTAAACTCTTATGCATATAGATATATGAATTTTTTTTTACCTCTTGAACATGTTTCCAGTTTTCTGGATGTTAAGGTGGCACTACATTGACACGTGGCATGCCACATCATCACGGTTGACAACATGACAAACACTTGTGGCATGCCACATCATCATGATTCCTTAGGTGTATGTACATATGGCATGCCACATCGTGAAGATTGTTTATGTGAATATGTGATTTTATAACCATCTTACGATATTAAGTCCTAAAAACCATGTGAAAACAAATGAGACAAAAGAAGGATCAAACCATATAGACAAAAACAAAAGGTGAAACGGTTTATTTCTTGTATTCTTACCTACTTTAGTCTTTGATATTTGAACGTTGAGACGGTCAAAAACTTCCGACTCTCCTTTTATAAATAAAAGAGTGATTAATTTCAAGGTTTGTGGATGAAGCCTAGTATTTAGTATCATTTATAAAAAAAATCTACTAATCTCATACTTGTTATTTTCTAATTACACTAATTGCGTAATCCACTATAAATATTAATTTTGACAAATCACTTGTTCTACCACTGCGCGTAGAGGAGATCCAAGGGCAAAATATCATGATCAATCCATCATTAATCCAAAGGAGATGACATAAAACATGTCTGTCGTTGTCATTGATCCATCATTAACAAGAAAATTCGATGTTTTGTGTCTATATAAACCATAATCCAAGTATGTTTCAAACTTCAAAGTCACTTACGTTCAAAGGGGTGAGAGGAAGAGGGAATGGAAGTTATTCTTTCTTACAAGACAAGTTCAAACTTAAAAATGATTGGTTCACAAGAAAAAGAATCCAAAAACAACTGATATGTCCTTTGATCTTTATAAGAGTAATCGATTTAGATCTTATTTTTGGTAGTATAGATAACTTATATAAAATTAATACATGGTCAAGTTCCCAAAAGTTGAATCTTCCCATGGTGTTATGAATGTTTATTACTTGAATCTTCAGTAAATTCAGGAACATCTATATAACTATTTTGGAAAGGTGAAAACAAATATGATACTAATGTGTTCAACAAGACTTGGAACTCACAAGCAATAAGCTGTAAGGTTGTAGGATAGAAGCTCACATGAACTAGAAAACTCTACATAAATCCAAAAAGTTTTAACATAATCTGAAGCACAACACTAAATCAAAAGTAGTGTGAAGAACCCAAAGATGGCTCACGTCTTCTTGACATGAATATGACTCGTTGAACACAATTTTTCCTTTTACATTTTACATTTTTACGACTCTAAGTTTCCAACTTTATACCAAAAAAACCACAATTGTTGTTTGTATAAAGGTTACTTTTAAAGTAGAAAAACACTCATTCCTTTCTTACTTGTAACATAAACAAACAAGTTTAAGTTTTAACACATAAGAGCTTCCACAATGAAAAAAAACATAAAAACACCAATAAAATTTCTAGTCAGCTACCACACCATAAAAACATCCTCCCTTTCAAAACATCATAAACCTTCCCAATAAGAAAACTCAAAACATAAAAAAAAAACTGACACATCATCACCACATCTTTATTTATCTTTCTCTCTATATGTATATTTAATATAATTAAAAAAATATTGACCCTACCTCCTTTTTATTTTTAATGTTCATGATGAGAAACTTCCCCTAAGAGTATTCACATCTTATTCTTTATCTTTATCTATTAGAGCATTCACATCCCATTCCTTATCCTTATCCATATAATTACACTAAAATCACTACTTCTTCTCTCTCCTTTCAATTAAATAATATATTTTTATACCTTTTTCATTACCTTTTCTCTCTCCTTCACTCACAACCACTTTCAAAAATATTAAAAAATTTATAAGGATTGTACAGTGATTCTTCAAATATACCAATCCACAATAATTTTCTCTCTCCTTCACTCACAACCACTCAAATCATTCCATATAATATACCAAACACACTCACAGAAATATAAGGCATGGGTTGTGAATGCTCTAATTACACTAAAAATCACTACTTTTTCTCTCTCCTTTCAATTAAATAATATATTTTTATACCTTTTTCATTACCTTTTCTCTCTCATTCATTTACAACCACTTTTAAAAATATTAAAAATTTATAAGGATTGAACAGTGAATCCTTAAATTTACAGATGAACAGTAACATTTTCCTTCTCCTCCACTCACAACCACTCAAAATTATCCCATATAATTTAAGGACTCACACTCACATAATTATAAGGCATGGGTTGTGAATGCTTTAAAAAACATAACCCCCAATGTAAAAAACAACTTTATACATTTCTTGGTCTAAAAGAACCCTTAAAACGACCACTGGAGATTCCAATGGTCTAAAACTTGAAGTCGCGTCAGCTCGTAAATCTACCAGGTCAACCCTAAACGACTCGTTTAACCCCAAATTTGTTTAAGCTAATAATTTAATCAAAGAAATGACTCTAGGTGAAAATAGGTTGGTGAAAGGGTCCCACAAAAGGGTTGGTGAAATGGTGAGGTCTCCAACCAAAGAGAAGTTGTACGCTCTTCACACGTACAACCTTTGCTGCACGATGTACAACCTCACAATCCTCCACTCTTCACATCCGCACCTATAAATTCCCCACAACTCCCCCCACTCACTTCGAACCACCCATCTCTCTCTCATATTCTCCCCCGTATCTCTCTTAAGATCCCGATCAAACAACGGTACGTTCGATCACACCTCCAATTATCTGATTTCATCACCTGAATTTACGCTTTTGTTTGTTCAATTTCGTTGATTAGTGATCACTTTGATCTGTTGTTCGTGTTACTGCGTAAACGGTTATCAAAGAGATCTGCATTAGGGCTTAAATCAGAGCGTGTATGGTGGAAATGAAGATTTAAACTGAATTATTTGACGAAAAGGATTCGATGACACCTTTTGACATATGTGAAAACTAATAAGACCTGTGTGCGTTTGATTTGATAAGCTTCTACCTGCGTTCGTCATAGGTCTTATGCTAAGGGTTGTGGCAGCATCTTAACGGCCTCTTAATGGTTCAGACGTCTGGATGGTTCAGACGTCTGGATGGTTCAGACGTCTGGATGGTTCAGACGTCTGGATGGTTCAGACGTCTGGATGGTTCAGACGTCTGGATGGTTCAGACGTCTGGATGGTTCAGACGTCTGGATGGTTCAGACGTCTGGATGGTTCAGACGTCTGGATGGTTCAGACGTCTGGATGGTTCAGACGTCTGGATGGTTCAGACGTCTGGATGGTTCAGACGTCTGGATGGTTCAGACGTCTGGATGGTTCAGACGTCTGGATGGTTCAGACGTCTGGATGGTTCAGACGTCTGGATGGTTCAGACGTCTGGATGGTTCAGACGTCTGAATGGTTCAGCACTTAATGGTTCAGACTGTTTGTTTCGTGAGCAAATGTCTGAATGATTTAGACATTTGGCTCTTAATGATTAAACATTATATTAATGCTGAACGGTTAAACATTATATTAATGCTGAACGGTTAAACATTATATTAATGCTGAAATGCTGAATGGTTAAGAGATCTAATTCTGAATGGTTTAAAACTCTTATCTGAATTGGTCAGACATTTATCTTTAAATAGTTAAGCGATATACTAGCTATTAATGGTTTAGACCTCTTAAAGGTTCAACACTTTATGGTTCAGACCTCTTATTGTTCGGTACTTAATCATTCAGAAGTTGCCAAACAGCCCCTAAGTTTTGTTCACATGAAGTTTCTTTGTGTTAATAGTCTTTCGTTCAATTCTTGCATTAAAATACATATACATGATTCAAAATAGGTGTGTAAATGAACCATCTGAACACGTATAAGCCTTGTTGTTTGTTCGTTCAACTTTACTTGAACGAATGAACACAAACACTTATAAACGAGTTTTCTTGTTCATATTTGTTCGTTAAGCTATTTAACATGTTCGTGTCTGTTGGCTAACATTCTGAACACATTTAAATGACTATTAATGAACACAAACATGTACCAATAAAGTTAGGGAGTGTGAATAATTACCCGCTAGTTTGATTGCATTATCGTGATTTCTTAATAGTTATTGTGTTTTGTATCTATTTGTCACAGAGATGGAGACTTTTCTATTTACATCGGAGTCGGTGAACGAAGGACACCCAGACAAGCTTTGTGATCAAGTCTCGGACGCCATCCTTGATGCGTGTCTAGAACAAGATCCCGAAAGTAAAGTGGCCTGTGAGACCTGCACAAAGACCAATATGGTTATGGTCTTTGGTGAGATCACCACAAAGGCTAATGTAGACTATGAAAAGATCGTCCGTACAACCTGCAGAAACATTGGGTTCACGTCTCCTGAAGTCGGGCTTGATGCTGACAACTGCAAGGTTCTAGTTAACATCGAGCAACAAAGCCCGGATATCGCTCAGGGTGTGCATGGCCACCTCAGCAAGAAGCCTGAGGAAATTGGTGCAGGTGATCAAGGTCACATGTTTGGTTATGCAACTGATGAAACCCCTGAGCTTATGCCACTAACCCATGTGTTAGCAACCAAGCTCGGGGCTAAGCTAACTGAGGTTAGAAAGAACAAGACTTGCGCTTGGCTCAGGCCTGATGGCAAGACCCAAGTGACAGTTGAGTACCGTAATGATAACGGTGCTATGGTTCCCATCCGAGTTCACACCGTTCTCATCTCCACACAACATGATGAGACCGTGACTAATGATCAGATCGCAGCTGATCTCAAAGAGCATGTGATCAAACCAGTGATCCCGTCTCAGTATCTTGATGAAAACACCATTTTTCACTTGAACCCGTCTGGACGGTTTGTGATAGGTGGCCCCCATGGTGACGCAGGTCTCACCGGGAGGAAGATTATCATTGACACATACGGTGGATGGGGAGCTCATGGTGGCGGTGCTTTCTCTGGTAAGGACCCGACGAAGGTGGACAGGAGTGGTGCTTATATTGTAAGGCAAGCAGCTAAGAGTGTAGTGGCTTCAGGGCTTGCACGCAGGTGCATTGTTCAGGTTTCTTATGCTATTGGCGTGGCTGAACCGTTGTCTGTGTTTGTTGACACATATAAAACTGGAAAGATCCCGGATAAGGATATCCTTGCTCTGATTAAGGAGAATTTTGACTTCAGGCCGGGGATGATGGCGGTTAATCTTGACCTGAAGAGGGGTGGTAATTACAGGTATCAGAAGACTGCTGCTTATGGTCATTTTGGTCGTGAAGATCCCGATTTCACCTGGGAGACCCCCAAGATTCTCAAACCCAAAACTTGAATATAATTACACATTTACACTTTGGCGTCTTGAATCAGAACCATACTCGAATACCCATCCTATTATCTATCTCGAGTGTTTCAGGTTTTTCTAAGGCCAGAAGTTTGTCAACATGTTGTGTTTTCGGTACAATTTTTATTTGTTCTGTTTGGTTGGAAATGTGTAAGATTTCTGTTTTATATAAAAGCTAATATCTTTTGTTTTATTTCTTTGAATTTTTAACTTTTTTATTTAATTTGATTCATATCGTTAACTGATATTTGATACAATCCGATACACATCACATATCGTCTAAAGAAATTATGACTGAAAGATGCTACCAAAATATTCCAGAAGATGATCAAAGCGAAAAGAGATTTATAATTGTGACCATAAGATCAAAAAGTAATTCATTTGATTTGAAGTATTTATGTTATGAAGATTACATATATAGAAGTGACTTACATTGTAACATTACATCAAGGCTATCTAAGTTAGGAGTGCAACCACAAACGGTCATGCAGCCTCTCTTCACCAGCACCGAACATGGCATCAACCCTTTCACCGTCTCTATAGAAGTGGAAAGTAGGTGTGTACCGAATATGTTGGGTTGTTTCAGGGCACTCATCGATGTCTGCATACACAAAAGAAAGTTTCGGGAACTTGCTGCTTAGTTTGTTGAATGAGGGGAGGATGTCTGCACAAACACGACACCTGCACACAACAAAATAATAGAAGATAAAAATATTAGTTTAAACATGACAGTAGTCAGTGGCGGATCTATGTGTTAGGTTGAGGGCATGAAGGTCCCCTAAAGACGGTATTGAATTTATCTGCTAAAAAATGAGAGCACCTCGTCTAAACATTTACGCCTTTACTGTCTCGAAGTATTAAGATAATATCGCTCTTTTCTGACACATAAAACCTTTGATAAACAGTTGTTGTAGAATGAGTTAGGTATGATTATTTAGTTCCTACATTGAGGAAACGATGAATTAAACAAATAAACATACCCAGTATATCCCACTCAAGAACAGGGTCTGGGAGGGGTAGGTGGTGACGAGTCATACCCATAAAAATTTAGAATAAGAATAGACAATATTCTTAAGTATATTTTTAAGCATAACATACATCACATAAGCGTAGACATACCCATAAGCATAACACACATCAAATAAGCAGCATGTTTCACCTATAAATGACAAGTGTCGATTAAATACACATCATGCGAGGGGTCACACATCAAGTCTAACACAGATCCCACTAGAAGTCTTTAATTTTAATTCTACACCTCCACACACTCCTATCCTCGATCATGTGCTCAGAGAGATGCAACTCTACCATATCTCGCTTACTTATCTCGTCGCAAGTCAACTTAAGTCTTCCTCTACTCCTCCTACCGTCTAGGGTGATGTTCTCTACCCGTTTCGACCCATGATTATTTACTGCTGCTTCTTTTGCTAATGTTAACTACTCTTGGCTCCGAACATGGCATTGAGGATGTCTATTTATCCCAACCCGTTTCCCCCATGATTATTTACTGCTGCTTCTTTTGCTAATGTTAACTACTCTTGGCTCCCTGTGATGAAATTCATAGATCCGTCACGAATTGTGGCTTCATAGAACCGTAAAAGGAAGCTTACAACAGCAAATTACGATTTTCGTATAAAAGTAAAGCTAGATACTACAATTGATTATAAAACCCTTGATGGGTGTCGAAACAACCATTAGAGATTTTGGATTCACGCAAGTGTTAAGTTTTTGTTAAATGTACTACTTTTTTATTTGGGTATTTCATCAAACAACTTGTGTTCAAGTTTGGTTTACTAATCACAATTACTGAAATTGAAAACTGTGATGGTAGCAATCTGTATCCTATAGTTCAAAAAGATTATCACTTTAACATAGACAAGATTGTACGGATGCATCTAACAGAAATACTCTATAAAAGCAAAATCAGTTGTTTAAGAATTAGCAGATGACATACCAAGATGCACCGAAGTTGATGACCGCCTGCAACCATAGAAAATCAACACCGAAAAAAGCACAATTATATCGAAGATGATGAATGAAATTGAATTAAAAGTAGTAAAGATTCATACAGGGGATTTGGTGGTTCTGATTTCATGAAAGATTTCTCTGAGATTATCGTCGTTGGATGCAGTGATGAGGTTACCATGGGGATTGATTTGCTTTTGGGTTTTTGTTGCTTCCATGGCTTCTGTGAGGTTGATACCTTCGTTGGCTATGGCGGATGAAGACTTATCTTTACTCTTTCCCAATAAATCAGTTCTGATTATAATTTTATTTTATTGTTTTCTTTAAACATGGTTAGTATTACTAAAGTTGCTATATTTATCGACCCGAAGATTTGAACTTGAAACCTTCAAAATAAGCAAAACATCTCACCTTTCACTTGAACATTAAACCAAAGATCATTTGTTTTGTTTTTTATTCTTTTAGCTCTCGTTCTACTTTTAAATCTATCAAAAATTCATACTAGCTTTCTAGTCTTGAACTCCATCTTTTAAAATTAATAAAACATTATTCCTTAAAAAATTTTATGTATTTTATAAAAGCCATACACATGAGTTTTCCTAATCATCATTGTTTTAATTAAATAAAATACTTAATTTTTCTTTTCTATTAATTTTTTCTCTATCACTAACAACTACTTATAAAAAAATATAAAATAATAGATATGAGAAATGGATGATTATATGAGAGATAATTATAGTTTCTCTTGAAAATATAGAGGGTGGAAATGTGAATAGTGAACCTTATGTAGAAGTAAATTCACCTTTTTTTTGCTTTTATGATAATTTAGAGATGATAATATGAATGTGGATGTTTGATGTGAATACTTTAATATTATTTGAATCTCAACTTTCAAATAAAAATATATATTACATATCCAAGTGTCATTGGCCAAATGTCTATTAGTTATGAGCTATTGAAATATTAGCATAAGGTTATGTAGTCTAGTTGTAGTAAGATGTAAGATTTGTGTCATTAGTGGGTGTGACTTTTAATTCTCTAAGTAAATGGTTCCGAGTATAATTATAATTTTTATAGGGTTGACGCCAAGTCCATTTCTCTTTGTTGGATGAGTTGTCAAAGTCATTGCACGACACACCCTTGCGGTAGATTTTTTTGCGGATGATAGTGTGTTAATTGGCGAAAACAAACCAAGTCTGCATGCGCGGTTAGAAAACTGGCGAATAGCATTAGAAGGCAAGAGTCAATCGCTCAATGACCATGTACATGTATTGCAATTTTAGTAGAACAATAAATGAAAAGGGCACTCGCATCACCATTGAAGGCCAAGATGTACTACAAGTGACTAAATTTAAGTATGTAGGATCGTACGTACAAGAGGATGGAGAGATAGATAGTGATGTTACACACAGGATTTAGGCAAGATGGTATGGATAGAGGACGGTATCAGGGATACTTTGTGATAAAAGCTTTCTAACAAGATCAAAAGAAAAATTCTATAGAGTTGCGATTTGATCGGCTTTGCTATACGGAACTAACTACTGGGCTATCAAGAAGACACATACATGTAATATGAAGGTGACAGAATGCAAATGTTAAGGTGGATGTGGGACAAGACTCCGTAAGACCTTTGTTTAATATGCCTTTTGTTTACGACGAATAGGATTGCCTCCGGGCACCTTAGAATTGATTTGATTAGAACATGGCATTAAAGCATCCTGAAATGCTATTTTGACGAAACTCTGAGCCGTGAATGGGCTACAAGGTTAGACTGGATAGAAAATGATGCCCATAAAGATAGGTTGAGAGTCGTATAGTGGATAAGATAAGAGAATGGAGATTAAGATGGTTTAAGTATGTCAAAAAGAGACAGAATTCAACGCCAAGTAGAGTAATCGAGACTCTCATGATAGATGAGACGGGAAGCAGAGGCAAACCCAAACTGACTTGGGAAGAGTGGATTGGATAGAATTTGTTAGAAGTTTCATCTCTCGAGGGACATGATATAGGATAAAAGTAGTTGGTGACGCATGATTAAAGTTAATGATGTTTAGTGGAGAGTTCAGAAAGAGCTTACATATTACGTAGAATTAAGGTCAAGGATGTTTAGGTCCGTAGTATGGTTTTATAATCCTTTTAGTAGCCTTCACATGCGAGCATTTTTCTTGTTATAACTTCATCACCTATATATAATATGTGTTGCTTCTTGACTGTTATATATTGTGTATGTATGTTGTAACTTGTAAGATTCCATGGATACATGTTTTTAATATGGTACTTTGGTAGTAAAACGGATAGCATATGACCTAGTGTATACTCCTTGTCCATGTATGTTTCGTGTCGTCTATGATATTAGTAATCACTTAGTACGTGCTTAGTGTTAGTCTATAGTCACTATGTGGGTCGTGGCTATGTTTTGATACATGATGTGATGCTGTTGATTTGCTATTTAGTGTCTATGCTTCGTATTAGTTTATATTCTTCTTTGATTGTGTGAATTGCTATAAAGTTAGGATCTCATTGGAAACAATATTTCTATCCGATGTGATAGAGGTAAGACTGACTTATATCTCACCCTCCCTAGACTTCGTCAATAACTTTGCTTAGATGAGATTTTTTTGGGTATGATGATATTGATGATGAGAGTATATCTAAGTTGATATTAGAACTAATTGAAGTATAAAATGGATTATTTGTGTTCATTTTACTTTAAAAAATATTGTTTCAAGGTAAAGAAAAATAAATATGGGACGTGGGCATCCTGATTTTATGGGTTACTTGAATCAAATGAGTTTACACATAATTACACATAGAGATGACTACCATACATTATTCGCCCAAACATTCTTTAAATTAGTTGACACTAATAACGTGTAAGTCCACACTTGTTAATATGAATATGAGAAGATAATTTTTTGTAATGTGATAATAGTTTTGTTTGAATAAGTAACTGAAAACGTGAGATGTAACATATCGTTCTTCAATACCCAGAAGGCCACAAAACTCAAAATAATAGTGTGTGATGATGATTCATTTGTTTTTTTGTCTCTTGTTATAAATTTCTTAAAAAAGTCCAGGATACTTTGACATTTGAATTAAAACAAGCTAAATGTTTAAGTCTAACGAGGATAAGAACAAACACGAGCATACTTTAAAATACTAGTGTTTGATGAAGATGATGTACATACTACGTATTCAAAACAGGAGCTCATGTCGAAAATGCAGTGCATCATCATTGAATTTCATATACTTTTTTATGACGATTGTTGCATTCGAGTTGAGATTCTAGGGAGATAAAACTATCATTTATACTATATATTGTTACTTTTCCTAAAAGTAAAAGAAAGTATTACTGATCCTTGTTCTTGGTAGTTGAAATCAAGAATCAAAGCTTATTATTTTATGAAGAGAAACCCAATAAATTAAAGTGAATAGTTAACATAGAACTCCAAAACATAATGGCCATCACGTGTTCCTACATACAAGATCCAATCTCTGTCCACTAACATTTATCATGTATTAAAAGACATTAACATTCATCCTGCATTTTACTTGATATTGTGTTAGTTAAGCAGTGTATGTCTATAATGAAAAGGTTGGGTTCCGGTTATGTAGTGTATATTGTAATGTACTATGTATTTAGTATACAAACTAAGAATTGTTGATAAAATAACCCTGCGTATTAAAACAGATTAGAAAATAAAATCACCGCCGCGTTAGGTTCTAAAATCAAACCCTAAAATTGCTAAACCAAATTTGAGTAATGATATAGCTATTGTTTAGTTGATAGCCTTTTGACTTAGTGACACCTGATGTTTATCTCTGTTAAATTATTATCAGTATAAGTCCCACAAAGGGGATTCTAAGAATAGATTTTTTTGTGAGGACATATGTTTACTTTTAAAAAGGTAAAATTAGTATCTACGACATATTATCATATTAAATTTTCGAGAAAATAGCTAGATTATACTTGGTCTTGAGACTTTGATCATTTGACTTTTGCAAGATTATAAGTATTTAAAGATTAAAGATGCTTAAAAATGATATAGACAACTAAAGGGTTAATTATGTTATTTATCATTAGTTACATTCTATTCCTTTAAAATCTTGCAAAACCAAACATGTGATTGACAAAGAATGGAATTTGAAATACAATTCATCCTCCCAACTAAACGTACGGCAGATTCCGATTCGCAGATCCATTCCCTTTACAATTTTTTTTTCTTAAAAAACATTTTGTGAATCAAATGTTTCTGAAGTATAAAACAAAGGTGTGGTAAATATGTGCATGGTACGTATATACGAAACCAAAATATTGATGTTTGATTGAGAGAGAGCCGAGAGGTAGAAGGTGCAAATAAACATCTTTTCTCTTATGGAATAGGGCATAATGGATGTATTAGCGCCTTCCAACCTCTTAATGCGTGTCACTTCAAACGTCAGCCAAAATAAGTCAGGGGAGGTATTAACGCCTTCCAATCTCTTAATACTTCAACAATAAGCTAATTGTAAAAGCTTATTGAAAAATAAGATCTTTATACGATGTCACATAACATATTTTGTATTTTGACTTCATCATTATAACATTCGTGTGAAAAGTCACACATATATATCAATAAAAATGTTCAAGGATAGACAACCTAATTAACTTTTATTTTTTTATATCTTTACACAAAATTTTTGTCGAGGACCCACTCTATTTCTCTTAAAATTAGTTAGGGGCTGTTTGATAAAACTGACTGGGTAAGATCTGACTGTTTGATAAAACTGACTGGGTAAGATCTGACTGTGTCAGAAGCTGACCCAGTAAGAAGTTCTGACTGAGTCTGCATCTGACTGAAACTTGGCTGTTTGATTTTGTATCTAACTGACTCTGCTGAATGAAAAAATAACCTCTATATACACTTCTGTTAAATTTCTCTGTTAAATTTCTCTGCTAATTAAGTGTGAAATGATAAATAATATAATATATAATAATAATAATAATTATTATTATTATTATTATATTATTATTATTATATATATATATATATGTATATATATATATATTTAAAACTAATAAACCCAACACCCCTTCGGCACTTCCCTATAACCGACCCCCATCTTGCTTTCACTTCTTCACCAACCCTAGCAACCCTCGACGGCAGCCCTCCCGTCCCCGCAGTGGTCGACCCCCAATAACCATGTCCTTCTCAGGCGATCTAGCAACCTCGACATCCCCTTCGCTTCATTGATCACTCCCCCTTGGTACCCCGTAGTGCACTGGCAGCAGCGAAAGGGACAGGCTGCCGAGGGGTGGCCATCGGTGGTCGCGCCGGGGGGCAGTGTGTGGTGGTTCTGCGGCTGCCGGTCGGTGGTCGCGCAGGTGGGGCGGTGGGAGGGGTGGCCGTCGGTGGGTCAGCTGGTCAGCAATTGAGATTTCAAGGTCCGGGTCAGCAGCTGAGACCCGGTCAGCCAGGCTCGAAGCCGAAATCAAACGGGCTGACCGCTGATCGAGTCAGCGGGTCAGCCCAGTCAGCTGGGTCAGCACCAAAACAAACAGCCCCTTAGTTTATAACTCTTAAAATATCTATGACGGTAAACCAATATAAAATGATTAAATGATTTTTATCTTATGTTTTTAATTACAATAAAGGAAACTTCTAAGTGACATAAAAAGTAGTTAAAGCCTAAAGTGGTTATGAAATGATTAAATATGATAAGCAAAATCTATTTCATAGATTAATGGGAATCCGGACGCGAGGTTATTGTCTAAATTCAAGCTTTTGCGAGACGCTATCACTAGATGGATGATTGATTGTAAATCCAAAGAAAGGGAGGAACGGGTTATTTTGGAGAAAGAGGTGAAGGGTTTGGATAAAATTATGGAGGATCGGGATTTGTTAGAAGAAGAGATCTGGTCATTTAGTGAAATCAAAAGACGGCTAGGCGAGTTGGATAATCTCAGTTATCGGGATTTGAAGCAAAAGGCGAGGTGTAACTGGGCGATTCATGGAGATGAAAATTCGCGTTATTTTTATGGCTTCATTAATAAACGCAAAGCTGCAAATTATTTTATGGGGTTGGAGGTTAATGGTGTGTGGGAAACAAACCCGGTGCTTATTAAGAAGGAGGTGCTACGTTTCTTCTCTGGTAAGTTTAAAGAATCTATCACACATCGGCCTCGGTTGGTTGGTTATGGTTTTTCGGTGTTATCATTGGAGGAGGCGGACTCGTTAATTTGTGAATTTTCCACGTCTGAGATCAAGAAAGCGGTATTTGAATGTGGCAGCGACAAATCTCCTGGACCGGATGGTTTCAATTACAGGTTCATCCGGTCTTTTTGGGATCTATTCGAGAAGGACTTCGTGGATGTTCTCGGCCATTTTTATAGTTCTAAAAGATTCTATCCGGGAGTAGGGTCTTCTTTATCACTTTGATTCCTAAGGTAAATAATCCGTATGCTTTGGGTGACTTTAGGCCGATAAGTCTCATTGGGTGTATTTTAAAGACTGTGTCGAAAGGTGTTAGTGAATCGGTTGAAAACTGTTATCAACAAAGTTGTGTCAGAGCATCAGTCGGCTTTTCTTTCCGGGAGGTATATTCTTGATGGCCCTTTGGTGGCTAATGAGGTTATAACGTGGGCTAAGAAGAGGGAGAGAAGAATTTTCATGTTCAAGATTGACTTTGATAAAGCCTATGATAATGTTAATTGGGAGTTCTTGTTATCGGTTCTCGCTCAGATGGGGTTTTCTTCGGATTGGTGCGACTGGATTCGTGGTATTTTGTTGGCGACTAGAGCATCAGTTTTGTTAATGGTTCCCCTACGTTCGAGTTTGGGTGTCAAAAAGGCATTCGTCAAGGTGACCCGCTCTCGCCTTTTCTCTTTATTATTCTGATGGAGGCCTTTTCAGGTATGATGAAGCAAGCCTCTGATATAGGTGCGTTTCATGGTATTATTCTTCCTAATGATGGTCCCAAGTTATCCCATCTCTATATGCGGATGATGCGATGATTATGGGAGACTAGTCTTCTTTTAATTTTGATAACCTGAAACGTATTCTCCGTATTTTTTACTTATGCTCGGGGCTTAAGATTAATCTTCATAAGTCAGTGCTATTTGGTGTTGGTGTAGAAGATGGTGAGATTGATAGCCAAGCTGGGAGTATGGGATGTAAGGCGGGTAGAATCCCATTTCCTTATCTTGGGATTAAGATTGGCGCTAACATGAATAGGGTGGCTAATTGGGAGCCGGTTGTGTCCAAGTTCAAGCAGAGACTTTCTAAATGGAAAGCTAACTCTTTATCTATTGCCGGACGGTTAACTCTTATTAAATCGGTGTTGGATAGTCTCCCCACATACTATTTCTCGCTTTTTAAGGCTCCAAAGAAGGTTATTAATGATTTGAAAGCTTTGATGAGAAGATTTTTATGTTGGATAGTCTCCCCACATACTATTTCTCGCTTTTTAAGGCACCAAAGAAGGTTATTAATGTTGGATAGTCTCCCCACATATTATTATTATTATCATTATTATTATTATCGTTATTATTATTATTATCATTATTATTATCATTATTATTATTATCATTATTATTATTATTACTATTATTACTATTATTACTATTATTACTATTATTACTATTATTACTAGTATTACTAGTATTACTAGTATTACTAGTATTATTACAATTATTACTATTATTACTATTATTACTACTATTACTACTATTACTATTATTACTATTACTATTATTACTATTATTACTATTATTACTATTATTGTTATTATTGTTACTATTGTTACTATTGTTACTATTCTTACTATTCTTACTATTCTTACTATTCTTACTATTCTTACTATTCTTACTATTCTTACTATTCTTACTATTCTTACTATTCTTACTATTCTTACTATTCTTACTATTCTTACTATTCTTACTATTCTTACTATTCTTACTATTCTTACTATTCTTACTATTCTTACTATTCTTACTATTCTTACTATTCTTACTACGGTCACTACGTCACTACGGTCACTACGGTCACTACGGTCACTACGGTCACTACGGTCACTACGGTCACTACGGTCACTACCGTCACTACCGTCACTACGGTCACCACCGTCACCACCGTCACCACCGTCACCACCGTCACCACCCTCACCACCCTCACCACCCTCACCCCCTCACCACCTCACCACCCTCACCACCCTCACCACCCTCACCACCCTCACCACCCTCACCACCCTCACCACCCTCACCACCCTCACCACCCTCACCACCCTCACCACCCTCACCACCCTCACCACCCTCACCACCCTCACACCCACCCTCACCACCCCTCACCACCCTCACCACCCTCACCACCCTCACCACCCTCCCCTCACCACCCTCACCCCCCTCACCACACCCCTCACCACCCTCACACCACCCTCCCACCCTCACCACCCTCACCACCCTCACACCCTCCACCACCCTCACCACCCTCACCACCCTCACCACCCTCACCACCCTCACCACCCTCACCACACTCCCCACACCCTCACCACCCTCACCACCCTCACCACCACTCACCACCCTCACCACCCTCACCACCCTCACCACCCTCACCACCCTCACCACCCTCACCACCCTCACCACCTCACCACCCTCACCACCCTCCCACCCTCACCACCCTCACCACCCTCACCACCCTCACCACCCTCACCACCCTCACCACCCTCACCACCCTCACCACCCTCACCACCCTCACCCACCCTCACCACCCTCACCACCCTCACCACCCTCACCACCCTCACCACCCTCACCACCCTCACCACCCTCACCACCCTCACCACCCTCACCACCCTCCCACCCTCACCACCCTCACCACCCTCACCACCCTCACCACCCTCACCACCCTCACCACCCCACCCCCCTCACCACCCTCACCACCCTCACCCCCTCACCACCCTCACCACCCCACCCTCCCCACCCTCACCACCCTCACACCCTCACCACCCTCACCACCCTCACCACCCTCACACTCACCACCCACCACCCTCACCACCCTCACCACCCTCACCACCCTCACCACCCTCACCACCCTCACCACCCTCACACCCTCACCACCCTCACCACCCTCACCCCCCTCACCACCCTCACCACCCTCACCACCTCACCACCCTCACCACCCTCACCACCCTCACCACCCTCACCACCCCTCACCACCCTCACCACCCTCACCACCCCTCACCACCCTCACCACCCCACCACCCTCACCACCCTCACACCTCACCACCCTCACCACCCTCACCACCCTCACCACCCTCACCACCCTCACCACCCTCACCACCCTCACCACCCTCACCACCCTCACCACCCTCACCACCCTCACCACCCTCACCACCCTCACCACCCTCACCACCCTCACCCACCCTCACCACCCTCACCACCTCACCACCCTCACCACCCTCACCACCCCACCACCCTCCCCACACCCTCACACACAACCCTCACCACCCTCACCACCCTCACCCACCCTCACCACCCTCACCACCCTCACCACCTCACCACCCTCACCACCCTGACCACCCCTGACCACCCTGACCACACCTGACCACCTGACCACCCTGACCACCCTGACCACCCTGACCACCCTGACCACCCTGACCACCCTGACCACCCTGACCACCCTGACCACCCTGACCACCCTGACCACCCTGACCCCCTGACCACCCTGACCACCCTGACCCCCTGACCACCCTGACCACCCTGACCACCCTGACCACCCTGACCACCCTGACCACCCTGACCACCCTGACCACCCCCCTGACCACCCTGACACCCTGACCACCCTGACCCCCTGACCACCCTGACCCACACCCTGACCACCCTGACCACCCTGACCACCCTGACCACCCTGACCACCCTGACCACCCTGACCACCCTGACCACCCTGACCACCCTGACCACCCTGACACACCCTGACCACCCTGACCACCCTGACCACCCTGACCACCCTGACCACCCTGACCACCCTGACCACCCTGACCACCCTGACCACCCTGACCACCCTGACCACCCTGACCACCCTGACCACCCTGACCACCCTGACCACCGTGACCACGTGACCACCGTGACCACCGTGACCACCG
>CM044009.1:81572260-81587260 GCA_024085815.1 Flaveria linearis
TAATCGATTGAAACCATAGGGCTTCATTCCCTATTAGAAATCGAGCATATAGGTAGTTTTAATTACCTGTTTTGAAGTTCGAAGGAGGGTATTCGATTGGTTGCAGGTTCGCGACAGGGAGGTAATCAACTTCGATTTATAGGTGTGTTTTAGGTGCGATTTCGAATGGCATTCAACTGGGGACTTATATAGGATCGTTCGTGTCAATTTAATTTGATTATCAATATAGTTAGTGGGTGTTTGTGACCCGGTTTTTGGTCGATAATGGGGTGGTCGGGTTGGGTGGGTTTTGCACTACCATTTTTAAATTAAAAAGGGGTGTAAGTTCGAGTCACACACTAGAAGCTGTCGGTAGCTTTTGATCGAGTCAAAACCGTGTGTTTCGTGGCTATTGGGATCGCCGGAAGGCCGCCGGAAAGGGTGGCCGGAGATGGTATCGACGGGAACGGGCGGTGGGTTGGGGTTTTTAAGAAATTACAGAAATGTGTTTTTAATATGTTATCATTTTATGATTTAAGTTTATAAAAAACAAGTTTTAGAAACTACAAAACTAACCCTGAACTTTATTAATCAATTTAATAATTTTATAAATTATTATAATAACAATATTTTCATTATTATTAATATTATCATTATTAACATTATTATTTTTAATAATATTATTATTATTATTATTATTGTTATTATTTTTATTATTAACATTATCATAAATAATAATAAATATAAAAATAAACTATAAATTCACATATAAAAAAAATTTATTAAATCATGAAATTTTCGGGTTGTCACAATTATCGTTATTGTCATTATCGTTATTGTCATTATCGTTATTGTCATTATCGTTATGTCATTATCGTTATTATCATTATCGTTATTGTCATTATCGTTATTGTCATTATCGTTATTGTCATTATCGTTATTGTCATTATCGTTATTGTCATTATCGTTATTGTCATTATCGTTATTGTCAATATCGTTATTGTCATTATCGTTATTGTCATTATCGTTATTGTCATTATCGTTATTGTCATTATCGTTATGTCATTATCGTTATGTCATTATCGTTATTGTCATTATCGTTATTGTATTATCGTTATTGTCATTATCGTTATTGTCATTATCGTTTTTGTCATTATCGTTTTGTCATTATCGTTGTTGTCATTATCGTTGTTGTCATTATCGTTGTTGTCATTATCGTTGTTGTCATCATCGTTGTTGTCATCATCGTTGTTGTCATCATCGTTGTTGTCATTATCGTTGTTGTCATTATCGTTGTTGTCATTATCGTTGTTGTCATTATCGTTGTTGTCATTATCGTTGTTGTCATTATCGTTGTTGTCATTATCGTTGTTGTCATTATCGTTGTTGTCATTATCGTTGTTGTCATTATCGTGGTTGTCATTATCGTTGTTGTCATTATCGTTGTTGTCATTATCGTTGTTGTCATTATCGTTGTTGTCATTATCGTTGTTGTCATTATCGTTGTTGTCATTATCGTTGTTGTCATTATCGTTGTTGTCATTATCGTTGTTGTCATTATCGTTGTTGTCATTATCGTTGTTGTCATTATCGTTGTTGTCATTATCGTTGTTGTCATTATCGTTGTTGTCATTATCGTTGTTGTCATTATCGTTGTTGTCATTATCGTTGTTGTCATTATCGTTGTTGTCATTATCGTTGTTGTCATTATCGTTGTTGTCATTATCGTTGTTGTCATTATCGTTGTTGTCATTATCGTTGTTGTCATTATCGTTGTTGTCATTATCGTTGTTGTCATTATCGTTGTTGTCATTATCGTTGTTGTCATTATCGTTGTTGTCATTATCGTTGTTGTCATTATCGTTGTTGTCATTATCGTTGTTGTCATTATCGTTGTTGTCATTATCGTTGTTGTCATTATCGTTGTTGTCATTATCGTTGTTGTCATTATCGTTGTTGTCATTATCGTTGTTGTCATTATCGTTGTTGTCATTATCGTTGTTGTCATTATCGTTGTTGTCATTATCGTTGTTGTCATTATCGTTGTTGTCATTATCGTTGTTGTCATTATCGTTGTTGTCATTATCGTTGTTGTCATTATCGTTGTTGTCATTATCGTTGTTGTCATTATCGTTGTTGTCATTATCGTTGTTGTCATTATCGTTGTTGTCATTATCGTTGTTGTCATTATCGTTGTTGTCATTATCGTTGTTGTCATTATCGTTGTTGTCATTATCGTTGTTGTCATTATCGTTGTTGTCATTATCGTTGTTGTCATTATCGTTGTTGTCATTATCGTTGTTGTCATTATCGTTGTTGTCATTATCGTTGTTGTCATTATCGTTGTTGTCATTATCGTTGTTGTCATTATCGTTGTTGTCATTATCGTTGTTGTCATAATCGTTGTTGTCATAATCGTTGTTGTCATTGTCGTTGTTGTCATTGTCGTTGTTGTCATTGTCGTTGTTGTCATAATCGTTGTTGTCATTATCGTTGTTGTCATTATCGTTGTTGTCATTATCGTTGTTGTCATTATCGTTGTTGTCATTATCGTTGTTGTCATTATCGTTGTTGTCATTATCGTTGTTGTCATTATCGTTGTTGTCATTATCGTTGTTGTCATTATCGTTGTTGTCATTATCGTTGTTGTCATTATCGTTGTTGTCATTATCGTTGTTGTCATTATCGTTGTTGTCATTATCGTTGTTGTCATTATCGTTGTTGTCATTATCGTTGTTGTCATTATCGTTGTTGTCATATCGTTGTTGTCATTATCGTTGTTGTCATTATCGTTGTTGTCATTATCGTTGTTGTCATTATCGTTGTTGTCATTATCGTTGTTGTCATTATCGTTGTTGTCATTATCGTTGTTGTCATTATCGTTGTTGTCATTATCGTTGTTGTCATTATCGTTGTTGTCATTATCGTTGTTGTCATTATCGTTGTTGTCATTATCGTTGTTGTCATTATCGTTGTTGTCATTATCGTTGTTGTCATTATCGTTGTTGTCATTATCGTTGTTGTCATTATCGTTGTTGTCATTATCGTTGTTGTCATTATCGTTGTTGTCATTATCGTTGTTGTCATTATCGTTGTTGTCATTATCGTTGTTGTCATTATCGTTATTGTCATTATCGTTTTGTCATTATCGTTATTGTCATTATCGTTATTGTCATTATCGTTATTGTCATTATCGTTCTTGTCATTATCGTTTTGTCATTATCGTTATTGTCATTATCGTTATTGTCATTATCGTTATTGTCATTATCGTTATGTCATTATCGTTATTTTCATTATCGTTATTGTCATTATCGTTATTGTCATTATCGTTATTGTCATTATCGTTATTGTCATTATCGTTATTGTCATTATCGTTATTGTCATTATCGTTATTGTCATTATCGTTATTGTCATTATCGTTATTGTCATTATCGTTATTGTCATTATCGTTATTGTCATTATCGTTATTGTCATTATCGTTATTGTCATTATCGTTATTGTCATTATCGTTATTGTCATTATCGTTATTGTCATTATCGTTATTGTCATTATCGTTATTTTCATTATCGTTATTGTCATTATCGTTATTGTCATTATCGTTATTGTCATTATCGTTATTGTCATTATCGTTATTGTCATTATCGTTATTGTCATTATCGTTATTGTCATTATCGTTATTGTCATTATCGTTATTGTCATTATCGTTATTGTCATTATCGTTATTGTCATTATCGTTATTGTCATTATCGTTATTGTCATTATCGTTATTGTCATTATCGTTATTGTCATTATCGTTATTGTCATTATCGTTATTGTCATTATCGTTATTGTCATTATCGTTATTGTCATTATCGTTATTGTCATTATCGTTATTGTCATTATCGTTATTGTCATTATCGTTATTGTCATTATCGTTATTGTCATTATCGTTATTGTCATTATCGTTATTGTCATTATCGTTATTGTCATTATCGTTATTGTCATTATCGTTATTGTCATTATCGTTATTGTCATTATCGTTATTGTCATTATCGTTATTGTCATTATCGTTATTGTCATTATCGTCATTGTCTTTATCGTTATTGTCATTATCGTTATTGTCATTATCGTTATTGTCATTATCGTTATTGTCATTATCGTTATTGTCATTATCGTTATTGTCATTATCGTTATTGTCATTATCGTTATTGTCATTATCGTTATTGTCATTATCGTTATTGTCATTATCGTTATTGTCATTATCGTTATTGTCATTATCGTTATTGTCATTGTCGTTATTGTCATTGTCGTTATTGTCATTATCGTTATTGTCATTATCGTTATTGTCATTATCGTTATTGTCATTATCGTTATTGTCATTATCGTTATTTTCATTATCGTTATTTTCATTATCGTTATTGTCATTATCGTTATTGTCATTATCGTTATTGTCATTATCGTTATTGTCATTATCGTTATTGTCATTATCGTTATTGTCATTATCGTTATTGTCATTATCGTTATTGTCATTATCGTTATTGTCATTATCGTTATTGTCATTATCGTTATTGTCATTATCGTTATTGTCATTATCGTTATTTCATTATCGTTATTGTCATTATCGTTATTGTCATTATCGTTATTGTCATTATCGTTATTGTCATTATCGTTATTGTCATTATCGTTATTGTCATTATCGTTATTGTCATTATCGTTATTGTCATTATCGTTATTGTCATTATCGTTATTGTCATTATCGTTATTGTCATTATCGTTATTGTCATTATCGTTATTGTCATTATCGTTATTGTCATTATCGTTATTGTCATTATCGTTATTGTCATTATCGTTATTGTCATTATCGTTATTGTCATTATCGTTATTGTCATTATCGTTATTGTCATTATCGTTATTGTCATTATCGTTATTGTCATTATCGTTATTGTCATTATCGTTATTGTCATTATCGTTATTGTCGTTATCGTTATTGTCGTTATCGTTATTGTCGTTATCGTTATTGTCGTTATCGTTATTGTCGTTATCGTTATTGTCGTTATCGTTATTGTCGTTATCGTTATTGTCGTTATCGTTATTGTCGTTATCGTTATTGTCGTTATCGTTATTGTCGTTATCGTTATTGTCGTTATCGTTATTGTCGTTATCGTTATTGTCGTTATCGTTATTGTCGTTATCGTTATTGTCGTTATCGTTATTGTCGTTATCGTTATTGTCGTTATCGTTATTGTAATTATCGTTATTGTCATTATCGTTATTGTCATTATCGTTATTGTCATTATCGTTATTGTCATTATCGTTATTGTCATTATCGTTATTGTCATTATCGTTATTTTCATTATCGTTATTGTCATTATCGTTATTGTCATTATCGTTATTGTCGTTATCGTTATTGTCATTATCGTTATTGTCATTATCGTTATTGTCATTATCGTTATTGTCATTATCGTTATTGTCATTATCGTTATTGTCATTATCGTTATTGTCATTATCGTTATTGTCATTATCGTTATTGTCATTATCGTTATTGTCATTATCGTTATTGTCATTATCGTTATTGTCATTGTCGTTATTGTCATTGTCGTTATTGTCATTGTCGTTATTGTCATTGTCGTTATTGTCATTGTCGTTATTGTCATTGTCGTTATTGTCATTGTCGTTATTGTCATTGTCGTTATTGTCATTGTCGTTATTGTCATTGTCGTTATTGTCATTTATCGTTAGTGTCATTATCGTTACTGTCATTATCGTTACTGTCATTATCGTTACTGTCATTATCGTTACTGTCATTATCGTTACTGTCATTATCGTTACTGTCATTATCGTTAGTGTCATTATCGTTAGTGTCATTATCGTTAGTGTCATTATCGTTACTGTCATTATCGTTACTGTCATTATCGTTACTGTCATTATCGTTACTGTCATTATCGTTACTGTCATTATCGTTACTGTCATTATCGTTACTGTCATTATCGTTACTGTCATTATCGTTAGTGTCATTATCGTTAGTGTCATTATCGTTAGTGTCATTATCGTTAGTGTCATTATCGTTAGTGTCATTATCGTTACTGTCATTATCGTTACTGTCATTATCGTTACTGTCATTATCGTTACTGTCATTATCGTTACTGTCATTATCGTTACTGTCATTATCGTTGCTGTCATTATCGTTGCTGTCATTATCGTTGCTGTCATTATCGTTGCTGTCATTATCGTTGCTGTCATTATCGTTGCTGTCATTATCGTTGCTGTCATTATCGTTGCTGTCATTATCGTTGCTGTCATTATCGTTGCTGTCATTATCGTTGTTGTCATTATCGTTGTTGTCATTATCGTTGTTGTCATTATCGTTGTTGTCATTATCGTTGTTGTCATTATCGTTGTTGTCATTATCGTTGTTGTCATTATCGTTGTTGTCATTATCGTTGTTGTCATTATCGTTGTTGTCATTATCGTTGTTGTCATTATCGTTGTTGTCATTATCGTTGTTGTCATTATCGTTGTTGTCATTATCGTTGTTGTCATTATCGTTGTTGTCATTATCGTTGTTGTCATTATCGTTGTTGTCATTATCGTTATTGTCATTATCGTTATTGTCATTATCGTTATTGTCATTATCGTTATTGTCATTATCGTTATTGTCATTATCGTTATTGTCATTATCGTTATTGTCATTATCGTTATTGTCATTATCGTTATTGTCATTATCGTTATTGTCATTATCGTTATTGTCATTATCGTTATTGTCATTATCGTTATTGTCATTATCGTTATTGTCATTATCGTTATTGTCATTATCGTTATTGTCATTATCGTTATTTCATTATCGTTATTTTCATTATCGTTATTTTCATTATCGTTATTGTCATTATCGTTATTGTCATTATCGTTATTGTCATTATCGTTATTGTCATTCTCGTTATTGTCATTGTCGTTATTGTCATTGTCGTTATTGTCATTGTCGTTATTGTCATTGTCGTTATTGTCATTGTCGTTATTGTCATTGTCGTTATTGTCATTGTCGTTATTGTCATTGTCGTTATTGTCATTGTCGTTAGTGTCATTGTCGTTAGTGTCATTGTCGTTAGTGTCATTGTCGTTAGTGTCATTGTCGTTACTGTCATTATCGTTACTGTCATTATCGTTACTGTCATTATCGTTACTGTCATTATCGTTACTGTCATTATCGTTACTGTCATTATCGTTACTGTCATTATCGTTATGTCATTATCGTTATTGTCATTATCGTTATTGTCATTATCGTTATTGTCATTATCGTTATTGTCATTATCGTTATTGTCGTTATCGTTATTGTCGTTATCGTTATTGTCGTTATCGTTATTGTCGTTATCGTTATTGTCGTTATCGTTATTGTCGTTATCGTTATTGTCGTTATCGTTATTGTCCTTATCGTTATTGTCCTTATCGTTATTGTCCTTATCGTTATTGTCCTTATCGTTATTGTCATTATCGTTATTGTCATTATCGTTATTGTCATTATCGTTATTGTCATTATCGTTATTGTCATTATCGTTATTGTCATTATCGTTATTGTCATTATCGTTATTGTCATTATCGTTATTGTCATTATCGTTATTGTCATTATCGTTATTGTCATTATCGTTATTGTCATTATCGTTATTGTCATTGTCGTTATTGTCATTGTCGTTATTGTCATTGTCGTTATTGTCATTGTCGTTATTGTCATTGTCGTTATTGTCATTGTCGTTATTGTCATTGTCGTTATTGTCATTGTCGTTATTGTCATTGTCGTTATTGTCATTGTCGTTATTGTCATTGTCGTTATTGTCATTGTCGTTATTGTCATTGTCGTTATTGTCATTGTCGTTATTGTCATTGTCGTTATTGTCATTGTCGTTATTGTCATTGTCGTTATTGTCATTGTCGTTATTGTCATTATCGTTACTGTCATTATCGTTACTGTCATTATCGTTACTGTCATTATCGTTACTGTCATTATCGTTACTGTCATTATCGTTACTGTCATTATCGTTAGTGTCATTATCGTTAGTGTCATTATCGTTAGTGTCATTATCGTTAGTGTCATTATCGTTAGTGTCATTATAGTTACTGTCATTATCGTTACTGTCATTATCGTTACTGTCATTATCGTTACTGTCATTATCGTTACTGTCATTATCGTTACTGTCATTATCGTTACTGTCATTATCGTTACTGTCATTATCGTTAGTGTCATTATCGTTAGTGTCATTATCGTTACTGTCATTATCGTTACTGTCATTATCGTTACTGTCATTATCGTTACTGTCATTATCGTTACTGTCATTATCGTTACTGTCATTATCGTTGCTGTCATTATCGTTGCTGTCATTATCGTTGCTGTCATTATCGTTGCTGTCATTATCGTTGCTGTCATTATCGTTGCTGTCATTATCGTTGCTGTCATTATCGTTGCTGTCATTATCGTTGCTGTCATTATCGTTGCTGTCATTATCGTTGCTGTCATTATCGTTGCTGTCATTATCGTTGCTGTCATTATCGTTGCTGTCATTATCGTTGCTGTCATTATCGTTGCTGTCATTATCGTTGCTGTCATTATCGTTGCTGTCATTATCGTTGCTGTCATTATCGTTGCTGTCATTATCGTTGTGTCATTATCGTTGTTGTCATTATCGTTGTTGTCATTATCGTTGTTGTCATTATCGTTGTTGTCATTATCGTTGTTGTCATTATCGTTGTTGTCATTATCGTTGTTGTCATTATCGTTGTTGTCATTATCGTTGTTGTCATTTCGTTATTTTCATTTTCGTTATTGTCATTATCGTTACTGTCATTATCGTTACTGTCATTATCGTTATTGTCATTATCGTTATTGTCATTATCGTTATTGTCATTATCGTTATTGTCATTATCGTTATTGTCATTATCGTTATTGTCATTATCGTTATTGTCATTATCGTTATTGTCATTATCGTTATTGTCATTATCGTTATTGTCATTATCGTTATTGTCATTATCGTTATTGTCATTATCGTTATTGTCATTATCGTTATTGTCATTATCGTTATTGTCATTATCGTTATTGTCATTGTCGTTATTGTCATTGTCGTTATTGTCATTGTCGTTATTGTCATTGTCGTTATTGTCATTGTCGTTATTGTCATTGTCGTTATTGTCATTGTCGTTATTGTCATTGTCGTTATTGTCATTGTCGTTATTGTCATTGTCGTTATTGTCATTGTCGTTATTGTCATTGTCGTTATTGTCATTGTCGTTATTGTCATTGTCGTTATTGTCATTGTCGTTATTGTCATTGTCGTTATTGTCATTGTCGTTATTGTCATTGTCGTTATTGTCATTGTCGTTATTGTCATTATCGTTACTGTCATTATCGTTACTGTCATTATCGTTACTGTCATTATCGTTACTGTCATTATCGTTACTGTCATTATCGTTACTGTCATTATCGTTAGTGTCATTATCGTTAGTGTCATTATCGTTAGTGTCATTATCGTTAGTGTCATTATCGTTAGTGTCATTATCGTTACTGTCATTATCGTTACTGTCATTATCGTTACTGTCATTATCGTTACTGTCATTATCGTTACTGTCATTATCGTTACTGTCATTATCGTTACTGTCATTATCGTTACTGTCATTATCGTTAGTGTCATTATCGTTACTGTCATTATCGTTACTGTCATTATCGTTACTGTCATTATCGTTACTGTCATTATCGTTACTGTCATTATCGTTACTGTCATTATCGTTACTGTCATTATCGTTGCTGTCATTATCGTTGCTGTCATTATCGTTGCTGTCATTATCGTTGCTGTCATTATCGTTGCTGTCATTATCGTTGCTGTCATTATCGTTGCTGTCATTATCGTTGCTGTCATTATCGTTGCTGTCATTATCGTTGCTGTCATTATCGTTGCTGTCATTATCGTTGCTGTCATTATCGTTGCTGTCATTATCGTTGCTGTCATTATCGTTGCTGTCATTATCGTTGCTGTCATTATCGTTGCTGTCATTATCGTTGCTGTCATTATCGTTGCTGTCATTATCGTTGTTGTCATTATCGTTGTTGTCATTATCGTTGTTGTCATTATCGTTGTTGTCATTATCGTTGTTGTCATTATCGTTGTTGTCATTATCGTTGTTGTCATTATCGTTGTTGTCATTATCGTTGTTGTCATTATCGTTGTTGTCATTATCGTTGTTGTCATTTTCGTTATTTCATTATCGTTATTGTCATTATCGTTACTGTCATTATCGTTATTGTCATTATCGTTATTGTCATTATCGTTATTGTCATTATCGTTATTGTCATTATCGTTATTGTCATTATCGTTATTGTCATTATCGTTATTGTCATTATCGTTATTGTCATTATCGTTATTGTCATTATCGTTATTGTCATTATCGTTATTGTCATTATCGTTATTGTCATTATCGTTATTGTCATTATCGTTATTGTCATTATCGTTATTGTCATTATCGTTATTGTCATTATCGTTATTGTCATTATCGTTATTGTCATTATCGTTATTGTCATTGTCGTTATTGTCATTGTCGTTATTGTCATTGTCGTTATTGTCATTGTCGTTATTGTCATTGTCGTTATTGTCATTGTCGTTATTGTCATTGTCGTTATTGTCATTGTCGTTATTGTCATTGTCGTTAGTGTCATTGTCGTTAGTGTCATTGTCGTTAGTGTCATTGTCGTTAGTGTCATTGTCGTTAGTGTCATTGTCGTTAGTGTCATTGTCGTTAGTGTCATTGTCGTTAGTGTCATTGTCGTTACTGTCATTGTCGTTACTGTCATTGTCGTTACTGTCATTATCGTTACTGTCATTATCGTTACTGTCATTATCGTTACTGTCATTATCGTTACTGTCATTATCGTTACTGTCATTATCGTTACTGTCATTATCGTTACTGTCATTATCGTTACTGTCATTATCGTTACTGTCATTATCGTTACTGTCATTATCGTTACTGTCATTATCGTTACTGTCATTATCGTTACTGTCATTATCGTTACTGTCATTATCGTTACTGTCATTATCGTTACTGTCATTATCGTTACTGTCATTATCGTTACTGTCATTATCGTTACTGTCATTATCGTTACTGTCATTATCGTTACTGTCATTATCGTTACTGTCATTATCGTTACTGTCATTATCGTTACTGTCATTATCGTTACTGTCATTATCGTTACTGTCATTATCGTTACTGTCATTATCGTTACTGTCATTATCGTTACTGTCATTATCGTTACTGTCATTATCGTTACTGTCATTATCGTTACTGTCATTATCGTTACTGTCATTATCGTTACTGTCATTATCGTTACTGTCATTATCGTTACTGTCATTATCGTTACTGTCATTATCGTTACTGTCATTATCGTTACTGTCATTATCGTTACTGTCATTATCGTTACTGTCATTATCGTTACTGTCATTATCGTTACTGTCATTATCGTTACTGTCATTATCGTTACTGTCATTATCGTTACTGTCATTATCGTTACTGTCATTATCGTTACTGTCATTATCGTTACTGTCATTATCGTTACTGTCATTATCGTTACTGTCATTATCGTTACTGTCATTATCGTTACTGTCATTATCGTTACTGTCATTATCGTTACTGTCATTATCGTTACTGTCATTATCGTTACTGTCATTATCGTTACTGTCATTATCGTTACTGTCATTATCGTTACTGTCATTATCGTTACTGTCATTATCGTTACTGTCATTATCGTTACTGTCATTATCGTTGCTGTCATTATCGTTGCTGTCATTATCGTTGCTGTCATTATCGTTGCTGTCATTATCGTTGCTGTCATTATCGTTGCTGTCATTATCGTTGCTGTCATTATCGTTGCTGTCATTATCGTTGCTGTCATTATCGTTGCTGTCATTATCGTTGCTGTCATTATCGTTGCTGTCATTATCGTTGCTGTCATTATCGTTGCTGTCATTATCGTTGCTGTCATTATCGTTGCTGTCATTATCGTTGCTGTCATTATCGTTGCTGTCATTATCGTTGCTGTCATTATCGTTGCTGTCATTATCGTTGCTGTCATTATCGTTGCTGTCATTATCGTTGCTGTCATTATCGTTGCTGTCATTATCGTTGCTGTCATTATCGTTGCTGTCATTATCGTTGCTGTCATTATCGTTGCTGTCATTATCGTTGCTGTCATTATCGTTGCTGTCATTATCGTTGCTGTCATTATCGTTGTGTCATTATCGTTGTTGTCATTATCGTTGTTGTCATTATCGTTGTTGTCATTATCGTTGTTGTCATTATCGTTGTTGTCATTATCGTTGTTGTCATTATCGTTGTTGTCATTATCGTTGTTGTCATTATCGTTGTTGTCATTTTCGTTGTTGTCATTTTCGTTAGTGTCATTATCGTTACTGTCATTATCGTTACTGTCATTATCGTTACTGTCATTATCGTTACTGTCATTATCGTTACTGTCATTATCGTTACTGTCATTATCGTTACTGTCATTATCGTTACTGTCATTATCGTTACTGTCATTATCGTTATTGTCATTATCGTTATTGTCATTATCGTTATTGTCATTATCGTTATTGTCATTATCGTTATTGTCATTATCGTTATTGTCATTATCGTTATTGTCATTGTCGTTATTGTCATTGTCGTTATTGTCATTGTCGTTATTGTCATTGTCGTTATTGTCATTGTCGTTATTGTCATTGTCGTTATTGTCATTGTCGTTATTGTCATTGTCGTTATTGTCATTGTCGTTATTGTCATTGTCGTTATTGTCATTGTCGTTATTGTCATTGTCGTTATTGTCATTGTCGTTATTGTCATTGTCGTTAGTGTCATTGTCGTTAGTGTCATTGTCGTTAGTGTCATTGTCGTTAGTGTCATTGTCGTTAGTGTCATTGTCGTTACTGTCATTGTCGTTACTGTCATTGTCGTTACTGTCATTATCGTTACTGTCATTATCGTTACTGTCATTATCGTTACTGTCATTATCGTTACTGTCATTATCGTTACTGTCATTATCGTTACTGTCATTATCGTTACTGTCATTATCGTTACTGTCATTATCGTTACTGTCATTATCGTTACTGTCATTATCGTTACTGTCATTATCGTTACTGTCATTATCGTTACTGTCATTATCGTTACTGTCATTATCGTTACTGTCATTATCGTTACTGTCATTATCGTTACTGTCATTATCGTTACTGTCATTATCGTTACTGTCATTATCGTTACTGTCATTATCGTTACTGTCATTATCGTTACTGTCATTATCGTTACTGTCATTATCGTTACTGTCATTATCGTTACTGTCATTATCGTTACTGTCATTATCGTTACTGTCATTATCGTTACTGTCATTATCGTTACTGTCATTATCGTTACTGTCATTATCGTTACTGTCATTATCGTTACTGTCATTATCGTTACTGTCATTATCGTTACTGTCATTATCGTTACTGTCATTATCGTTACTGTCATTATCGTTACTGTCATTATCGTTACTGTCATTATCGTTACTGTCATTATCGTTACTGTCATTATCGTTACTGTCATTATCGTTACTGTCATTATCGTTACTGTCATTATCGTTACTGTCATTATCGTTACTGTCATTATCGTTACTGTCATTATCGTTACTGTCATTATCGTTACTGTCATTATCGTTACTGTCATTATCGTTACTGTCATTATCGTTACTGTCATTATCGTTACTGTCATTATCGTTACTGTCATTATCGTTACTGTCATTATCGTTACTGTCATTATCGTTACTGTCATTATCGTTACTGTCATTATCGTTACTGTCATTATCGTTACTGTCATTATCGTTACTGTCATTATCGTTACTGTCATTATCGTTACTGTCATTATCGTTACTGTCATTATCGTTACTGTCATTATCGTTACTGTCATTATCGTTACTGTCATTATCGTTACTGTCATTATCGTTACTGTCATTATCGTTACTGTCATTATCGTTACTGTCATTATCGTTACTGTCATTATCGTTACTGTCATTATCGTTACTGTCATTATCGTTACTGTCATTATCGTTACTGTCATTATCGTTACTGTCATTATCGTTACTGTCATTATCGTTACTGTCATTATCGTTACTGTCATTATCGTTACTGTCATTATCGTTACTGTCATTATCGTTACTGTCATTATCGTTACTGTCATTATCGTTACTGTCATTATCGTTACTGTCATTATCGTTACTGTCATTATCGTTACTGTCATTATCGTTACTGTCATTATCGTTACTGTCATTATCGTTACTGTCATTATCGTTACTGTCATTATCGTTACTGTCATTATCGTTACTGTCATTATCGTTACTGTCATTATCGTTACTGTCATTATCGTTACTGTCATTATCGTTACTGTCATTATCGTTACTGTCATTATCGTTACTGTCATTATCGTTACTGTCATTATCGTTACTGTCATTATCGTTACTGTCATTATCGTTACTGTCATTATCGTTACTGTCATTATCGTTACTGTCATTATCGTTACTGTCATTATCGTTACTGTCATTATCGTTACTGTCATTATCGTTGCTGTCATTATCGTTGCTGTCATTATCGTTGCTGTCATTATCGTTGCTGTCATTATCGTTGCTGTCATTATCGTTGCTGTCATTATCGTTGCTGTCATTATCGTTGCTGTCATTATCGTTGCTGTCATTATCGTTGCTGTCATTATCGTTGCTGTCATTATCGTTGCTGTCATTATCGTTGCTGTCATTATCGTTGCTGTCATTATCGTTGCTGTCATTATCGTTGCTGTCATTATCGTTGCTGTCATTATCGTTGCTGTCATTATCGTTGCTGTCATTATCGTTGCTGTCATTATCGTTGCTGTCATTATCGTTGCTGTCATTATCGTTGCTGTCATTATCGTTGCTGTCATTATCGTTGCTGTCATTATCGTTGTGTCATTATCGTTGCTGTCATTATCGTTGCTGTCATTATCGTTGTTGTCATTATC